>OY776674.1:74447383-74820180 GCA_963675555.1 Leptura quadrifasciata
ACACCACTCGTACGTGATGTCCTTATACTTTTACACATTAAGCGATTTAGCAGCGCGATTGGGCGTGCAGCCGCAGGTAGCCGTGGCGACTCACCCGGCTCGTGTCTTTAGTCTTTAGTTTAGAACCGCGCGACTTTAGGGGCGGTTGATCAATACAGGGTTAACTCTTAACTAGAGGTTAAATATCAAGTGAAACAACAGGCATCTATTGTTTTGTTTGACATGTATCCTGCAGTTATGAGTTAACCCTGCATTGATAAACCGTACCTTAGTCGCATATTCTTTCACTCAATCGCACTGATTTTTAGGTCGCACAGTGTGAAAAAGGGCTTAAATAGTCTCTAGTGCTTCTATCACATCAGAACACAATTTTCTGAGCTACAATTGGCGGCTTATTCTTTAAAGATAGGGCCAGGTCGCCAGATATTTTAATAGTGATTAAAACAGAGTTTTAAAATAATAATTAGCGCGATATCAAATATGTAATTAAAATTAATAATAATGCAACTAAAGTGTAACATTTTCAATTTGTTAAATACCCATTCAAAATGTTCCCCATACTCTTGGCAATAACAGGCCATATGAAGAAACTATTATGGAAATCTTGCGAACGTTTACACATTGATATTTTTGCTCATCTTTCTCTTAGATCAGTGTGGAAAATTCAAAATATGTTCCGATGATTGTTAATTTAACAGAAGCAGATAATTTTCAGTGCCAAATAACTATTTTTTTTATGAACTTTTCGACACAGGGGCGAGCGTAGGTGCGTCTTTACTATGTACATACTTCGGTATGCGATGTAAAGCAACGACAGGCGCAGTTAGTACTTGGATGGGTGACCATTCCAACGGAAACCGCGTTCTCGTCTCACACATCTTCCAGCGGCTTGTATATCAGTGTATGCGCGGAAGCTATACAACCTTAGGCGAGGGTTGTATAGGAGATATACCGTCCTTCGGAGGGGATGTAAAGCCGTCGGTCCCTTGTCTATTAAATGTTAGGCAAGTAAAAGATCCCTACTCTTCTTAAGGGAAGAGGTTCGGCAAAATTCCTGGTTGGGGATAGCTCGTCTACAGGCGTTGGTGTTAGGCCTCAGTAGCAGTAAAATGTATAAAAAAAAATAATATAAAATAAAATAAAAAACTTTTCGACACCTTCATCGAAGAAAAAATGGTTTATATGTAGCAAATACAGGGGCTATGGGGCTATGTGAAATCCAAACTAAACCCATTTGTGTTGTTTGCTTTTAGTGAGAAATAAATATATTTCTTTTATTTTTTTTGTTGATTTTATCATTTTAGAGTTATAAATTAATAAAAGGAATAGCCGAAAAGTAATTTATTTAGTTTTAAATATACAATGACTGTCGGAATAAAAATATACCTCCCTTCGCAGCCTATATTGTGCGTCATTATCGGTGGCTTTCATTTCATAGTCCCCGGTAATGGATAATAAAAGTGACATTTTTTGTATTGAGGATGCTATTGACTGATGAAGCCTCGTTCAGATAGTTACGGAATGCGAATTTTTTGCGGATTTTTATAAAATTTATAACATAATATTTTTAGTAGCAAACTCCTCTATAAAATCCTTATTTTACTATAAGGAACGTAATCAGACACCAGGCTGCAACCAACAGCTACTCTCCAGGCTATGTGCCCTGCCGAGCGCTGAATTACAAGTTACAAGCCTGGCGCGTTAAGTGTAATAATTGCATATTACCATCAAAAAACGCTAATGCTTCGATTGCAACAAACACCGGCGGAAAGACTGATCCTGCTTAAAGGAGCTCTTGTGCCAGTCGTCACACACCACTTGCAGACTGCTCGACTCGAAATTTCGAGTTGTTGGGTCTCGTCAGTGCAAGGTAGGCATGTGACGACCGACACTAGGATCACTTGACCATTTAGTACATTTCGGTATCTTTGGGATAGTGACATGTAAAATAGTCAGCAGGCGCCGTCTAGCGGTCCAGTGTCTGTTGCAATCGAAAAATAAATAGCCCGACTGGGCTTAGAATAGTTCAAATGTGCTTTTAAAGGGCGGAATATTAAAACATAATATTTTTAGTCGCAAACTCCTCTATAAAATCCTTATTTTACTATAAAGAACGTAACCAGACTGCAACCAACAGTTACTCTCCGGGCTATGTGCCCCGCCGAGCGCTGAATTACAAGTTATAAGCCTGGCGCGTTAAATGTAATAATAATTGCATGTTACCATCAAAACGCCAATGCTTCGATTGTAACTGGCCTTTAAGTAGGATCAGTCTTTCGGCCGGTGTTTGTTGCAATCGAAGCATTAGGGTTTTGATGGTAATATGCAATTATTACACTTAACGCGCCAGGCTTGTAACTTTTAATTCGGCGCTCGGCGGGGTACATAGCGCGGAGAGTAGCTGATGAAATGTGAGAGAAATGACAGTTTAAGTTCACGAAATTTGTGATAATAGTTATGCTTTTTGACATTTGAAGAAAAAATACATAACAGCTTATACCAAGCAAACCCTAGCAAGTTATTAAAGGAAATGGCAATTATTGAAGTTAAATTAGTTACCTTCCTTCCTTACGTTAATTATTTTATACTTGGGGCCACTCTAAGATTCATATCTTCATTTAAAAAATAATATCTCTTCAACTTATACTCTGTATCGAATTATTTACTATTTTCTTATTTCCGGTGACATAAAATTTTCTACTTGTTTTATGTGTTATGTTGTTTTATTGAGTAATAATTTTAATTATTCTATCAAATACATTTGCGAAACTTACTGCTTTTTGCATTCAATAAGAGATAAGCTATAATAGAGTCTGTAATTTTGGAAATACCACAATTTCGTGACCTCGAGAAAGTGAAACACAGACACAAGATAAACAAATTAAAATTGGTATATCTGTACAGAACAAACGCAATCACAGAATTTTCAGTTTATCTATTCTCTAGTTTCCAGAGCTTCCAGAATACTAAAAGTTTCCTGTAGGTAACAAAAATTAGAAATTCAAGATTAGTCAGGAATTAAAATAGATTTTTACGATTTTATTCTTACTCTTATTTATTTATTTTTTATTTATCTCATACACAATCTTCAGATAATAAATCCATTTACAGATTGCTCTAAATTAAACTAAACTAATTTGAAAGATAAATACTTAAATATTTACATCATCTCAGTTTGCAAAAGTTATTTCACGTTTATATCCACGTAGCAAGTCCATCAGACTTTTCATTTCCTGTCCTATCAAACATTGTGTCAAAAATTAGATTGCATAGAAGGTCATTTTTCACCCTCTTACACTAATAGGGAACTTGCACAACAATCAATTATGTATGTAAATGAGATAGCCAAAATATGACGCCTTAATTATCAGTAAGTAATTAGTCTGTCATAAATTTTCAAAGTCTCACAATTCCATAGCAATTTTAGTTCCTTATATCTAAGATGAAGGTTTAAAAATAATGCCATTACCACTATAGAATTTAAAAAAACATGAGTTCTTTAATTTTCTTGAAATGTAACTAATCAAAGACTTTTTTAACACCACCATTATAATCACTAATATTACTAAACCTCAATCAAAAAAACCCTTGTAGCATTTAGTTTTCGAAATTTCACGGGTTATGTATCAAAAAGTACAAATAACATTCATCGCCGAAAATGGGTGAAAAATCAATATAGGGGATGATTGCAAGTTCGAATTGCATTGCGCTCTCCGGAGATGAATTTAGCAGAAAATTTTACATTATATGAACCCAACTTTAAAGGGGGGGTTTATTTATTTATTTATTTACAACCAAATAGCCAAGACCAATTACTGGATGGGAAAATACAGATTTATGAACAAATATCACAGATTATAAATTAATAAGTCAAACAGAGTATAATATATATAACAATTAGCGCAGTTGCCAGGGGTTTTAAGTCGGAATTAATTGTTACCTAGCTAATAATGGAAAAAAAGGTAGCATTTTAAAGTGGAAGAATTCAGCTTTCCAATGGTATACTTACTTTTAGTTTTTATAATTTTTATTTTTTATAAATTGCACGTGAAAGTTTTTTATTCCACTCTATATTAAAACGTAAATATTAAATAAATTATTAACAACTTTGGAGTTCCGCAGGGTAGTGTTTTGGGTCCCCTACTCTTTATATTATATCTAAATGATATCAATCTATATGTTAACTGTGAATTTATAAACTTATGTGCTGATGATACGTTAGTAGCATGTAGTTATACTAATTTAGAATCAGCAGTACAAAAAATAAATACAATTTTGAATAGTGTTGAAAAGTATTTAAAAATTAATAAACTCAAATTAAATGTATTAAAAACTAAAGTCATGATAATAACCACTAAATATAAATACAATAATATAAACCTAAATAATGTAAATCTCCTAATTTATAATGAACAAATTGAAATAGTAAAATCGGTAAAATATCTTGGGTTTCAATTGGATAATATTCTACCTTTTGATGAGCATTTTTAATATATTTATACGAAAATTGCAAAGAAACTATATTTCTTTTCTAGAGTTTCCAATGATTTATCAACTGAGACCAAAATAACAGTTTATCAGTCAATTATCCAGCCACACTTTGATTACTGTGCATCTGTACTGTACCAATTAAATTCAAACAGACTCGCACAACTACAGAAGTTTCAAAATCGGCGAATGAGGATTATCTTAAGAGTTGTTCGGAGTGTATTAGTCATCCATGCTTCCAATTTTAATTGTAAATGACTTCACGTCAATAAAATGACGCAGCCTAATGTACGGTGTGCTTGGAAAGAGAGTGATAGAGATGTAATAGAATATGACATTAGACAAATTTATTATACCTAATCTTTAAATTTCTCGGTGCACTTGAGGACATTAGGGCTAATTTTATTTTACTTCTACAAAAGGGAAAATGTTTGTTTTAATAATACCTATGCGGGATGATAAAAATTATTTTTGCAAATCGAAAATAGAAGAAAAACAATATATTTTTTTATATATAACTTTTTCTCTCTCATCGTCCCTCATTGTAACATGTTTTTAATGTCTTTTAGTGAAAGCCGTTTTTTAAAATAATGATTTATATGAGAAAAAAATTGAACCGTCTTTCCGGCTTATATCCGGAGCGCTCTTAAGAAGTAACCGTTTTACACCCATTAAAATAATGTTGAATGCCTTAAAATGGTTCTCTGTTCCACAGAGATTATTTTACCTCACCATGGTTTTAATATATAAAATTCTAAATAATCTAGTGCCCTCGTACTTTCAAAATCACCTGGTCTTCAATTCTGATATACATCATCACTGCACTCGAAATAATAATACATATACATTGCTAAAACAAATTATAAAAATAGTATGAACTCTTTGTTTTTTAAAGGTTTTAGTTAGTTTAATAAGTTACATAAGTTACCAAATTGTATTAAGTCATCTATCACTATTTTAAAAAAAGAGCTAAGGATATATGCCAAAGATATGATATAAAGATTAAAATATATGAATATGGAAACTTATATTTATTTGTTATGTATTTGTTATTTATAAGCTTGGTATTATGATAATTTTTATCTTGAAATTTATACATGTATTGCATATGCATTTTTGTAAATTTATATATATTATATTAGAAATATTCTATTCCAAATAAACAATATTTACATTTACATAAAATACTACATTTTAAAAAATCCTTGTAGATATAGCTTGTTTATACCTTAATAAACCTAAGATTAATTTGTATGCTCTAAAGCATCCAGGGTAAAAAAATTAACTTTTAAATCATTGGTATTTTTTCCATTTTGTAGGGTTAGGAAATTTTCATTTGAAAACTTGTCTAAAACGGTCAAAAAAGACTTGTAGGTAAAAGAAAATATATATTTTTAAAATATTATTTTATTTAATATTTATGTTTTAATATAGTGAAAAAAAATATATAAACCTTAACATTCACGTGCAATTTATAAGAAATAAAAACTATAAATATTAAAAGTAAGTATACCATTGGAAAGCTGAATTCTTCCTCTTTAAAATGCTACCTCTTTTTCGTTTTTAGTGGGTACAAATTGTCCTTATTATGCAGCGGCGGTCGAGAAATGCTTCATTTCCCTGTGCGACGCTCTTGAAATAATTTCTCATGCTAAGGGAAAAACTTATTTAAAAAAACTTTTATACTATTTTTTGTAAAATTTCCCACTCTTTCACGTGGCGCTATCCGTTTTTTTTTAATTATTTTTCGAAATATTAGCAAAAAACTTAATTTTTCCGTTTTAGAGGATTATTTATAAGGGTTCGCGGGGGTAAATTTTGGTAAACTATTTTGAGTCACTTTCTACTAGCAAAAAACTAGCCTTTCATGAAAAAATTAGCGAGGTAAATATTAATTCTAACTTTTCATCAAAATTAGTCTCTAACGACTGGACTAAATAGACAGGGTGTCTCACCGGGAACTGAATCGATCGATATAGAGAAAAGTACGTATCAGAAAATTTTGAAAATTTAGATAATTACTAATGTCGGTGTGGCCAATCCAACTAAAATAATTACAAGCAGCTGGCACTTCCGCTTATACCGGAAGTCGATACCAAATTGCTTATTTCAAATGGAACACCCTATATATTTTAGGGTTTTCGAAAAGAGCATAAAATTCTGAGTCGAAAGTATGTTGCGTATCCTATACCTAAACCTAGTCGTTTCAGAGATATTTGACATTTTATAGAAAATTTGACAGGTGCAACGGTTTGCAAGAACCGTTATAACTTTCTTCGTGTAAAAAATCCTCATTTGCTTCTTGTCACATAAAAAGAACATAAGGAGAACAACTACGTTCTACAACTGAAATAAATTCAATAATATCATAGCAAGTGTTCCGTTTCTCGCGTTACACTTTGTCAACATCAAACCGCGAAAACTTGTTTAGGTCAAATGGAACACTAAAAATGGACTTTTTAATAGACACAATTCGCATTATTGGAATGACTCAAATCTTCATATGTTCAGAGAGCGAAACTTTCAGGGAAGTTGGCAGTTCAATGTTTACTGTGCCATAAGAAACGATAGAGTGGTGGCATTACAATTTTATCGGGAAAATTTGAACGGTAAATTAAATTTTCTCTTCTGCTAATATGTATAGGTAAAATTTTTTTTTTTTTTTTTAGGCGAAAGATATCTGAATATCTTACAAAATTTCAATAATAACTATTTAGAAAATTTACCCCTCGCCGAACATAGAAACATTTCTTATCAGCACGACGGTGCTCCCCCACATAACGCATATTTAATTAATAATCATTTACAAGAAACTTTTTATGATCAATGGATTGCCCATAATGGACCTTTCTCATGGCCTCCTCGCTCGCCCGATTTATCAGTTCTGGATTATTTCATTTGGGGAACTATTAAAAATAAAATTTATGAGAACCCATTAACAACCATTGAAGATTGTATGCAAAGAGTAAGAAATGCATTTCAAAACATATCACAGGATTCAATTAGAAGAGCTACCCATGGGGAACTAATCCGAAGGTGCGAAAAATGTGTCGAGGTTCGAGGGCGGAATTTTGAGCAATTATTAAATTCTAATGAAATCATATTTTAGTTCATGCCATATCTTCAATTATTCGATTTATACGCATGTTACAGTGTTAGTGTTATTTTGCGTTTTGCAAATGTGCTGCAAGTTCTTGATATTACTTTATCACATTCTCCATAAATAATAAACAAATTTAAAAAGTTTTTGTTGGTATAATTTAAACGTGCTGGCATTTTTTGACATAACATAATGACTGATTGTTTCTAATCATGGCTATTTTGATGAAATGATTACAACAATTCATGAATTTCTAATAAAATCACCAATATTTCAAAAAGTTGTAACTTTAACCCCCACAATGCTAATATCAAAAAAAAGGGAATAAAATTTTACATTATTATTTACAACTTGACGTAAAAAATACAGGGTTTCCATTTGACCTAAACAAGTTTTCGCGGTTTGAAGTTGACAAAATGTAACGCGAAAAACGGAACACTTGGTATGATATTATTGAATTTATTTTAGTTGTAGATCGTGGTTCTCCTTGTGTTCTTTTTATGTGGTAAGAAGCAAATAAGGATCTTTTACACGAAGAAAGTTATAACGGTTCTTGCAAACCGTTGCACCTGTCAAATTTTTTATAAAATCAAATATCTATGAAACGGCTAGGTTTAGGTATAGGATATACTACATGTTCTCGACTCAGAATTTTATGCTCTTTTCGAAAGCTCTAAAATATATAGGGTGTTCCATTTGAAATAAGCAAGTTGGTATCGACTTCCGGTATAAGCGGAAGTGCCAGCTGCTTGTAATTATTTTAGTTGGATTGGCCACACCGACATTAGTAATTATCTAAATTTTCAAAATTTTCTGATGCGTACTTTTCTCTATATCGATCGATTTAATTCCCGGTGATACACCCTGTATAATACATAAGTTTAATTTTAACAAGCGTGGACAGAAAGAAAAACAGAGAAACAGAGAAAACAGAGACTATGCAAAAAAAACAAGAACTATTGCCTTAAGTTTATTTATACTACAATTAAATATGTCAATTCCATCTTGCAGGTTGTTAATTATCGCACATAATGTGAAGCGGTGAATGTTTTAACAAATTAGTCCTCGGTCTGGCAAGATAGAAGGTAATGTTATTACGAACCTCGGTTCTTGATACACGAAAGCGTATTTGTTCTAATACCTGAGGGCAGTCTATTTTATTATTTATTATTTTATACAGAAATATTAATAACTGTCTAGTTCTGCGATCTTTCAGATTAGATAATGAGAATCTATCGAATAGAAGGCTTTGTGATATTCCAATTGGTTATATCCACCAACCTATCGTCCTTAAAGAATAAACACTTAAGAAACCGTCTTTGCACTGCCTCTAAGCTGTCGATATAGGTCAAATAGCAGATATTCCATATTAGTGAAGCATATTCAAGTTTGATTTGACCAAAGAATTAAAAAGCAGTGTTAACGTGTTGACGTCAGTAAAGCCAGTTGAATTTCTTATTATAAAACCCAAATTTTTAAAAGAAGGTCGCAAGATAAACAAATTAAAATTGGTATATCTGTACAGAACAAACGCAATCACAGAATTTTCAGTTTATCTATTCTCTAGTTTCCAGAGCTTCCAGAATACTAAAAGTTTCCTGTAGGTAACAAAAATTAGAAATTCAAGATTAGTCAGGAATTAAAATAGATTTTTACGATTTTATTCTTACTCTTATTTATTTATTTTTTATTTATCTCATACACAATCTTCAGATAATAAATCCATTTACAGATTGCTCTAAATTAAACTAAACTAATTTGAAAGATAAATACTTAAATATTTACATCATCTCAGTTTGCAAAAGTTATTTCACGTTTATATCCACGTAGCAAGTCCATCAGACTTTTCATTTCCTGTCCTATCAAACATTGTGTCAAAAATTAGATTGCATAGAAGGTCATTTTTCACCCTCTTACACTAATAGGGAACTTGCACAACAATCAATTATGTATGTAAATGAGATAGCCAAAATATGACGCCTTAATTATCAGTAAGTAATTAGTCTGTCATAAATTTTCAAAGTCTCACAATTCCATAGCAATTTTAGTTCCTTATATCTAAGATGAAGGTTTAAAAATAATGCCATTACCACTATAGAATTTAAAAAAACATGAGTTCTTTAATTTTCTTGAAATGTAACTAATCAAAGACTTTTTTAACACCACCATTATAATCACTAATATTACTAAACCTCAATCAAAAAAACCCTTGTAGCATTTAGTTTTCGAAATTTCACGGGTTATGTATCAAAAAGTACAAATAACATTCATCGCCGAAAATGGGTGAAAAATCAATATAGGGGATGATTGCAAGTTCGAATTGCATTGCGCTCTCCGGAGATGAATTTAGCAGAAAATTTTACATTATATGAACCCAACTTTAAAGGGGGGGTTTATTTATTTATTTATTTACAACCAAATAGCCAAGACCAATTACTGGATGGGAAAATACAGATTTATGAACAAATATCACAGATTATAAATTAATAAGTCAAACAGAGTATAATATATATAACAATTAGCGCAGTTGCCAGGGGTTTTAAGTCGGAATTAATTGTTACCTAGCTAATAATGGAAAAAAAGGTAGCATTTTAAAGTGGAAGAATTCAGCTTTCCAATGGTATACTTACTTTTAGTTTTTATAATTTTTATTTTTTATAAATTGCACGTGAAAGTTTTTTATTCCACTCTATATTAAAACGTAAATATTAAATAAATTATTAACAACTTTGGAGTTCCGCAGGGTAGTGTTTTGGGTCCCCTACTCTTTATATTATATCTAAATGATATCAATCTATATGTTAACTGTGAATTTATAAACTTATGTGCTGATGATACGTTAGTAGCATGTAGTTATACTAATTTAGAATCAGCAGTACAAAAAATAAATACAATTTTGAATAGTGTTGAAAAGTATTTAAAAATTAATAAACTCAAATTAAATGTATTAAAAACTAAAGTCATGATAATAACCACTAAATATAAATACAATAATATAAACCTAAATAATGTAAATCTCCTAATTTATAATGAACAAATTGAAATAGTAAAATCGGTAAAATATCTTGGGTTTCAATTGGATAATATTCTACCTTTTGATGAGCATTTTTAATATATTTATACGAAAATTGCAAAGAAACTATATTTCTTTTCTAGAGTTTCCAATGATTTATCAACTGAGACCAAAATAACAGTTTATCAGTCAATTATCCAGCCACACTTTGATTACTGTGCATCTGTACTGTACCAATTAAATTCAAACAGACTCGCACAACTACAGAAGTTTCAAAATCGGCGAATGAGGATTATCTTAAGAGTTGTTCGGAGTGTATTAGTCATCCATGCTTCCAATTTTAATTGTAAATGACTTCACGTCAATAAAATGACGCAGCCTAATGTACGGTGTGCTTGGAAAGAGAGTGATAGAGATGTAATAGAATATGACATTAGACAAATTTATTATACCTAATCTTTAAATTTCTCGGTGCACTTGAGGACATTAGGGCTAATTTTATTTTACTTCTACAAAAGGGAAAATGTTTGTTTTAATAATACCTATGCGGGATGATAAAAATTATTTTTGCAAATCGAAAATAGAAGAAAAACAATATATTTTTTTATATATAACTTTTTCTCTCTCATCGTCCCTCATTGTAACATGTTTTTAATGTCTTTTAGTGAAAGCCGTTTTTTAAAATAATGATTTATATGAGAAAAAAATTGAACCGTCTTTCCGGCTTATATCCGGAGCGCTCTTAAGAAGTAACCGTTTTACACCCATTAAAATAATGTTGAATGCCTTAAAATGGTTCTCTGTTCCACAGAGATTATTTTACCTCACCATGGTTTTAATATATAAAATTCTAAATAATCTAGTGCCCTCGTACTTTCAAAATCACCTGGTCTTCAATTCTGATATACATCATCACTGCACTCGAAATAATAATACATATACATTGCTAAAACAAATTATAAAAATAGTATGAACTCTTTGTTTTTTAAAGGTTTTAGTTAGTTTAATAAGTTACATAAGTTACCAAATTGTATTAAGTCATCTATCACTATTTTAAAAAAAGAGCTAAGGATATATGCCAAAGATATGATATAAAGATTAAAATATATGAATATGGAAACTTATATTTATTTGTTATGTATTTGTTATTTATAAGCTTGGTATTATGATAATTTTTATCTTGAAATTTATACATGTATTGCATATGCATTTTTGTAAATTTATATATATTATATTAGAAATATTCTATTCCAAATAAACAATATTTACATTTACATAAAATACTACATTTTAAAAAATCCTTGTAGATATAGCTTGTTTATACCTTAATAAACCTAAGATTAATTTGTATGCTCTAAAGCATCCAGGGTAAAAAAATTAACTTTTAAATCATTGGTATTTTTTCCATTTTGTAGGGTTAGGAAATTTTCATTTGAAAACTTGTCTAAAACGGTCAAAAAAGACTTGTAGGTAAAAGAAAATATATATTTTTAAAATATTATTTTATTTAATATTTATGTTTTAATATAGTGAAAAAAAATATATAAACCTTAACATTCACGTGCAATTTATAAGAAATAAAAACTATAAATATTAAAAGTAAGTATACCATTGGAAAGCTGAATTCTTCCTCTTTAAAATGCTACCTCTTTTTCGTTTTTAGTGGGTACAAATTGTCCTTATTATGCAGCGGCGGTCGAGAAATGCTTCATTTCCCTGTGCGACGCTCTTGAAATAATTTCTCATGCTAAGGGAAAAACTTATTTAAAAAAACTTTTATACTATTTTTTGTAAAATTTCCCACTCTTTCACGTGGCGCTATCCGTTTTTTTTTAATTATTTTTCGAAATATTAGCAAAAAACTTAATTTTTCCGTTTTAGAGGATTATTTATAAGGGTTCGCGGGGGTAAATTTTGGTAAACTATTTTGAGTCACTTTCTACTAGCAAAAAACTAGCCTTTCATGAAAAAATTAGCGAGGTAAATATTAATTCTAACTTTTCATCAAAATTAGTCTCTAACGACTGGACTAAATAGACAGGGTGTCTCACCGGGAACTGAATCGATCGATATAGAGAAAAGTACGTATCAGAAAATTTTGAAAATTTAGATAATTACTAATGTCGGTGTGGCCAATCCAACTAAAATAATTACAAGCAGCTGGCACTTCCGCTTATACCGGAAGTCGATACCAAATTGCTTATTTCAAATGGAACACCCTATATATTTTAGGGTTTTCGAAAAGAGCATAAAATTCTGAGTCGAAAGTATGTTGCGTATCCTATACCTAAACCTAGTCGTTTCAGAGATATTTGACATTTTATAGAAAATTTGACAGGTGCAACGGTTTGCAAGAACCGTTATAACTTTCTTCGTGTAAAAAATCCTCATTTGCTTCTTGTCACATAAAAAGAACATAAGGAGAACAACTACGTTCTACAACTGAAATAAATTCAATAATATCATAGCAAGTGTTCCGTTTCTCGCGTTACACTTTGTCAACATCAAACCGCGAAAACTTGTTTAGGTCAAATGGAACACTAAAAATGGACTTTTTAATAGACACAATTCGCATTATTGGAATGACTCAAATCTTCATATGTTCAGAGAGCGAAACTTTCAGGGAAGTTGGCAGTTCAATGTTTACTGTGCCATAAGAAACGATAGAGTGGTGGCATTACAATTTTATCGGGAAAATTTGAACGGTAAATTAAATTTTCTCTTCTGCTAATATGTATAGGTAAAATTTTTTTTTTTTTTTTTAGGCGAAAGATATCTGAATATCTTACAAAATTTCAATAATAACTATTTAGAAAATTTACCCCTCGCCGAACATAGAAACATTTCTTATCAGCACGACGGTGCTCCCCCACATAACGCATATTTAATTAATAATCATTTACAAGAAACTTTTTATGATCAATGGATTGCCCATAATGGACCTTTCTCATGGCCTCCTCGCTCGCCCGATTTATCAGTTCTGGATTATTTCATTTGGGGAACTATTAAAAATAAAATTTATGAGAACCCATTAACAACCATTGAAGATTGTATGCAAAGAGTAAGAAATGCATTTCAAAACATATCACAGGATTCAATTAGAAGAGCTACCCATGGGGAACTAATCCGAAGGTGCGAAAAATGTGTCGAGGTTCGAGGGCGGAATTTTGAGCAATTATTAAATTCTAATGAAATCATATTTTAGTTCATGCCATATCTTCAATTATTCGATTTATACGCATGTTACAGTGTTAGTGTTATTTTGCGTTTTGCAAATGTGCTGCAAGTTCTTGATATTACTTTATCACATTCTCCATAAATAATAAACAAATTTAAAAAGTTTTTGTTGGTATAATTTAAACGTGCTGGCATTTTTTGACATAACATAATGACTGATTGTTTCTAATCATGGCTATTTTGATGAAATGATTACAACAATTCATGAATTTCTAATAAAATCACCAATATTTCAAAAAGTTGTAACTTTAACCCCCACAATGCTAATATCAAAAAAAAGGGAATAAAATTTTACATTATTATTTACAACTTGACGTAAAAAATACAGGGTTTCCATTTGACCTAAACAAGTTTTCGCGGTTTGAAGTTGACAAAATGTAACGCGAAAAACGGAACACTTGGTATGATATTATTGAATTTATTTTAGTTGTAGATCGTGGTTCTCCTTGTGTTCTTTTTATGTGGTAAGAAGCAAATAAGGATCTTTTACACGAAGAAAGTTATAACGGTTCTTGCAAACCGTTGCACCTGTCAAATTTTTTATAAAATCAAATATCTATGAAACGGCTAGGTTTAGGTATAGGATATACTACATGTTCTCGACTCAGAATTTTATGCTCTTTTCGAAAGCTCTAAAATATATAGGGTGTTCCATTTGAAATAAGCAAGTTGGTATCGACTTCCGGTATAAGCGGAAGTGCCAGCTGCTTGTAATTATTTTAGTTGGATTGGCCACACCGACATTAGTAATTATCTAAATTTTCAAAATTTTCTGATGCGTACTTTTCTCTATATCGATCGATTTAATTCCCGGTGATACACCCTGTATAATACATAAGTTTAATTTTAACAAGCGTGGACAGAAAGAAAAACAGAGAAACAGAGAAAACAGAGACTATGCAAAAAAAACAAGAACTATTGCCTTAAGTTTATTTATACTACAATTAAATATGTCAATTCCATCTTGCAGGTTGTTAATTATCGCACATAATGTGAAGCGGTGAATGTTTTAACAAATTAGTCCTCGGTCTGGCAAGATAGAAGGTAATGTTATTACGAACCTCGGTTCTTGATACACGAAAGCGTATTTGTTCTAATACCTGAGGGCAGTCTATTTTATTATTTATTATTTTATACAGAAATATTAATAACTGTCTAGTTCTGCGATCTTTCAGATTAGATAATGAGAATCTATCGAATAGAAGGCTTTGTGATATTCCAATTGGTTATATCCACCAACCTATCGTCCTTAAAGAATAAACACTTAAGAAACCGTCTTTGCACTGCCTCTAAGCTGTCGATATAGGTCAAATAGCAGATATTCCATATTAGTGAAGCATATTCAAGTTTGATTTGACCAAAGAATTAAAAAGCAGTGTTAACGTGTTGACGTCAGTAAAGCCAGTTGAATTTCTTATTATAAAACCCAAATTTTTAAAAGAAGGTCGCATTACGTTACTGACATGTATATTTTCTGTCATAGGTGATTGTGATTCCAAGATTTCTCATATTCTTAGGGCGGTGTAATGTGTTGCCATTTAATTGATAATCTTTTAGTAGTGGACTTTGTTTTCTGTAGTAAGACACCACAGTGCACTTCTCAACATTTAGTGAAAGGTTATTCAATGATCACCAATCATTCACCCTTTGCAAATCGTTTTGGAATTATTCGCAGTCTGCCTCAGAGCTAATATTACAAAACAAGTTCAAGTCATCCGCATAAAGTAAATAGTATACATCTAAATTATCTATAATATCATTAATACATTGTATGAAAAGGAGAGGCCCCAGAACAGAGCCCTGGGAAACCCCTGATATAACTGATATTTCGAATGATTTTACACTCCGATATTCAACATATTGTGTTCTTTGGCTAAGATAAGACTTAAATAAATTTAACAGTAGTGTAGAAAACCCAGCGAGATCTTGCTTATGTAATAACATATTGTGTTCAATTCTAACAAAGGCTTTGGAAAAATCCGTGTAAATAACATCTCCTTGGCCATTTAGATGCCAAGCCTTCTGTGGGAGGGGCTACACATTTAAAGACAAGGGACACACCCAATATCCGTGTATAGTGGAAAAATCCCTCTCACAGTATTTTCCACTGCCACGACCGGGGATCGAACCCGGAATTTTTGGGTGAGAGGCAAGTGCGCTCACCTCTCTACCATCAGTCATACGATATACTGCGTAACACAAAATAAGTTAAAACCGTGGACCAATTTTTAACGAAGCCGTGTTGATGCACACTAATCTGCCCCTTCTATATGAGGATAGAGTACGTTATGTAGAGCTCTTTCAGAAACTTTTGCGAAATTACAAATTATAGCAATTTGACGATAGTTTTCTACATTGTTTTTTAGCCCTTCTTGTAAACCGGGCAGATGCGAAATTTTTTTCTATATGTCCGGAAATATACCAAACTTCAAAGACATATTAACAATTATATGGAGGGGCTCTACAAAAACATGTGCACAATCTCTAACAATAAAAGCTGGTACGTCATGAGGTCCTTTCGTAAATTCAGGTTTTAACTTTTTCAAGGCAGATAAGACATCAACTGTAGAAAATTTATCAATTGTAAATTACTATTATTCGGACTGAGTAATTTGTTAAGCGAATCGTTATTTGTTGCTCTGGGGTTAATAAATGAGATAGGTACTGGAAAATCTTGTATATGCTCCCACAATTGTGTATTATTTAACTGGTCATCTCTATATACTAAATTTTGGGAGATAGTGGATACACCTTTCTTAGTGTTAATATAGTTCCAAAAGGATTTAACGTCATGTCTAATATTGTTTTGAATATTATTTAAATATATTTTATAAGCATTATCTGTGTCTGTCTTAATTAATTAATTAGTTCTTAATGCTTTAAATTCATCATATATATGCTCTGCATCTGTTTGCTTAAATAATTTCCACATTCTAGTTTTTTCTTTTAAGTTCCCAATAATATTGTTATTGAACCAGGGCGGATATTTTTTTGGTTTTAAAACATATTTAGGCACGCAAGAAATAAGGATTTCACATAATGCTGTATAGAAATGTTCGCAGGCTGAATTTACTTCACTAAATGAATTTAGAACGGTTCAGTCATAATTTCTGATACTGTTGTACAATGTGTGATAGTTTGCCTTACGGAAGTTATAGATTCAACGTAATTATTTACATAGTTGTTGTTTCGCAATCGATGGTTTATGGAAAATATTATATTTAGAACAGGATGATGTAAATCTTCTTTTAGTAAGACATCATCAGATTTAACTACTTCACAAAGCTTGGTTAGACATTACCAAATTTAGTATACGTCCGTTTGAATTTAGTATTGTGTTATATTGCTTAAGATAAAAAAAATTTAGGAATGAATGCAGTTCAACATAAGTCCAGTAAAATTATTGTTTTCAGAGTATAGCTTGTATTCGGGAATATTAAAGTCCCTAATAAATAAGCTTTATAAGAGTTTAAGTATTCTAAAGTTTCAAGTATCTCAAAAGGGGCGAGCGTAGGTGCGTCTTTATTATGTACATACTTCGGTATGCGATGTAAAGCAACGACAGGCGCAGTTAGTACTTGGATGGGTGACCATTCCAACGGAAACCGCGTCCTCGCCTCACACATCTTCCAGCGGCTTGTATATCAGTATATGCGCGGAAGCTATACAACCTTAGGCGAGGATTGTATAGGAGATATACCATCCTTCGGAGGGGATGTAAAGCCGTCGGTCTCTTGTCTATTAAATGTTAGGCAAGTAAAAGATCCCTACTCTTCTTAAGGGAAGAGGTTCGGCAAAATTCCTGGTTGGGGGTAGCTCGTCTACAGGCGTCGGTGTTAGGCCTCAGTAGCGGAAATAGGCCGACGTTAAATAAATGTATAAAAAAAAAGTGTCTCAAAAAATTGTCTGTAGTAGACAATACCTAATGCCGGAGGGATATATATTACAAATATTAAAAAATAGGAAAAATTGCTCTAAATTTTTACACCAACGATGTAGATAAGAGGAATTGTGCATTTTACGTCTTCTAGGTCGACCATTTTTTATTTACACGTAAGAGGACGCCACCTCCTCATTTCAAGTTTCTTTCACACTTAAATATATTGTAATGATCACACAGTATTTCCGAACTATTAACGTGACTATGAAACCACGTTCCACTTGAGTATGGCATTAAAATATCAGTTGTTTTTGTATTTAGTCCATGTATATTTTGACAGTAAACAAAAAAAGGTGAATCATTCTTGCTATTAGTAACATCACTTAAGCAACACCCACCAGTGCTCGACTTGCTATCAGTTATTAATGGCTATGCAACATATATCTTAGATTTAAATTCTGTTACATTTTGCTTAAAAACGTAACAATTTGAATCCCAGACCGCATAATTGATATTTATGTTAGTATCTCTGTTGTTTTCTTTTAATTTAACAGAATGATCTTCGGAACACGTATGTGCCCTATAGTTGCGCAGACATTTAACAAAACCGCTGCCCAAAGAATCACTACTTCAACATCCAGATTTTGTATCCAAGACTCATACACACTAAATTCCAATATAATATTTTACTCCCTTTAATAATAGGGTGGGGGTGGCAATGGGGGTGATAGAGGGGTTGGCTAATGTCAAAAAATTTTTAGAGGTCCTTGGTTCCCGATTTAAATTTTTATTCCCTTAAACAATAGGGTGGGGGTGGCAATGAGGGTGGTAGAGGAGGTGACTAATGCCAAAATAAATTTTAGAAGTCCTTGGTTCTCGTATACGCACTAAATCTAAATTACAGTTTTTACTCCCTTTAATAATAGCCAAAAAAATTTTTGAGACGGTTCGTTTTTGTACACACACTATATCACATTTTATTTTTTTACTCCCTTTCATAAATAATAGTGTGGGGATGGATGGTTTTTGGGTGATAGGAAGGGGGGGGGGTGGCGGCTGATTTTATGAACTCTTACTTGCTTGCTTTGTCTATTTACCCCGTTTACCCCCCAACGGAATTAGATCAAAATATAATCTAGCTCCAATAATACATAAGTGTACCAAATTTCAAGTCAATATCATAAACGGTTCTAGAGTAAACGTACGCACAAAAAAAGTTACGGACAGACCGACCGACAGACAGGAAATTTTTTTGCTCAAATTTATAATCTCGACGTTTCATGACATTTTAAGCCTATTTCAACAAAAGAAATATTTCTTTTTGCTTTACTATACTTCCATTGGACGTGGAAGTAAAATAACTGGTCCTACCACCAACTTTTGCAGATAGTTGTTACTTCTACAATTTAAGTAAATCAAAGAACTTATTAATTCAAATATTTTTAGGTCATTATTTTAAATGTATTTCATTATAACAAAGCCATACAGAGGCATTGCCAGCGAAAGAAAACAGTTATTCCATATTTGGAGTGTCTCTTAGTCGTACACACTGGTATTATAATGTCCCATTGCACGGTGACCTAAAGAATCGTTTTAAAAATTAAGTAACATAACAATCTTAGATGCGATTGACCTTGGTACGTTCATGACCTACGTTAGACGCAGCAAATAATAATAGTACCTCTCTTTACAGTGGTGTAGTGAAATGGGGCAACTCAGTCTTCTGATCAACATCGACATTTACATTAAGCGTATTATTTTCGTTCAGTGACTACAAAAATAAACGGTCCGAAATAACTCGGTCAGACATTTCCATAAATGTGGAATATACCCTTTTCTTTGTGTGTGGAGTTAACCATAATTAAACTTCGTTTAACTAAGTCTTTTTTTAAATAAGTGTACTGTCGTGAGCAGAAAAAATAGGACAACTTTTTTTTTCTAATGTAAATCTGTCTCTATTTGAATATGTAATGAGTAGCCGAAATAAAACAGATATCACTTTTAATTTATTTTTTATTTTAATGCTGTAGTTATTGCTATAGTAAATGATGGATGATTAATGAGACCAATTGCACTACGTTATAACATTAATAAAAATTTGGTATGTAACATTTTAAGAAAGTGGAGAATAAACGGTACGATTAGTAGAAATCCTGGATCAAAGGACAAAGGATATCCTACTTAACAAGAGACTAACTATTAATATTTCGTTATTCCACCATTTCTATTTATAACTTCTATAAGTCTGTTTGGCATAGAATTAAATAACCTTATACAATAATCATTAGTAATAATATTTTCCCATGCATTATTTACTATTTCCAGTAATTCTTCGGCATTCCGTGGTCTCATATTTCGTTTTTGGATACTTCTTACGAGTAGTCCCCATACTTATTCCACAGGGTTAAGAGGAACAATTGCCTTGTTGAAATATGAACTATTATTAGGAAATAATTGTGACACAGAAGGGAGCATAATATTGTCTATAATATTGTCATCTGTAAAGATTACATTGTTCCAAAAATTTACATCAAGCGCAAATCCTACTCGAGCTTCTTTATGTTCAGATTTAAGTAAATATTTCTGTGCTGCTGCATGACTGATCCAGGATTTCTACTAATCGTACCGTTTATTCTCTTCTTTCTTAAAATGTTACACACCGAATTTTTGCCAATATTATAACGCAGTACAATTTGTCTCATTGACCATCCATCTTCTGCTTTAGCAATAACTCCAGATTTAACTAAATCGCTTATACGAGGCATATTAGTTTTTTGCACACTTGCAATAAATTAAGACAACTAACTGACAATGTCACAAAAATTAAAGTTAGATGTACACAACTAGATTTTAGCAAAATAACGTTATAAGACTTGTCCTATTTTTTTTTGCTCACGACCGTACATGCAAAAATGCAAAAATTTGTGAAATTAAAAATATGATGTTAAAGTATGTTTATAAAATAAAAAATCATTATAATAAATGTCCAATGTGATTAGATACCATACCATGAAATAATAAATATGTGCTTTACTATATAATGAGCATTTCGCCACACTACTCCCTTTCTCAGAGAAAAGACAAAGTAATTAGTAATTGCTCACCGATTTTAAAAACTCAATATTCCGCCAATGAATGAGTAAACAAGCAGATCTTGCCCTACCAGCTGTTACGCCCCGTTTTGAGTTTAGGTTTACTTTCCTTGTTATCAGTCGCTTTAACCAGTGATGGATTCTCCAGTGTGTTAGCTTGCTTGATGACAAGTGACCTTGTGAGCCCCTGATGGAGTGAACCCACTAAAATATTAGATATGTTAAAAATGTTTATGATCTTTTCCCTGGCTACCGATATTTTAGACCCAGTTTGCCTTAACTGTTCTAATGTTGCATCCACTGCACAAGAAACCACCATAAATATTAATATCACAAGTGGCTTGTATGCTGAATAAAACATGCTATTTTTTATTTAAACGTCGATTAGCTATAAAAAAATAAAGATAAAAAATCTCGAATTTCACCACCAAAAACGCATTGTGTTAATATAGCATGGCCGGCGTATTAAACAAAATATGCGTTGCTATGAATATATTGTACGCGTTGCTCGATTTGGCATGTGTCCTCACAACTTGTGAGTATTTTAATAAATATTTTTTTGATAATTATTTTAAACCACACTTATTCTGGATTAGAATGACAGACTCAGTTTTTGATTTTACATCCCTTGAGGTTGCGGAAATTGCCGCAGATGCAATGAATAATTTATTACCCACAAAATCGGGTAGTGTTTATGAGCTGCATTTAGAAGATTCCGCACATGGTGCGATGAGAAAAAAAGTAAAGAAAATGTAATTTCAAATAATTAAATTATGGTGTATTATTATTTAATAACTCAAGCATATAAGTTTTGTATTATTTAATATATCGTTATTACATATAAGAAATCAATAGTACTTTTTATAAAAAAATAAAGATAAAAATTTAGATGTGCGTTGCCATTAACAACAGAAGTAAAAGCTCGCTCGAGCGGAAGAAGAATTACTTTTACTTCCGTTGCTAATGTCAACGCCCAACAGTCTGAAATATCAAACATTAATATTATAAAATGAGTAAGAAATGTCATGTTTCTCTGATAATTGAAGAAAACAGTATATTGTTTTGTTAGGAGTAAAAGTGGCTCTTACTCCGAATAAGATATGATATTTTTTCTTCAAACAGCAATTAGTTATAAAAAAAATAAATATAACAAATTTAACTGCGCGTTGCCATTAGCAGCGGAAGTGAAATTTCGCTCGAGCGGAAGAAAAAGTACTTTTACTTCCGTTGTTAAGGGCAACGCACAACCGTCTGAAATATCAAAATTTAATGTCATGAAATGAGCAAGAAATGTCATGATTTTCTGACGTTTGAAGAAAAAATACTTTTACCTCCGTTGCTAATGGAAACGCATAGCCGTCCAAAATGTCAAACTTTAATGTCATGAAATGAGTTAAGAAATGTCATGTTTTTCTGACGTTTGAAGAAAAAAATATTTTCTACTCCTTTTAATTTATTTTTGTGGTTCACCACCCTACACACATTTGTACTAGGACTGATTTTGTTCACCAAACTAAGTAAATCTAGTGTAAGTTGAGTAAAATATAGTAAATCTTATATTTGAAAATATAATGGCGAATGCGCCGGTGAAATATAGTTCTTTGTTATTAGGATATTGATTTCTCTACGGCGGTATAATTGTAATCTTCTCATCAAGCTATGATCAGTGTATAGTGGGCTAGATAAAAAGAACAGGTTCTCAGATGTCTGTACATGCAAAACCAATTTTTAAAAATCTATTGAAAAATTGAATGTGTTGATACATTCAGAAGTAAGAATGTTCATATAAATGCAGAAAAGCTGCGTAATTTTATTGGTTTGTATTTGTTAATAATGATTTTCTGAAACTTAGTTCAAATGAAAGATGAAAACAGATTTTTATCAGTGTGGAAGTTTTGCTTCAGCAATTCCTAAATAATATATTTCTCTAGTATTCTTTTTTTATTCGGCGCATAAATTTGATGAAATCTTCTGAGATGTTTCCATGTAAATAAGGCACAAGCACAGTCTACTTCTTTTGATAAAATCAGTCCAACATAATATATTTCAAATTTTTTTAATTTAAAACCAAGAACAAAACCTTTTATAGAAATTAAAGAGCTTTCTTCTTTACATGGAACGTTTCTTTTGACGCCGGAGTTGAAACCACTTCATCCTTGACGTTTCGATTTTATTAGATCCTCTATTGAAAGTTTCAATACAATTCGGTTTTCCAGAATCTTAAATCAAATAGCAGGAAATCGAGCCATCTGACAAACGCTTGTAATAGTAGGTTTATACTGCTTGAAAGACCTAAAAGAAGTCACAGATAATCACCTGCTATATTCGATTTTTGTTTTTTAAAATTTTATAAAACGTCTGAAGGAAAGTTTTCTCGAAGACGCCATATTTGTTTTTAGTGAATAAAGTGTATCTTTAACTTGAATTAAAAAAAGTTATAACGAGTTAAACTCGAAAATCTTCCGGTCACGAATGGCACTAAAAGTATTTGCAAAAAAAAATAACAGAATTTATTTAATTCACATTCGACATTTGAAGAAAAAATAAGATATTATATGTGGAGTAAAGTGATTTTTTATGTCTAGGCTGTTCTTGTCAAGTACATCGTGACACAAAAAATGTCATTTTTACTCCATATAAAACAATATACTGTTTCCTTCAAACGTCAAAGAGACATGATGAGTTTTGTGAATTTAAACTGTCATTTCTCTGACACTTCATCGGAGTGACACTAAAGTATTTGAAGAAAAAATAGCATGTTCTATGTGATCTAAAAGCGATTTTTTTGTGTCTCAGCTGTTCTAGCCGGATATGTTTTACTCGCCCGTTAAGCACATCCTAGACAAAAAGAATTTTATGTCCTCCATATAAAACAATGTACACACTATTGTCAAAGTTGATTTAAAAATTTAATTTATTTATTTTAAATAAAATGAATAATAACCTGACCTAAAGATCATTAATAAAGACTTAAATTTTCGCTTCCGCGCGAAATTTCGCACACAGTAATTCTTTTTTTCTAAACTTCTTGATAAAGAAGCGATGATATTTTTACAAGTAATTTTTCCATTCAACCAAATATCGTTCTTATCCAAAAACCGTTTTAATATATAGTGACACTTAATCTAACGCTTTTCACTTTTTTTATAGAACCCATTTGCCTTTGCACTGTTTTGTCAATATATTTACTGTACTATAAAAGATATTTATTAATAATATAACGCAGACACAGGCCGACTGTCTTAAAATAATAGTTTCGTTCCTCCGAATGTTAAACATCTCTTTTCGCAGAATGCTGTCCTCTAACGCTAAAATATTAATTAAAAAGTAAGTTGGTTAAAGTAGGCTATAATTTATACATAAACATGTTCTGAAAGGACTATTTTAATTGGCGGTTATAAATTTATGGTAGCCTTTCACGACCTTTTCTTTTTTTTGCCTTCAAAGTCGGGGAAAAATTAAAACTATATCTATTATTTACGAATCTAAATACATCACCTCTCAATACGATTGTGTGTAAAATAAATACATACTAATAGCAACACATGTCATAGTTTTTAACTTGGTTGGCAAATGACACACGTTGGAATAGCTTATAGCTTTTGAAACGACTTTCGAGCGTTTACAAGACAATACATACGTCCAGCGCAAAACAATAAAATTTTACCTGCTCTAGGAACCTTATTTATCAAAATCCGTTTCCACTCGTCATTGGAAAGATATTAAGGTGGGCATATCCAAGAGAGAGAGAGAGAGAGAGGGAGAGAGAGAGCCGATAAGAAAATATTTATATATATAATTGGTAAATAATATTGGTAAAGAAGTATCATACTATCTAGGTAGAACCATGAAAGGTGTAGTGACATGAATTTTCACTCGATAATTTTAGTTGTTTGCAAAATTAGAGTGCCAATATTCATATCTTGTAGTTTTAAGTTTGCAGTAATTTTGCAAATAACTGAAATTATTGAGTGAAAATTCACTACACATGCCATAGTTCTACTTAGGTAGACATCTTATAATTTTTTTTAATAAAAATATATGTATTAAATAAAATAAAAAATTATGGCCAAAAATAATAAATATTTCCTTATCGGATCTCTCTCTCTCTCTTGGATATGCTCCCCTTAAGCTATTATTTTATTATTTATTGGACCACCATCCAATAGAGTTGAAAAACATCGAAGTCATCGCTGTACACATAGAGCGAAATGGCGATGTCACTGTGGTGTCATGTTATCAGCCTCCCACAAGTATAGAAATTATATATTTTGGGAAATTAGAAGTTCAATTAGAACGTCTGTGCATCAACGCCGTCATGAATTTTGAATGCCCTACTTCTTTCTGCATTTTTAATTGTTTTCAAAATCGTATCGATCTCCATCGCAAATAATAAAATTTTAGATTTTTATTTAGTGAGATATATCTCAAAAATCATCTTTAAATGTTGTAGAGGTAAAGATTTGATATCACTGAATAAAGGTTATAATACCAATAACAAATGCAGGGTTTTCAGTTCTTTACAGAAAATAACTTAATTTAGTGTTCACATTTTTCATCCTAGATTATAATTGTTTTGGCTTATAACATTTCGCATTGCTGTCCTTCTCCTCATATATAGTATCTAGCTAGCTTTAATAATAACGAAGTTAGTAGGCGACTACATTTTGTGCCGCAAATTTCGTAAAATTGCGTCCTCCCTGTTTTCTTTTATTAACAGAGTAATTAGTTTTATTAAAATTTTTAACTTTGTTAATTTCAATATGATCAGAAGTATTTGAGTATTATCTGCTTAAAATTTAAGATTAAAAAAATTATCACTAAAAAAGCAACGGCAAATCGATATTCAAAACTTTAAAAGAAATATTGCAAGTTTTTCATATTTCATTAATTGCATTTATAAAAACCCTCTTGGTATATCAATGGAAAACTACTTTAAATAAGTTTGTGTTTTTTAAATATTTTTGTTACAAAGAAGGATCTCGGAATGTTCAGTAGTCACAAGTACAGTTGCAATTAATAATTCTCCCCAACATTCTGACTACACCACTGCCTAGTTAGCGTCAATACCGCTAGTTACAGCATAAAGTGCACAAACTATGAATGCGTTCACTTCTTTTCCAGAAGATGTTAGCGGTTTATAAATAATGATATGTGCTTAATTGTAAAAGATAAGTATGCATTATTACCGTTTCCTCAGTCATTTTGAAAAGAACATTAATTGATAGTTGAGATGGTTTATAAGATTCAAGCTTTAAATGAGGCCACAACAGGAAATTGTTTTTCATTCTTGTACTATTGCAAAAACGTGTGTTCATAACAGTATAAAACATTTTTTATTTAGATTTAGCACAGTGTATTGCCTACGCTAATGACATTAAATGTGAATAGGTTCATAACAAAGTTGGATTTTAATACCGTTTTCTGCAATTTTTTCTACCAAACAGAAATAAATGTAATATTATTTACTAGTAACAGACAGCTGCGAAAATTGAAAACGTATTAAATTACAATATTTATTTACATTCACAAACCCAACAGAATTTACATTCCGTTTACAGGGTCGGAAACTAACACACAGGTAGATTATGATAACCTATGATATAAAGTAAGAATAGAATATACACTAGTGTTATATAATATATATGGCTTGTTATAAACTACATCTTAATATATACTTACTAACGTAATTATTGCAAAATTTTATAAATGAATTAGGTGGATATATGACCATTTATATATACATGTGCATGTTTACCTATACACACATGTATCTATATACCTGCATATAGGTACAAGTTTGTACACTAATAAAGGAAAACTGAAAAAGCAAAAGCATTAAATAAGAAAGAGAAATAAACACAAATTGTTAATCTAAGAAAAACTTGGCTTAATCTGACTTATTGTAGTGTTAAAAATGTCGGTATCATTTGCAATAATTTCGTAGTTACAACAGATAGAATATAGTGGAGAAAACATTAAAATATTTGTGTGTGTATTTGAGAAGTAAAACAAAGATGTAGATCTGGTTATTCCCTAAAGTTGATTTGTTCAAGTAAGTCTGGCCGATAGCTGTGTTAGTTAAGGAGCGAGCTGGCAATCATTATTAATCACACGGGTATCGCGCCAAGGGGTTCGAATCTCGGCTCCGGCACTGTCGGAGGAAATGGTTGTATATCCGCGTTTTTTTCAATGTTTAAACTCCTTTCGCACAAGCCTCTGGCTTCGGGAATTGGGGGCTGTCTAATTTTTGTGGTTTATGTTGTTTAGAAGTTTGTATAAAAGTATTACACTTTGTATCTCCCTCCGCTGCTTCATAGAATTGTATAAAAAACGATTCAGTAGTAATGAGTGATCATGTTGTTACGTGTTTACAATGTCCAGTAAACACTCTGTAGGTTCAATAAATTGCAAAAATTACTTTCATAAAGCACTGATTTGGCGAGCGTAGGTGCGTCTTTACTATGTACATACTTCGGTATGCGATGTAAAGCAACGACAGGCGCAGTTAGTACTTGGATGGGTGACCATTCCAACGGAAACCGCGTCCTCGCCTCACACATCTTCCAGCGGCTTGTATATCAGTGTATGCGCGGAAGCTATACAACCTTAGGCGAGGGTTGTATAGGAGATATACCATCCTTCGGAGGGGATGTAAAGCCGTCGGTCCCTTGTCTATTAAATGTTAGGCAAGTAAAAGATCCCTACTCTTCTTAAGGGAAGAGGTTCGGCAAAATTCCTGGTTGGGGGTAGCTCGTCTACAGGCGTCGGTGTTAGGCCTCAGTAGCGGAAATAGGCCGACGTTAAATAAATGTATAAAAAAAAACACTGATTTATTAATCACTTAATTATCTGACGACAATATCTCTTGATATGCCCCAATTTGCCACAGTTATAACAGCAGATTTCCTTCGTAAGCCTTTCACTACGTCTTTGTTGCTTAGGCTCCGGTTTCGGCAGTTGCGATCCAAGGTTGGTAAAGTAAGATAGGTAGCATGGTAACTTTCGACCAATCAGAGATCACTATTTAAAATGCGGGAACGCGTCACTCTGCCTGCTCACTCTAATTTCTGGCATTCAAACCATTAGTATAGAAGTATAATTAGTTATGAATTTGAATTCCGTATTTTGTATTTTTTAATGTACAAGCACAAAATAATAAATTGACTTTTTTGATTAATGATTATTAACATCGATAACGTTTTTCTTGGAATTTAAATTTGACATTACTATATATCAAATTTATAACTAATTAATGTATGCAGTTAAAGAAGTACATTTTATATCAAGGGACTGAAGTAGGTTCTTTCAAACTTGTGTGCAATTTCTTGCCCGAGACTTCAGTCTTGATTTCATTGCTTTATATAATTCTTAGCGAATTTAATAAGTTATAAGATAGATGAAGAAATATAAATGATACTAATTTTCGCCCTAACGAAAAGAGTTACTTAGAAAAGTTTCTTATTTTATGACGAACTAAGTAGACATTTTTCCTCAGGCCAACCTTTACAATTATGTAGCATTAAAAAAATTTAATGCAATTTTTTTATTAGAATTAGATGTGTATACAATAATTTATTAATAAAATTTAACAAGAGGGCCATTAAATTTTATCATATTAGACATAGCAATTAAGAAGAAAAAATCACTCATTGGTTTTTTCTAATATTATTCTTTGTATCATATGAAAATAAATTTTATTTCCTGTATTAAGTAATTTTTTTATGGAAGGAAAAAAACATCAACTCTCACCACTCTCTTTTGCCTTTTTTGAGTTGTTTTTGCAAACAGCTACACTACAAACCTTTCCTCCAGTCATCTAATAATTGTATGTAACATTGTTATTTGTTATTATTAAGAACGGAAAATAATAAAAACTATTTACCTTAAAATTATTTCTGTAAATACACAGGTTACAAACTTCTATATACTATGAGTCTTTTCTCTTTAACAGTAATTGTCAATTAGATTATACACTAAATAACTATAACTGCACCATTATAAACACAAAAACAACAAATATTTCGAAATAACACAACAAATAAGCGCAACGTCTCAAAAAATGCATACGTACAATTAAGTTTCAGCAGGCACGATGACGCGCAAGATGGCCGCCTTCATCGTAACCCCTCCATTCCGTTCAAGTTACTATGCTACCTATCTTACTTTATAAACCTTGGTTGTGGTCCCTGTTTCGGCTCCGGTCGCAAACTCATTTCGTTCAATACTTGTGCGATCATTTTCTGTAACTCCTTTAGCATAACCATCACTTTTGTCCTTTCGGAGCTGATTTCCTCTTTCCTTGCAACGTTTACTTCCCCAAGGTTCCATTGTCGACAATCCCCCATCATATGCCCTGGTTTGTTGCAACGATAACATCGAATACCTTCGCTAGGCTTACACCTCCTTGTCGATTTTCCTGTTTTCCTGGAAAACTTGTCTGGTCATTAATTGAGTAAACATCTTGTGCAAATCCTTGAGTTTGGTGTCTAAATTCGTTTTCTCTGATTGCGCTTCTTCCACAGAGACAGCTTGTACTCTGTATCATGAAGAACCCATATAGGTGGCTTCTATCTCAAGTGTATGGATCAATGCTTCGCTACTACTATTATGCCGAGATAACCTAAGGACCCGCCTGATCTCCTCTTCTTTCATGCCATCAATAAACGCGTCAACTGCCAATTGCTCCCGGAACTGCCTTGGTCCATTCTGGTAAGCCAAGTGCGCCAGTCTGCAAATTCTTGTAAACTTTCCTCAGCCTTTTGTGTACGTGATTTGAGTCCGGTACACTTGGGCGAGGTGCTGGTCGCCATATCTTAGATCTAATGCAGCCTCCAAAACTTTAAAATCTTGCTGCTGCACCACTGGAATCATCTGAAGCACTTCTGATGCTTGGCCCCTTAATGCTAAAAACAATGCCATAGCCCTTTCCTCATTACTCCAGTTGTTTGCGCATGCAGCTGCCTCAAACTGTCTCTTATATGTCGTCCATGAAGTTTGACCGTCAAAGGAGGGTGATTGTAACCGAGGGTCTGATGATGCTACTAGCTGGCCTCCTCTTCCCTCAACTCCCGTTTTAGTCGCTCTACTTGTTCTTGGACTGTATTCACTTTCCCTTCGACGTCGGTAACTTTTCCCTTAATGTCAATAACTTCTCCTTCGACGTTATCAACTTTCTGTTTAACTTTATCTACTTTTTCCTTAACCTCATTAGTGGCCGACAGAATAGCATCTTGTTGCACCTGTATAATTTTCCTCATCTTCCTTTTCTTCTTGACGTTTTCTTTCTTTTTCTTTTTCACGTCTTTCTTGTTCTTCTTTCTCGAGTTCTTTTTCTTCTTGAAGCTTTCTTTCTTGTTCTTGTTTTTCGTCTTGGTGTTTCTTTTCTGGTTTAACATAATTTATCTTAGTTCTGCAAGTAATTCCTGTGTTTGTTTTTCGGCAGCCATGCTTCTTGTTTCCATTCAAAAAACTAACAACCAACACTAACAAGTCTTATTTAAAGTCTGTATCTGGTATACATAAAATATTTCCACAAAATCCAGATTAGAATGTTCTAGAAATTTTCTCAAAATGCCAAAAATACGTCTCATTTAATGTCTGTACTACTTCCCAGTTGACAGACCTTGGCTAACTGCACTATTCTCCAATGAAATGTTCTGGAAGTTTTTTCAAAATGTCACAGTAGGTGTTATTTAATATCTATGTCACTGTCGAGTTCGCGGAACTTTTGCTAACTGCACTAGTTTCCAAATAGAATATTTTGAAAATTTTCACAAAAGGTCACAATAGGTCTTATTCAATGTCTATATCACTTTCCTGTTCAAAGCACTTCACTATCTCCAGTGGTTTCCAAATAGAACACTATGGAACCTTCTAGAATTGTTCAGAAATTTTGTTGCAATTCCGCTTCTGATACCAATTGTTACGCGTTTACAATCTCCAGTAAACACTCTGTAAGTAGGTTCAATAAATTGCAACAAATATTTTCATAAACCATTTATTACGAGTTCCATCTACTACAGCCTCACTACTATAATTCACAACTTCATACTGTTTCTTATTTCATCTTAGCACTTGCTTGTCAAATATCAAACTGTCTCCAGTGCATTTAGATCTACTGTATATATACACCCGCGTCGAATGTAGTAGATAATATTTCCAGTGGCGTAGTCGTGCACATAACAATATCCTATAGGAGGATATTGTTGTTCAATTGTAAATGGCAGAAATTTTAAGAAACATCTTTGAATGCCTTCAATATTGTTAATATGTACGTCTTAGTGGGGGTTCCATATCACGTTCGCGTATTCTAGTCTGGGTCGAACTAGTGTTTTTGTGGTACTCGTATTCTGAAACTCTCGTATGAGGAACCCTAACTATGTTACTTATGTGCTCTCTAAAGTAATGATGTGAGTCAAATGTTACACCTAGATATTTAAAACTTTCACGATATGTCAGATTTGCCCCATTAATAGTATACTCATATTGTATTTTATTTAATTTTCCTGTAAACGATATCAGAGACAATCTGAATTTATTATTCCACTCGTGAATTGTGCTGTCTGATTGGTCGCTGATTTTATAGAATATCTTCAAGCGTCAGCATATAAGAGAGATTTACAAATAAGATCGATGATAATATCGTTAATGAAAATCATAAACAATAAAGGGCCTAAGACCCTTGCTGAAGTCCTGATTAATCGTCACGTTTGAAATACAAAAAAGCACATTTAATAATATTTTTTCACTTTTATCAGAAGTAATTCTGTGAGCATTTCTGAGTCGTTTCATACTGGGTCCATATTAAAAAAAAATGTCATACACAGTTCTTGCAGGGAAACGTTAATTTATAATAAAAAAAGAAATTTTTGCTCATAGCTTTAAACAGCTGTAACTCATGAACCGTTCTCGTATGAAGGTCACTTGGAGCTCATTTTACAGATAATTTAATTGTCTTCAAACAAATTTTAGTGTCATTATTGTCCAAAGCCAATAAAAAAATAGCTATTTGTCTAAATGCACATGAAAATTACAATTGTTCGTGTTTTTCCCTTTTATTTCCGTTCACTCGTTATCAAAACGATTTTGTACATACAACAACATATTCAAAATTTGATTCTATTTAACTTTCATTATATACACTATATGCGTATCGTTTTCAAGTTTTTACCGATTTTATCATGAAACAACTGTTCTGATAGCGCGCTATAAACATGTTTAAAAATTCATATCTCTACCAATATTGATCGAATGGAAATGAAAAATAAAAGAAAATTGTTCGTAATCAAATTCTCTACAACTTTTATTTGAAACATTTTGCGATCCGAACGACCTTTTTGTGATTTTAGGGGAGAACGCGCGCGTTTCCATTGCATCGCAAAACTGTCAAAATTTCAAGAAAATCTATCTCGGCTCCAATAGACCGTACGAAGTCAAAAGAAAAACGAAATTGTGTGGATGTGGAATTGATACTTTATGAGTTGTTTGCGAGAAGCCGATTTTTTTTAACCTATTTCCTTCCCTCCTCTCCTTCCCCCGCGTCTACGGGTGGAGAGTTTTGATATGTTAAAAAGTACCACAAAATAGCCTGATCCCAAAATTTCAGCTCGTTCTGAATTATTTCACCCAAATCGACAAATTTCGTCCCATTTTATTGGGCTATTAAGCGGTTCATAAGTCACAAGTACGAAAGTACTGGGCGAAATTCATTGTTTTTATTTTTATATTTTCTACCTCGACTTGTAGGTAAATAATAGTTATTTAAGATACAAGTGTGTCTTACAAAGTTTTATCTTCGATCGTTTCAGTTATTGTAAGAAATGGGCAATTTTTCAGGAATATTTATAAAACTGTATCACCTTTTTGTGAATGTCACTTTGAGTATTATTCGAGTTGTAGTTGAAGTCTGTATTCTAATTATGTTACATCATGGTCGTGACTGAAAATCCGTGATGATAGTAACTAAGAAAACGATATTATAAATATTATAAATAAATTTTTATTGCACAGTTTCTTATAAAAAGCCACTTTTTACACTGGAAATGATGTAAAAAACTATTACTTTTTACGCGATCGTAGATAAATAAAGTAAAGTGGATATAGCAAAAATTAGACGTTATTGTAAAAAGTTATGAGATGAGAATTTTTGTCGAATTTGTTCCACAGTTTTGAAACACATTGTATGAACCGCAAATATAAAGGCTACTGTAACACGAATTAACTTCACAGGCTGACGGTTAATATTATGTTGAATTATCATATTTTCTCTTATTCCCAGAAATCCCAGCCCCTCTACATTTATTATATACAGCTAACAATTGAAATAACATTAGGTCTACGACCGCTAAATTTATTTTAAATAGTGTAAGTATATTAATATTTATATAGTTAATAATACAATCTTCATAACAGTATTTCTCGCACAATAATAATAAGTTATAATTCAGTTCAAGAATAGATGCAGCACGTCAATGACATGTTTTTTTCTGCTAGTGTCATTAAAGGCGACGATTTTAATTTCGGTTACTTGAGTTAAAATGGATATCCCTAGTATGGATCAGAGTGTTGACTTTTAACACAAAACATATATTACTACGTGGTTTGTATGAAATAATAGCCCGCATGTATACTAAATAATATATAAAAGTTTATCGTTATAGCAAAAAGAAGATATTTCTGAGACCATGTCTATAAGAATTTTTTCCATATTTATACAAATACTGTCATCACATAAAGTTAACGATATGATTTTTCTGATACCCTGTATAAAGTAACTGATAACTAGAAAACCCGCGTTGCTTAGCAGATCGCACAAATAAAATGGTAAAATTGTATGTTCCACAATAACTTTTTCCAAATGGATTGAATCAAATTCATTAGGATTAAGGTCTAAGTAATAGTGTGCAGTTTAGTGTGAAACACCTTGCATTTTATCATTAAATCAAACCACTTCGTACATACATTATAGGTGCCTCCTACAGTCGAATAAGAGTTGTAGCCACCTCCGGAGGTTGTGCGCGGCTCGTGTTTCGCCGGTTGCCTACCCCGTAGGCGTTACAGCGAAAAAGGACACTTTTCATATATCGAATTCTTTTGTTTTTATCATATCTGTTTTATACGTGTCTATAGTATAAATTGTGAGAACTGGCAATTATTGATGTGTTATACAAAAGTTCTTGAAAAAATGGATCTTAAAAGGTACATTTCAGACTTCGTTTTAGACAACTGCATCTCGAATTACATTTTGCTTTACATCTACAACGCACTAATTCTACATACGCCTCAGCAGCTACAGGCAATTTTGACCACACTGACTCCCATAAATTATTTTCTTTTTTCCATCCCCATTGAGTTGGATCTGGCAAGTTCTGTTGTAGCTAGGTTGCTTGGCCCCACACATGAAATCCTTAGTATAGAGCACGCAGAACATGCTGGTGAAGGGCTCCCTGTGTTGGAGGTATGTTCTCCAGTTGACGGTCTTTTTTCGTAAATAACTGCTTTCTACATTCATTCACCGTCGTGCACGTACTGGACCGGAAAAAGAAGACGAATAAATACCCAACTAATAATAATGTACAAGTTGTGTCTTTTTACCATTACAAAACCTGTAAATATGTTTTTAGAGAGACGTATAGAGAAAGTTTCTTTATTGTAATACCTGTCATACATTGACAACAAACTTCTCGTGGCCTTGAAGCCACCTGCTCAATCTGGATAGACTATTCGTGTTTGATAGGCCGACTTCTTCCCTTTGCCACTGAAAGGTGAAACTGTATCGCATTCCGCGAATTCGTGAAAAATGGGCAAAACTGATGCTTTCTCAGGCCCTGTACCAAATAAGAGATTCTATTAAGCCAGTGCGTTGCGAAAACAAGAGCAACACTTTTAGTTATACTCACCAAGAGAGGCAGCTATGGTATGTCAAGAAATAAACTAATGATTTTTTTCTGTTCCAACGTGAACCCACAACTCCTCCAATGTGTCCAAAATATTTAAATAAAAACAGCATCTGCTACATGCACCATTATCCTAGTATCCGCCTTTTTGTGATTACAAGGAGCTAGGTTATTCATTGACTGTTGAGAGATATTTGCTGTTGATACTTGAGGCCCGTCAGTACTATAGATTACCTTGTTATTACAAATATTTACTAACATAGCCTGCGTGGCCAAAAAGTGGAAAAAGTTTTCCTTATTATTTGCATCTCGCAGAAAATTGGCCCATCCCTTGGGAATCTTTGTGGCTGGAGTAACTCGTATACGTTAACCAGATGCACGTTTTTCTCTCGTTGAGTTATTCAAGCTATCCACATCCTATCCCACACTAGATCCAACCTCAAAATACAGGGCAACTCTTTGTGTGAGAAGGGCGAGAAGATTCTGTTGCAGTAACATATGCACTATCGCTGCTCCATCTAGGATTTTTGCTGTGACTCTTGGGGCATTTGGAACCGTGCTGAATTCAGTGCCGTCAATTAAACATTTCAACTTACAATAAAATAAAGCTCCTTAAACTTACAGATTTAATCACCACTAATATATATTTTTAAGTTTCTCGTCTAAAAATCAATATTTTATAATGTAAAAAGGCAATTTCTTTATTAGAATGTAAGTTTTTTATGGTTTTGTTTCTGATATATTGCAAATTCGACGCTGGATTAGTATTTATTTCACGTTCAGCGCCTGTGAGGTAGGCAATCCGCAAAATATGAGACGCGCACAACACCCGGTGGTGGTTACAACTCTTATTCGACCTTTAGGATGCATGTATAATGCATATAAGAAGTGGTTTGCTTTAATGATAATATGCACGGTTGCCTACAAGGCGTGACACTAACTCCCCCATTATAACAGATGAACAGGTTGTCAATTATTTTTATCCACTATAACTCGGCCCAAATAGATCTAATCAAGTAAATTAGGGCTCAATCGACAATGCGTAACGTTACAAGTGTTTTAAAGGACACGTCACAGTAGCTCCACTAGATCACAAGAAATAATAATAATGTATCTTTATCTATCTAAGAGGTCGCATAAAATTAGATACGACAAAATATGAAAATTCAATTTCATGATGATTTTATACAAATAAACAGAAATCAGAAATACATGAAAAAGTAAATAGTACCAGATACTGGATTATTATAAAAGCAATTTGTTGTACAAGGTTACATATGCTAATAAGTATTTGATTTGTATAATTTGCTTAACAAATTTTAACACACTAAGAATATAGATATAATTTTAGTATTAGTATTCATTCTTCAATTTTGCTATTACATGTTTAAATGTTAATACAAACATTCACATAATTACCCTCTTTAGTAATATGAATATTCTATTTGCTGTAGTTGGTATCCCCAAACAATTACAGACTTAACATATCTTTATCAGTTATCTCGTGTAATCTTTTCAAAGAAAAACAATTTTTTGCTCATTTTCTTGAAAAGCAGTGTTCATGTGCAGAGTTGTCGTGTATCACCAGCCGCAGACTAGTTTAGAGCTTGTTACTTCTCATCAGTACGGCATAGGTGAATACACGGTAACGCTACACCGTTCTCCAATCTATCAAATTACAACCGATAACGTCCGCAATTTTTGAATGGCTCCATCTGGTGGCGTAGTCCTTTCTATAGGATTAATCTGTCTGCTGGGGGCTTATTGCAGTCAGATTTTTGTGTGCTTTTTCCGATTGAAGACGTATGTGATGTCGCAGTAATTTTAGGGCATTATTTTCAATCGCTTTGGAAACGCACATTGTGCACCTTGATGGGTGGCAATGAATTTAGTTCCCTTTATAGGAATTAGTGGTATTTTTTCTCTGTCGTAGTGTTTAATTTGGTACATTTTTATTTACATAATAATTAATCCACTTTGCGTTGGCTTTAATTAACATTTCGGCTAGGGGTTCTTAGCCTTCATGAAAATATTTATTTAGTCAACTAAAACATGGTTTACGTGAATGAACTACTTTCTTTTTTTTAAAAGGCTTCATGTTAAACAAATTACAAATTTTTCAGGTAAAATTGAACATTTACCTTCTTAGAATGAAATTTTACATCGATGCGATTAATACTTATATTTTACCGAATCGATGGTCGTATGGGTTTCGATTGTAATGCAAAGAATTCATCAGAAATGCATTTTTCGTCCAAGAGAACTATAATTAGTAACTACAACGAAAACTGCATAAAGTGCATAGTTTTAGAGGTATCGATTTATAATTTATATAACATGCGTTTTTCCGTGATTTTGGAAAAACGGATAGAAAATCATGGATTTTTGTTTTAGCTTTTCACTGAAAAAATTGATCTGAGCATTTTTTGTTCTTTGTCATTATTCGAAAAAATGCGTAGTTTTCGTAATATAAGCGGTTTTTATACAATCTTTACATATACAGAGTGCCCTAAGCAAAATTTTCATTGCAGTTACTAATTATGGTGCTTTTGGACGTAAAATGCATTTCTGACGAATTCGTTGCGTTCCAATCGAAGCCCATATGTCCGTCGATTAGGTAAAATGTAAGTATTAATCTCATTGACGTAAAATTTAATTTAAAAAATGGAACGTTTAATTTTATCGAAATTCCCGTTGCAGTCCTAATCACTAAAGTTACGAACAGCAAGCACAACATCTTTCATGTTACGAATAATTAAAACCTAGGCTCTTATATGCGGCGGTTACAGTGGCCCCAATATGGCAAGTAAAAGACAATTTAGAATCAAAAGTAACAGCAAGGTCGACTAAGAACAGAACCATCAAGAGCTAATTGTTTAACAGCGTGTCATTTTTACGACTATACGACATTATATATTGAGAGGTAGGTGATTATCGATACACCAAAAACTTATTAAATTCAAGTGTCTCTGCAAACTAATACAATCGTGTAATGATTCTGTAATACAAAATATCTTTAGATCATCTACGTATAGAAGAAATCTCACACCCAATTTGGTGGTGCTCGCCAATATGATGAATTATAATTCTAGTTGGTGTTTGCAGTAATATTGTAGGATCATTTGGTAACGCATTTGGTGTACGATTTTAAAAATTCCCTAGTAACTTCTTTTAGAGCCCGTTGCGTTACGTTAAAGTCATTAGTCTATTTTTCAACTATTCATTTTGTGTATAATCTAATACCTTGTAAAAGGGAGACAAATCATTGTCCACGGTTAACCACTTATTACATTCAACATCATACATTTCAATATTATCACAAACAATGCAGTTACAAAAGATAGTGTTTAGAAGTATTGGCGCAGATGACAATACTATTTTAGTGGGCTCGAATATATCATGATTGATCGTCCACTATCATTGTTCAGGATTTAAATCATTACCAAGCCAGTTCTGATCCTGATAATACACCCGATTCAGAAGTTGGTTAGCGGCTGCGGCAATAGGAGGAAGTGACGACTATTTTTCAGCTGTATTGTTGTTGACTTTGCTAATGCCATGTATCGATAGTTGTCAATGAATTCTTTTGATTTAGAAACTCTATATATTGCCAGAAGAATGCGTACTCTCTACAAATTTTCCTGCTCCTTTCGAACACTTCAAGAACTTTTATTTTTCTTTTGTTAAAGAGTGTAGAGGTTGTGTTGCATCTAGTAATGGCATGTAGAAACAATAGATGTTTTTACAATTATCAAACTTATTTATGCTAGAAGAAAAATACATCTTTTATTTTATTTTCCTCTACCCGGTTTGAAGAGTTTGCTGGTTCGAATGAGCACCTCCTATTAGTTGAACTAAAATCTTCTCTCTTCTCCAAATACAGTTGTGATGTTCTGTAATGATTTTTCATGCACCAGTTCTACTATTAAAACATCGGCGTCGTCCCTACCTTGATTCACAGTGATGTTGACAGACTGTAGTTTGTGCATTAACATTGACATTAATCTCAGAAAATTATGAGGAAGAAGTTGATAAAGAGAGAAAAGAACGAATAGGAACATGTGAGGGGGGAGGGAGAGGACGAGAATGAGGACGAGCTGTAGAACGTACTGAAAACCAGAAAACACATCAATTAGGCCTACTGGAGAATCCATGTAAAAAAAACGCGCCTTGTACCTTACATCTGAGGTGGCGTGAAAACGGTTGCATGGCTGCAAATTTCTCTAAAGTAGTGTGAAAACGGCTGGTTGTACTTAAGAAATGTACCTTTTCGTAGAGAATTTTTTTTGACCTTAAATAACTAATAACGCAGGCGCAATATCGATGGAAACTTTTGAGATGTTGTTTCTAAGGTCAAAATATAGGTGTATGCAAAATTTCAATTCACTTGTACCTTTTTAGCAGATGTTGCTTTTTTTCCGCCCAATGTAACTGGGCTATTAGCGGGTGATGACAGAAGCATTGAATAAAAAATTCTGGAAAAGTTTTTTGAAATTTTACGACGAAATTTACTACTATATTTTACATTCTTTCAGGTTTTTAGTGAGTTATTGCTACTCATAGTTAAAGTTTACAAATACCCAAATACTATATTATATAGTAACCGTCATGATGCATAATCAAGGATTATATAGGTCACATGTTCCACTATGTAACGGAAATTTAGAAAATGAATTATCGTTACCAAATTAATCACCAAAAGTTAGACACAAAACACCATTACCTTCTAAATTTTATAAGGGTAATTAATGACACTTCTATATAACCCGGGAAATATTTGTTTTATAATGAGATAATGGCAAACCTTTTAAACTACACAGGTTTGAGAAACACAATTCTTGATTCTAAAATCATATATAGTTCAAGTAGGAATATCCCGAGACATAAAAAATATAACAAAAACTTTACGACCTCATTAAAATACCATTATTCGCGTGCTAACTCGACCGCAAATCAGCTAGCTTACATTTATAGATTTTTAATGTGCGTCGGGTCGTTTGATGCAGCATTCCGCCATGGCCCGCGGCGATAATAATTATATCGTAAAGTTTTGCGTTTTTTATGTATCAGGAACTTATTACTTGAACTATACCTAAATTGTATAGCTTCGACAAGCTATACTGCCTAGGTCCGAGCTTTGTGCCCACTGGGCATACATAATAAAATCTATGATATTATCCGCCGATTTGGTAGAAATTCATTTTCAGTAAGGATTGTGTGAGGTCGTCTGTTGATAGTCTCTTCAAAAGGTATCCGTATGTTTGTAAAATATTTCATTATTGGGAGAGCGACAATAATACATCTGACGGATCACGTTTAATTTTAATTCTGTTAATATACATAAATTTTGTTGTTAATGTCCTTTTAAGTCTAAGCGTTTTATGTTTCTCATTTATAGAAGCTGTTTTTTTTCAGGTCCTAATGAAATTATGACAACATATAGTCCAATATGCGTGTTCTACATAGTGAGTGTTTCTATACTTCCTGTTTGGTCAGCGTTTCCTCCTAGTCTCAGATACCCACTTCCTGTGGCTATAAACAAAATTACAGCTGTTAATTTAACGTGTGACTCAGAAAATTTGAATATAACGTTAATGCTGCAGTCTCCATTCAAGGGTCTAGTGTTTGCCAAGGATTTCGCACAGGAATGTAAATCAATGGGTAAGATTTTTTTATATTAAAATTATATATTATTATGCAAGTGATACTGCAGGATATTCATGAATATACGTTGTATAATTTTGGTAATTTATATATACGGCTCGAAGAACCATATATATTTGTGGTGACTGTTGGTTAAATCACTCTGGTTGTGCTGCTGCACCACATCTGAAGGTTGTTGTTTCTTTGGTAGAAATTGAAATAAACACGATAGTTTATTCCAAAACGGTTTTAATATTTACACTTATATTTACAGTATATACAGATATTGGTAATTTACAAGTTTAAGTGTGTATCTAGATGATGTTACTCGTTCGGAATCTAAACTTGGACTCTCTGAATGTAAAGTGAAATAATTCGTTTCTAATGCCCCTACCTAGACATGGGGTAGCAATAAGTACATTGGTTTTCCCTAATTGCAACAGGATAATAGCTATATTACAAATGTCTCCTAAATTGTTATATATCTAAATAGAGGGCTGTAAATAATATAAAGACTTGTGAATAACAAATGGAAATGAAAGTAATCAACAAATATTGTTATATGAGGGTACGCAGACCCTAATAAAAACTAATTTAAAAGGTTTAACATTTACAAATATTTGCAGATGTTATTAATTAGTACTCAGGTCAGTACTTCACAAATTTCATACAAATTATAGATTTTTTATACTATACATATGCAGCGCGAACATGCCGCCCGCCTTGAAAGGATATGCTTTCAACTAGACTATGATATAATTATTTAAATATAAGTAATGTCATTATTACACTATGGCTTAAAATTAGCACAAAATATTATCAGTCTATTCATAAATGGGTAGAACACACACTTTTGACACAGGACGCTTTACAACGGTGCCACTAACAGTTTTTACTGAGATAACTCTGGTTATCCCATCCTTACCGGGATAAAGTTCAACAACACGTCCAAGCTGCCATTTAGATGGTGGTAAATTGTCTTCTTTCCAATCAAAAAGTGTGCAGGGGTAAGAGGTTCAGGGTAATTAGCATCGGAGGGGAAAGGACTTAGAGGACGTGAATTTAAAACTGCTTCAATTTGTGTTAGCAAGGTTTAAAATTGCTCAAAGGCTAAATATGTAATAGCTACTCGATACATTGGTAAATTATTTATTTTATCATATTTTTGCCTAAATTAGATATTTTTTTTGTAGGGCGGCTAATAAAATATTTGCCCCACAATGCAATAAATATAATTGCTCAACCTTTATAACGAGGTATGTTAGCTGATGTGAAGCGGGTAAAACTATTGGGTGCCCCTTAGAATAATTAAAACTTGATTGTTCCAACTTTTAAATTATGATTTTCATCCAAGAAAGGATTAATTGAGAGCAAATACTATGGATTTATTTTTTCGTAAATTATTTATCTTACAAGCAAATGCCTCAAACTGGGCGTTTTTAGTTATTTTGCTAATGCAACTTTAATTTCTAAGGTTGTGAAAGGACCGGTATTTTTTTATTAGGATTTTTCAAATTATTTATTAATCTAATACAGTAAGCAGTTACACGTTTTAATTTATTTAAACATAAATATCTATAAAATATGTCCCACTTATTCGAAAGTGCCACAATATTTCGGATAGTTGATATTTCGAAACTCCTATTGAGTATTTTTAATATTTGAAATTTGTTGGGCCATTTTAAATTACTTTTGATTAGCCTTATAGGTCTATTCCAACATAAGCGTTTAGAAATCATTTGCTCCAGAGATATTAAATCTACCGGAGTTTCGTTTGTTTCTAAATGTCTCCAGTCATTAGTTTTAGTTAAGTATTGAGTTTCGGCCAGCGGATTGACGACAAATGTTTTCAATTCATTCAGAGCCGCTTGGCTCCAACTTAAGGTAACGGTTGAATCACACCAATAAAAAACTCTTTCAAAATTAAGGTCTATAGAGTGTTTTACTTTTGCAACTAATTGTGCCAACAGAATTGCCCCACATAATTCGAGGCGTGAAACTGTAGAGTTTTTTATAGGAGCAACACGAAATTTGACGCAGAGTAAGTTAACTTGAATGAAACCCGATATATCTGTACTTTTAACATATATAGAGGCTCCATATGCCTTTTCTGAAACATCACAAAAACCATGCAATTCAACAGTTTGTGCTTTCTTATACAAGACATGTCTGGGAATTCTTAATGATTGCAAATTATGTAATTGATATTGATCATACAATCGCAACCAAATCGCGTTTAAATCAAGAGGTATAGCCTCATCTGAAAATAATTTAAGTTGCCATAATTTTTCAATACTTAGCTTGGCATGTATAATCAAGGGACTTAATAGCCCTAAAGGATCGCCTATTTCAGCGACTACAGACAAGATAGTTCGTTTAGTTACCTTGAATTGTTTGGCATGTTTATGAATGTCGTGCAAAAGTGTACTTGGTTTTGGGTCCCACAAAATATCTAATGTTTTGCTTTGGGACACACAATTAAATTGAAAATATTGTGTTTCTTGCTTGTTAATGTAATTAATTTTATTTAGAAAATCAAAATTATTGGACGACCATTTACAAAGTTCAAAGCCTACTGAAAATAATATATATGTAATCATGTTTTGAGTATCTATGGACTCGTCAAGGGAATTAGAACCTATTATTAGGTCGTCCACGAAAAAATCGTCTTCAATAATTTTTGAAGCGTTTGGGCACTCATTGCGATTATCAATAGCTAATTGTTTTAAGCAACACACTGCTAGAAATAATGCAGATACAGTGCCATAAGTAATTGCATTCAATTGATTTTTTGATTTGATTGATTTTGAATTTATTGGCTCATCTGCACTAGATCGCCACAAGATTAATTGTAAATTTCTTTGGCTTTCTTCTACTAATATTTGCCGGGACATTTTGGCAATGTCCGCAGTTAAAACATATGAATGTTTGCGAAAACGTAATAATATAGAAAATGAATTATTTTGAATAACAAGACCTGCACATTGAATATCACTTAATGAAATGCCATTGGATTTTTTTGCAGATCCGTCAAAAACTATGCGGACCTTTGTGGTAACGCTTGTTTCTTTAATTACCGCATGATGGGGTAAATAATAATGAGGGTAATTAATTGAATTTTGGCATATTTTGGTCATGTAACCTAATTCCTCATATTCTCTTAAAGAATTGTTATATTTTATTTTTGATTCAGAATTTTCTTTCAGTTTTCGCTCTAGCGAATGTAATTTTTCTACAGCGAATTCTATAGATTCGCCAATCTCAACATTATTTTGTTGAAAAGGATTTTCTTTAATGAATCGCCCTGTATCGGACCGTTTGGTGGTTTTTGTCAAGTGCTCTTCATAGAGGCGCTCGTCAGGTGAATATATCTTATAATTATTATCTTGAAACTCTTTTTCTAATTGATTATCAATAGGTTTGTTACACATAACACTAAAATAAGCTAATGAATTATTAGAATGGGTGTCTATATTTTGAATAAAGGTTCCCCCTATAATCCAACCCAATTTTGTGTTTTGCAGCATAGGCTTATTTTTGCCTAGGTTATGTTGTCCCACACATAGTAGTTCCCAGAATATACTTGCCCCTAATAATAAATCGATTTTACTTGAAACATTACATTTGGGGTCAGATAATCGAATGTTTTGAGGTATATTTAATTCAGATAAATTGAATGAATTCGCAGGTAAACAATCGGTAATTTTTTCTAAAACAAGACAAGAAATTTGTTTCTGGTAGTTATTTACACGAGATTTAAACTGTATATTCGTTTTGAAGTTAATGTTTGAAGTTAATTGACTAATGCCAGAAACGGTAGAACTAAAATGAAATTTGCGTAAACCTAAACGGTTACATAATTCATTGGTTATAAAATTTGATTGTGAACCTGGGTCCAGCAATGCCCTACAAAAGTGGACGTTGCCATATATGTCATAAACTGTGACGCTCGCCGTTGACAACAAAATTTGCGAATTAGTTGAACAATGGTTTGCATAAGATAATTGCGTGGACACATTCTCAAATATTTCATTATTATTTATTGAATTGTAATCAATTGAGCTTTGGCTCGTTCTGGGTTGTTCATTGATTTGGCTCCCACTGGGCAGTTCATTGTTATTATTATTAGTAATGTGTGGTGTATTGTTAGAGTATTCGATATGTAATATTACATTATGTTTTCGATTACATTTTCTGCAGGGTTGTAACCTACAGTCTTTAGTTATATGGTTTTTCTTTAAACAATTTAAACATAATTGCAAGCGTTTTGCTTCAGCTATACGCTGATTCACATTTAATTTTAAATAAGACTCACAATTATAAATTGCATGTGAAGCTTTGCAAAAATTACAGCTGACTTTGTGGGTACTTAAATGAGCATTCGTACTTTTATTAGTATTTCTATTATTTGATTTGTTGTGAGAGTAATTCAAATTAAAAGGGTTTTGATCTGGCTTACCGGCCTCTAAGGATCCAAGATACCTGCAATGATCTTCAAGAAAATCCAGAAATTCTTTCAATGTCGGGAAATCTTTAGCTGGTTTAACCGATTCCCATGCACGCCTTACTGAATTGCATAATTTGGATGCCAGAATATAAATAATTAACGTATCGCTGGTAGGTTGCTCGTATATTTTTAATGATTGTAAATATTGCAGTGCACTATCTAGAAATCTTTGCACTGGGAGATAAGCGTCTCGTTGAATAGTTTCTAAGTTAAAAAGTGATTTGATACCATTCTGAACAATAAGTTTTTTATTTTCAAACCGTTTGTGCAAAAGTTGCCAAGCGGGCTCATAATTATCTGAACAAATTTTTAAGGTTTGTATTACTTTACTTGCTTCTCCCGTTAAAGTTGAATTTAAATGATATAATTTTTCCAGATTATTTAACTCAAGATTTTTATGAATAAGAGTATCAAAGGCATCTCGAAAACCTACCCATTTTTCAAATTCGCCATTAAACGACGGTAAGGTTATTTTTGGTAAAGATATGGAACTTTTTCCCATATTTAGTGAGCCGATACTGGCTTTATTATCATTTAAATTAGGAGTATCGTTTTTCTTAATGTATATTTTAATTTTAGATGTAATATCATAAAATTTATTTTCAAAATCTTCTAACTCTTCTTCGTGAGTTTCATCATCAGATTTTAAGATTATTTTTGAATGAATAAGTTTAAATTCTGTCAATAACGCTTCATTTTGAGTTAGGCGCTCTTTTAAATTAACTAAATTGTCGTCATTAATTTTTTCAATATTTGAAATTGAATTAAAATATTTTTCTAGCCTTGTTAGGCTAGTTTTTAATTGACCCCTTTGGGAAGTTAAATTTTTTAACTCTGCCATTGTAACAAATTGAATTAGTTTTAAGTAAAAAAAGGTGGGTAAAAAAGGATAAAATATTAAGGATACACACTTAACACTTACTTGGATACTTTTAGTGGAAAGTCTCGATTAGAGATGTTTTCTCCGGCTTGATGCGCTCCTAAGACGCACTCCTGCTAGTTATATTGATGCACTTCTATGTTGCACTCGTTATTGGTTTTCTTGATGCACTATTATGCTGCACTCGTGGTTGGTTTTCTAGATGCACTATTATGTTGCACTCGTGGTTTTTTACTTATTATAACTCGAAGGACCATATATAGTTGTGGTATTTTATCTATCCGGCTCGAAGGACCATGTATAATTTTGGTAATTTATATATACGGCTCGAAGAACCATATATATTTGTGGTGACTGTTGGTTAAATCACTCTGGTTGTGCTGCTGCACCACATCTGAAGGTTGTTGTTTCTTTGGTAGAAATTGAAATAAACACGATAGTTTATTCCAAAACGGTTTTAATATTTACACTTATATTTACAGTATATACAGATATTGGTAATTTACAAGTTTAAGTGTGTATCTAGATGATGTTACTCCTTCGGAATCTAAACTTGGACTCTCTGAATGTAAAGTGAAATAATTCGTTTCTAATGCCCCTACCTAGACATGGGGTAGCAATAAGTACATTGGTTTTCCCTAATTGCAACAGGATAATAGCTATATTACAAATGTCTCCTAAATTGTTATATATCTAAATAGAGGGCTGTAAATAATATAAAGACTTGTGAATAACAAATGGAAATGAAAGTAATCAACAAATATTGTTATATGAGGGTACGCAGACCCTAATAAAAACTAATTTAAAAGGTTTAACATTTACAAATATTTGCAGATGTTATTAATTAGTACTCAGGTCAGTACTTCACAAATTTCATACAAATTATAGATTTTTTATACTATACATATGCAGCGCGAACATACGTTGCTTGTCTTTTTTCGAAAATGAGTAGTGTCGTACTAATTGATATCACTCATTTCTCCAGACAATTTCAAGCCGATAAACTTGTCTTTGGCGTTACGAACCGTCCACTAACCTGATGTATGTATGTCACCGAGTTGGTGGCGTCTTCCAAGTTAAACATCACTTCGAAAGAGGAAAATAGGCAGAATATAAACATCCCCGGTACCAGCTCCAAGTATTCGGTTAAATTAATTCTTCAGTGTTATTGTGAATGATTCATCTTTTGGAGTCTGAAGGACTTTTAATATATTTCAAAAGTGAATGTTAACGTTCACAAAAATTAGGGTTCAAGATGACTGTTTCAGACGGAGAATAATATAAAAATTTATACTTACTGTTCGTTTTTGCTTAACTGCTGCTCTAATAGTATCTATTGGACGTCGCGTCGTAACACTATAAACCTAACACTGGATGTACTAAACTTTCTTAAAATTATACCTGAAAGGGAATTTTGTTAGAAAACACAATTAAAAGACAATATAAAGTTCAAAAATATATATTGAATCTTCAAAAAATTTATGTTTTTACAACAACTTTTAAGACATATGTTTAATAAACACTAGTCTGGCCCGTGTGCAACACATGGTGAGGAACGGAACGATTCATAATGTACCAACTACCATCCAAAATGCAGTTTTGTGAGCTAACGATTACACAAAAAGATTCAAGAAAAGTTCAATGTTTCTGAAATTTGGTGGGCTTTTGCTTGCCTGTCTTATTCACGTATTTGTATTTCAATATCAATTTTGGTCGCTCCTCAGAGTTTGAAAATGCTTGAAGCGCTACTACTTCGAATTGTATTCTGCAATTACAATTTTATACGTTCAGGCAAGGCGGGGGTCCCATGCACATATGAGTACATGGTAAAGATACTTTTCTGACACCGAATCACTGAGGAACCGGTTTAGGGCAAATCCCGTTAAAACCCATCATTTCCCCGTCAAAATCGACTGCTAGGAAATGATGGGGGTCCCATGTCGCTAAGGGCTATTTTCGCTCAAACTCACGATATACTCTGGATAGAAGTTGGATTAACTTGTCCTCATATTTAAGACCTCGTATGAGTTGCAGTGCTTAACAACGTGAATTCGTAAAAGGGTTTTTAATTTTGAAATTTCTGAAATGAGTCAAATTTTGTTATACTTTCTAAATTTTAGTGGTCGGGGCGACATTACGACCCTGTGCAGCGACATTTACTACACTTTCTAAAATGACGCTCCTTGAGGAGTTATTGGAATTTTTGCATAAAAATCGCTCCGTAGAGCGAAAGTATGATTAAAAATATTAAAAACCTCTTCCACGATATTTTTACGTGAAGCACGCTCTCTCACTTGTAGGGGTTCCAATCTCGGATTCCAAAAAAGTGAAATGTTTAATGCAGCTTGCTGAATTTATTAATTCGTTCGAATATTAAATGAAATATACTAATCCATAAATATAGTTCATAAAAAACTTAAACATGTAGCAAAAACATCGGAAAGAAATTAGCACGTTTAGTGTTTAATTTGCCGGAACAGATTTTATTTAATACGGGTGGCCCAGTGGTAGAGGTAGGGAGGTTTTACAGGGGGTTATTGTGGTAATTACCTCCTCCCCCCACAGGACCGCACATAAGGATAATATACAGTAAGGTCCATAAGTACTGATAAATAAATTCATTATCTATGTAACTAACAATTTACGAATAAAATCAAGCTGCCCCTTTAAAATGTTTACATGGAATGAGGGTGCGTGTGATAGCTCATTTGAAAGGGTGTTTAATTCTCTATCCAGCAATATAAGATTTTTGAATTTCTCTAATTTTTTTATTGAAAAATATTACATTTTTAATGTTACTAAGTAAACAAAAGAACATGAAACAGTTTAAATCAAATGTTCAAACTAGGCGCTCGTAGCTTCCTGACAATAATGGAGGCGTTGCTGAAATTCTCCTAAAATATTTTGTATCGTTTCCGGGGTGATTTGATTAATTCTTGCTTTATCATCGATGTTATTTGATCTGCTGAAGTAGTCTTTCGATTTTAAATAACCCCATAAAAGACAGTCAAGCGGGGTCAAACCGGGAACACGAACAGGCCACTCCACCTATTGGGAAAACTTGATTGAGATAGGCTCTTACTTCTAATGCAAAATGTTGCGTAGCTCCGTCATGCTGATACCAAATATTTCTGTCAATTTCATTAGGGTAAAAGGGGGAGAAGTATAATTAACTTTGAAACTAAAAGGTTTTGCAAGAAATTCAAATAGCGCACGCCAGTCAGTGTGCTATCAAAGATATATGGTCGGATAATTTGAGAATTTATAATTCCAGCCCAAACGCTCACCTTCTCAGGGTATTGAGTATTGGCCTCCATAATCCAATGTGGATTTTCTGTACTGCGGTATCTACAGTTCTGTTTGTTGACTGTTCCATTTAAGACAAATGTTGTTTCATCAGAGAAAAGAATATTTTTTATAAATAACGGATCATCTTGGCGTCTATTTGCCATGATTTCGCAAAATTTCCATCGGTGATCAGGGTCATCGTCGTTAAGTTCTTGAACCAAATGAATTTTATACGGGTGGTATTTTTCATTTTTTAGAAGACGAAATATGGATGCTTTACTAAGCATTATCATCGGCGGCAGGTTGTCTTATAGGTTTGCGTGGATTATCTTGAACATCTAACAGTATATTCAATTTCTTTTCATCGCCTAAAATGCGTTTCCTAAATGATTTAGAAATATCTGTGACATTTCCAAATTCACGAAATTTGTTCTCTGCTCTACTAACCATAGACTGAAAAATGCGACGGTCAGAATACTCAGTATTCAAGATTTCGCATACCTGCTTCTGCGTTCTTGTTTTATCACCGCATCCTAACAATATCAAAATTTCAATTCTTTGGGTAACCGGAAGACTTATTGTTAAAGTAATGATCAACTTGACAATCAGCGATAAATTCATAAGTTTGCACAGATGTAGCAAATAAAGAAATTATAATTTTTTCTGATATGTAAAAAGAAACTCTTTTTTTACTACTTTCTTTTCGTTGGGTATTTTGCCACCTTTTTAGTAATAATCACTGATCCGTGAGTTGTTACTAAAAAGTTTATAATGTTTGCTTTAATAAGAACTAATTAAATTAAAGAAAAAAATGTAATTTCTGACTTTTTATGCATTTTTTGAAATTTCGGTGATGATTTTTGTTTTAATGAACAATTTAACAGCTGGAGGCCGTTGACAAGGAAATTAAGTCTTCAAACCCATTTAATTGTAGAATAAGTAAACTTGCCAATGAAGTATGTATTAAAATTAATAAGTTGTGAGTAATTACTGTTATTTTCCAATTAAGTGGATGTTTTAGTTTTTGTTCCTGAAAGCCTATTGCTTGTAGAAGTTTTTAACATGCAAATTAGAGTTGGAACTATTCTTTAAAAAAATCATTTAATTTTCATAGCTTTGGCTATAGTAAACTATTTAAATTGTTTTTAGTAATAATACTCACTTATCAATGAACATTGCTGATATTTTAAACAAGTAACGTTGAAAATAACAATAATAAAAACATTTTTATTGGGTAGGGCTACTGAAAATACAAGAAAGCTGTGAATATTTCGAAAATAATAAATACTGGAATAACATATTGGGTGCTATTCTGGTAGGTATTGATATGCTCTCTATTTAGTTATCTATTTTTGATTTCTACTTCTGGGCCACCCTGTTTGAATTGGCGTGAAGTCAAACAGAATAGAGTTTCTACATTTCCTGAGTTTTGATTTGTTTGGGTGTGGGAAAATTAGCAACGATTTAAAAAAAAACTTTAACGTAATTTTAATTGTATCTGTAAATGTTAGTCACTATCCAGAAATATTGGAAAAAAGTGTGAATTAGAAAAAAAATCTAGTTCAGCAAATGAAAATAATTTTATGCATTTATTTAACATAGGCATATTTCTGCGACTGATATCTATCACCGACGCAACGGCTGGAGGAGAACTACCCCTAACCAGAAATCTTACCGAACTACTTCTCTGTCGAAAAGTAGATTTTCTGCTTGCCTAATCCCCTCCAAAGGATGATATATAAAAATTGCTTAGTGGATCTTTGCCAAAAGGTGGGCTTTCCAATCAGAGTCAGAAGGCGTCCTACTCTACGTTTAGACACATGCGAGCGTCTCAGGGACGTTTATAGCCACAAGAAATCAAGTATAGTCGTTCGCAATTTTACCGTGCAAATAAAAAAGGCATCAACAAGAACTTTACGACATTATTGTAATACCATTACCCTCAGTACTATTCCGCCAGCAAATTGAATCACTTACATTTATGGTTGGCTTGTTTGATGACATCATACCGAATGGTTCACCGGCTTTAATAATGAGCTCGTAAAGCTTTTGTTGTATTTTTTATCTACCCAGTAAAATTGAAGACCACTACACAATTATCGCCATTATATCGGTGCTCAAGAGTCAGACGCTTTAGTCAAGCGCATCCATCAGACGCTGATTGGAAATTGCACCTTAAGACTGCACAGCTTCTCTATACGAGTATACACTGACATATCTGTTTTGTTTCGAGTTATAATTATATATTTTGCAGGTAGTTCTTCAAATACCGTGAAAATTAGCCTACCTACTTCCGGTTGTGGAGTAAGACTGACTTCTTTCGAGGAAAAGAACGGTTCGGTTCAAATGTCGTACCGTGTAAATCTTGTAATACAGCAGGACAGATATTTGAGACAAATTTTAGACCAAGAAAGGATAGTACGATGTGTAGTTAACGATGATGCCTTCCTCATTAAAAGTCATTCGTTGAAAAAAGCATTGAGGAATGAATTAAAAGATGGACAGATAAATTACAGGTAAGTACTATTTTTTTGCTTCATATTTGAGAATGGTCCTTGCGTATTTCTTTCACAATTCTCGTATTTTCTATGCAATTTAATATTTGCTTGTTATTTATTTAGTTATAAACATAACAATATACTATGGGAATATGTATCCTCTTAGTTTGTGGAATTTAAATCTGCTGAGAAAACAATTATAAGAGTAGGCAGATTTAGACCTTGGGGCGGAGCACTCTGGAGAGTAGATAGGTTGTGACCCCGCAACTGAACTAGTCCTAAGAACTCGGCTTACCTGACCTTTTTCCTTCTGATATTTTTCTTTTGAAAATGGTACCCAATCAGAAGTCGAAACGTTGAGACTTCATTCGCGATTCAACCCGAGAACCAAGTAAATTTCATATACAGGGTGATCAGTTAAAGCTCTTCAGACCAGCTACTACGAACTATACTCTATTTGGAAAACACAGGGAGTAGTAAAAGGCCATTACAGATGCAAATTCTCTAAAAACATAATCAAGGTGCTTATAAACAACTTTAAATATTTCCCTGTATTTTATATTGGTAATCTGTACTTTTAGGGCAATTTAATTGGAAATACCAGTGTTGTAATAGTTCTTGGATAAAATTATACCTGCTTTGGTCATACAAATTTAATCCCTGACAAATTGTCCTTGTCTTTGGCGCTACCAACTGTATCTTCTATCTTTCTCATTTACATGCATAACCACTGATTATTATTCGGCCAAACGTCAAAATTGGTATAACGGGGAATTTTTCGTAGTTTAATAGAATTATTGAGACCAAGACTAAATAATACATTAAATAACAGGCGTCTACTTCAAATAAAAATAGATTTATTTTGAAAGTTAGTCCACATAGTCAGTACCAATAAGGTAATTTTTTCCTTAAATAAGGTCTATCTTATTTATGTAAAGATGCTTATTTTGCGAAAAATATTACCAACGTTTTGGTGTTAAAATTTAAATTATCTTTAATGTTGGCACAGACTGACAAATTTAAAATAAGTGAACTATTTAAAACGTGAAGGGAATAATTATTGAACTCGATATCTATAATAATAATAATAATATAACATATAAACTACCATATATAATGATGTAATTGATGTATGAATGGGCAAAATACCAAAAGGTCTTTTAAATTCGTCCTCTAAATATTCTAATGAACTATCTTCGGCTCCCATATTAACAATAATAGATTCGACAGTGACAGTAATGAGATTGTCAAGCTCCCGCATTTTCGTCTCTTCTTATATCACGTGATCTATACCGCTAATCTGCAGTTATTACTCTCTCAAAGGAATTGGTGAACAGGGCTTTAACGTCTTTTAGTTTAAACCTGGTATTATTTCAGGCTAATTAACCGTTTACCTGAGCCCATACCAATTCGATAGGGTGATAGGCGAAGTATAGTTATTTGATAATTCTTTACCCATCTCATTAATAACGTATTTTCTGTAGAACTCGTTATTAAGATGCACAATCGTTAAAAGTTCCCGCTTTACCATATTCATTTTAAAAGCAATATTTTTTCCAGATAACAAGCAAACACAATAACATAACAATAAAAATATAAATGATGATGGTAATAATAAAAACGAAGAAACAACCAGCACAAGCATGCCGACAGACATGTAAATAAATATAAAATAATATAATATGACATTAGTAAAACAATAGAGATAATAAAAGAGAAGAAATAATAGTGCAAATATCTTACCGGCAGGGTAGTTCAGTCGTCTAGAGCGTGTTATATGACAAATTCCTTTTAGTGTGATTCTGGGTTCGATCCCCTACACCGACACTGGCAATATCGGAGGGTAATGGATGTTTTCTGCGTTGTTCAAATGTGTAACCCCCGTCCAGACAGACTTTGACTTTGGATTTGGGGGTTGTCTGCTATATGTGTTGTAGTTTATGTATTTTGTTTTTTTAACTATACAGACATTTACATAAATATTTATATTATAATACTGACTAGCTAGCGATAAATACTTTTCAATGGAGTAATTGTACAAATGAGTATATCTAACCTATTCTCAACATTAGAGTAGTTTTTTCTTTTTTTCTTTTTTTTTTATGGTGGAAGTGATATCCTACATGGACAATTAGCCCCATCATCTCCACGGTAGCCTTGTCCTATATATCTTCCCCCTTTTTCTTAACTTTAAGGGACTCAACTCGTCTCCTCTTCCTCTCCTGGTCTTCGCCCCAGATATTTCCTATCGAAGAGCCTCTGCTCCTCGGCGGGCTCCTCAGTATGGAGCTTCTTCTTGCAAATATCTCCTGTTCTATCAACATTTTTGTTCCATCGTTCATGTCCGTTGTCTTTGCCGTTTCCCTCGACTTAATTTTTTCGTCCTTTTGACTTTGGGTTTCGTTGTTTTTCATCATTTTAAATCCCATGAGCTGGGTTCAAATCTCCGTCACTCTCCAGCAGTGGGCCCATACTGGAAGGAAGGTATTAATACTGTGAGGTGCGCCCGGTGCCCCACAGGTTTTACGACTTCTATCTATCCTTAGTTTTTTTATCGCTCCCCTTTGGCTTTTCCGGCGTGGTGACCCTAACCAGGGGTCCCGTGCGAGACCCCCGCCGGCATAGAGTCCAAAGGATCATGGCGATTACTTAAGCCTCTCCACCAACGTCAAGGTCTCACTGCTCCCCGGAGAGGAACATTAGGGTAGTTAGAGATTATCTAATATAGTGGAGATGTTTTAAACACATTGATATTAGTTATAGGAAGGTTAAATATGTTGTGTAGTGCTGAGATCCGTGGCACTCTTATGTTAATTTGATCTAAAATATCCGGACAGTCCAAAATAGCATAAACAATGTTATATACAAATATAACGAGGAGAGTAGATCTCCATTTTGAGAGTTAGATGAAATTAAATTGTATTATTAGAAAGTCTTGAGAGAACTTTGTTGAAGGAACATATTCCCCTGATTTCAAAAATCATCTCTGTATTCTTTCCAATGTTGCAATTTATGTAACGTAGCCTGGATTTCAGACTACTGATGCGTTTATTTTGATCTTATAAAAAATAGATATAGCAATCGAAGAGTAGAATCTTTAGAAACCCTTTTGAGTTTCTAAAGAGAAAATCTAAACATTTATATGCCTATGAGGTGATGATTTCAATATGTTTTAAAAGGTGAGCTTGGTTATTCCGAGATATTTTATATAATCGAGTATGTTCAATATCGTATCATTAGATAATATTCTAATATAAACAAAAAAAAATTAAATATATTGTTAAAACCAAAAATTCTAATCTTAATACTATTAAAAGTAAATGTTTACGTTTAGAAGAAAAAACAATTAAACCCAGTTTATATCTATATTCAATAAGATTTTTCTTCCCTGTGAATCACATAGCAATACATTTGGGTGTATTCAGTTGTAACTTGTGTATACACCAGGAGTTTATTTTGTTAAGGGCATTTTGTAATAATTCACATTCTAAGACATTGTTTCACACATTAATTTAAGATCACTTCCGTAAATCTGATAATGCACCTGTAAACGTGACGTGATATCATTAATAAACATGAAAAAATCAAGATGCCCAAGAGTCGAACTGGTACCTCAGACAACTGCAGAAATTTCACATATTTGTAACTACGATTCAAAGTAAAATTTCGCGAGTTTATTGAAAAATATCCCCATTTTGCAAATAACTCGGAAACTATTGTATTAAATAAAAAAATAATCAGTAAAATCGCGAAATTTTGTTTTAAATTCAAGGTATAATACTTTACAAAATAAATGATCTTAAATCAAATTGAGCATGTTACTGATAAGTATATTATCTAAAACGGATATCGAAAAAAATTAAAACATTTCTTTGTTCATAAATTTCTTATTTTTAGGACTATAGAGGCAGCGAAAAATTAATTTCAAAAGGAATTTTATCACCCTTAATTTCCATCATATTCATTTTTAACGTTAAGCCTATAGTTTTTGAGATATTCGAGATTTAAACAATATATCTCGACCTATAAACATTTGAACGCCATTTTTAAATTACCATATTTTTAGAACTAGCTATTACCAGAGAGCAAAGTGTTATACCAATTTTCCACTAAATGTAATAAATATTTTTTAAGTTGTTTATGAAAAACCATCTTGAAGTACCACTTCCTCGATGCTACATTAGAGAATTGCAAAGCATCTACTCTTGGAAAATATCATTTCTCATAAAAAATTGTATTAACGGAGTGGGAACAACGCCCGAAGTAAAATGCTGCAATTTTTAAGCGGTAAACTTTGTTATTTATAATGTATAGAGTAGGTTATAAAAGCTTTCGCATAAATTATTTCATTGGAGCTGGGTTTCAAGGTATAAACCTAACGACACTACACCACCTTGTTTTAACATCAAGTTAAAACTATTTTTTTCTAATCTCAATCTGTCTATTTGAATAATATGTAATGAGTAGCCGAAAATGACAATGTCACAAAAATTAAGTTAGATGTACACAACTAGGTTTTAGTAAACGTACGTTATAAGACTTATCCCATTTTTTTGCGTCCGACAGTACTATATTTTAGAATATGAAGTTCTATTTAAACATGATACTGGTTACTGATATACTAGAACGTGCAGAGGGAGGGGGAAGTAGGGTCATATCTGGGGACAATCGGGGCTGTCATGTTTCTTATTAAATTCGGATTGAAATTTGACATTGGGTTTTTAAAAAGCTTTTTTGCTGTCTATGTGATACATATCCTGAAAATTCTCCTTGATAGCAATTTTGGTGGCCATGTCTGGTTTCCAGGTCCAACTTCCAGAAATTCTGTAAAAACGGATTCCGGTGCCATTATGGTACGAGAAGCTTTTTTGTCAAAAATGGAGATATTGCTTAAACTTAATTTTTATGAAGCCAAAATATTATTGGCAGCAGTGTCACCGAAAGGGTTATATGCAAAAATGTGCTATACAAGGTCGTCAAAAGCAAGCTGTTCTTTGTAGAGAATGTAATATCAAAACCAATAGTCTAAATAAGTTTTTTTTACAGTAAAATTTAAAATATTTGACAGTAATTTTCAATGTTGTGAAAATCAAACGTAAATTTTTTCCCGAGTTTTCAATAGTCCAGCACCATTCCATTGAGTGTTCTTTAAAAGCCTATCAATTTTTTTTTTGAACCGGTCCAGGAATGTAGCAGAAATTGTCGAATTTCGAAATTATCTGGTATACTGACTAAAATAATAAAATCGAATACAGACCAGATGTTATCAAAGTTGGCACTTCATTAAAATGCATATATACGTGTAATTGTATAAACGGTACAATAATTTATATGAAAATTAGTTTTACAGTTTATGATTACTGTGAATAAAACGGTACGTGTTAAAAAGACATTATACGCTTGTTATAATCTCCATGTGCAAGTCATGTCAGTATACATTGTGCTGTGTATGCCTTTGCGAATAACAAGACACAATCATACTTTATCTTCTTATTTATATTTTGTCAGAATAAAAATTTAGTACAAACATAACATTTTAATAGTTTTACAAAATGTTGCAAACACATGACAGCATGGATTAATTTCACAATTATTTATTTATAATTTTTTTTCCTATTGGAGTTATAAATGAAACATTTTTACTAGCTTAGAGGTAAACTCGGTAAAATTTTCTTATATTTAAAGAAATTTATAACATACACCCTATGAGCTATGAAGACATGCTGATAAATTTACGATGATGAAAATTGGAACGAAAACTATTAAGTTTATCCACAGGACACTAGAAACAAAAAATATCTAAAAATGTTAGTAGAATGTAAATTTAATACCGGGATGTTTCATTAAATAGTGGGGTAAAAGTAGCCCAAAATAAGGCGATAGAGAAAATTTTACATGGAGCAATGCGACATAGAAAAATAAGTTTGTTTTGGTGAAACTAAAAATACCCTGAGTTTTCCGCTTCGAGTAGGTAGGGGTCATTTTTAAGGGTGGTTTTTCAGTTATAATTTATTTTGGACCCTTTAAAATACTAGTTAAGAAACGAGGGTAGTACTCTTTTATTATAGATGTTCAAGGAATGTTCAGTTCAAATTTCGTGAAAATCGGTTCCACCACCACCTCCCACGGTATGTATATAAATATACCGAAAAAACGTCAAAAATTTAATTACGGCTAACTTGGCCAAAATTTTGATAAAATATCGGACAAAACTAACGAATATAACCAAGAAATAGCGTGCCAAATTTTAGCAAAAAATATCCAACAGTTTGGCCGCGATTCTATTTTTAGTCCAAATTTCACAAAATTTTCAAAACTTTCCCCAGTTTGCCCAAACGAGCGAACGAATTTTTTTTTACCAAAATTTTACTCGCCAAAAGACAAGTAACCGCAATAGATTTTTTCCTACATTAATTTGTTTTATGTGAAAATGGAATTAGCTTAGTTACTTAGGTATTTGATACTTCCACTTTTGAGTAAGGCCAAATGCCATGCTCCCTCTGCTCCTCACCAAAACTGCTGCTTGTATCTGTTCATATGTATATGCATTTGTCTCAAAACTGGTAAGAGATAAAGAAAAGATTCGGATGCCATCCGACAGATCATACAATTCTGCGTAAGAATCTTATTTTATATTTTACTATTCTCTCTTGTGTGAGACCCCATAGCAAAGAAAGTTGGGCGGACCCTCTAACAATAACACATGTTCGACTATAACTTCAAAACGACCCAATAAATCAAAATTCTACAAGATACGAAAAATGAAGATCATTATTTTCTCTTTCAATTGATATATAATGTATGCGTTATATACTAATTAACCCACCAGTGGCTGTACAAGTAATTGCGTTATGATCTTATTTAATAACTATCATTCTTCTTAAAAACGGAGAAAAAGTTGATTGTGCCTTTTGAAAATTATTTCATGCCTTTTGTTTTACTATTTATTCTTCTGTAAAATTCATTAACAAAAAATATTGCGAGGGGATTCTAGCTACAACAAGTTTTTAATTATCACTCAAACGACCCGATAAATTTGACGCAAGATAAAGAAATGTATTACTTTTTCTATCAACTGGTAAATAATTTTAAATGGTATTTATTTAAATAAAGCCACCAGTGGCGCGCACACAAAAAGCAACATATGTACTGCTCACAGAAAGTAGCTTTGCGGACGAAACGCGCAAAGAAAGAACAGAGATAGACATCTGTTAGAAAGGGATGATCGGATACTAAGTATCTTGAGTACAATCTGAGGCAGAAGTGTGAGTTTAAAAAATAAGGCTTATTTACAATTAAATCAAAACAGATATTTTTCCGTATTGGAACAGATTCTTTCTTGGGCTAAGGTTTAGATTTAATACAATCAGAATAAAATAATTATTATACATAATAATTACAAACAAATTATTTTCCTTTTTTATATCTAAGAAATTTAAACAATAACGAGTAATTAATTATTATTATACGGTATAGTTGGGAAGAAAACATATACGAGACTGTTTACATTTCCATAATTAGCACAAAAAGTTAAACTGAAGCGTGCCGCTCAGAGTGCCGCGTTTTTTGCTTTAGGAGTTCGGTCGGCTTGTGGGTATAGCAAAATACTCGGCACTTTGAGCGGCAGGCTTCAGTTTAACTTTTTGTGCTAATTATGGAAATGTAAACAGTCTCGTATATTTCAAATGTGCTTTTAGAGGGCGGAATATTAAAACATAATATTTTTAGTCGCAAATTCCTCTATAAAATCCTTATTTTACTATAAGGAACGTAACCAGACTGCAACCAACAGCTACAAGTTACAAGCCTGGCGCGTTAAGTGTAATAATTGCATATTACCACCAAAACGCTAATGCTTCTATTGCAACGAACACCAGCCGAAAGACTGATCCTACTTAAAGGAGCTCCCGTGCCAGTCGTCACACACCACTTGCAGACTGCAGTTTCGAGCTGTTGGCTCTCGTCAGTGCAAGGTAGGCATGTGACGACCGACACGAGGATCACTTGACTATTTAGTACATTTTGGTATCTTTGGGATAGCTACATGTAAAATAGTCAGCAGGCGCCATCTAGCGGTCCAGTGTCAGTTGCAATCGAAAAATAAATAGCCTGACTGGGCTGAGCATAGTTCAAATGTGCTTTTAGAGGGCGGAATATTAAAACATAATATTTTTAGTCGCAAACTCCTCTATAAAATGCTAACATGTGCTCAGTGAGACAAGTGCAGTACATTTATTGGCATGCTCTCGCACACGAGTAATAATAAACTAAGTTTTAAAGTCGTTTTTTAGTGTTATTTTATCCTTCAGGAAATAACCTACGTAAATAGATCATTGAGCTACCGACCGCCAACTAAAATTAAGTGTCATATTTAACCAAGACATTCTTTGGCACCTTTGAACTGTATATCTACTTGCACGGTTGTAGTTTGTGGACAATACATAAAGTAAAACCACACCGAAAAGTGACACAGTAGGTTCTTCGAATATACAGTTTAGAAATAAACATTCTTTCATTGACATCATTGGGTTTTATGAACGTAGTTTCAACGACAAAACTTGTTACGTAATCATTAAAGTGGGCATATCCAAGAGAGAGAGAGAGAGATCTGATAAGGAAATTTTTATTATTTTTGGCTATAACTTCTTTTCAATACATATATTGATAAAAGAAGTATAAGACTACCTAATTAGGACCATGGCAGGTGTAGTGATATGAATTTTCACTCAATAATTTGAGTTGTTTGCAAAGTTCGTTAATTTAAATTTAAACATAGTGCCAATCTTCATATCTTGTAGTTCTAAATTAAACTAATTTTGCAAACAACTGAAATTATTGAATGAAAATTCATATTACTACACCTGTTATTGTTCTACTTAGGTAGTCTTATACTTTTTTTACCAATATACAGGCTGTCCATTTTATCAGGGCCCTCGAGAATATCTCGCTTAATATCGGCCGTAAAAAAAAATATTTTTACGAAAATTGTGCCGATTTATATAACTTACAAAATGGTTTAAAGACATTTCAAATCCATGGCCAACTTTAAGGGTTATGGCGGAAAATATCGAAAATGCGGAAAACGTCTAGGCCAAATATCTCCGTTATTTGAAGAGATACGACAAAAATTCTAAGGCGAAATTTTTTCGCAAAACAGAGTGTTTCAACGAGGTTTTATCTAATTTTTTTCAAAAACCGTTGTATTTTGAGATTTACTCTTCAGGCTGTTAAAAAAATTATTTCGAAACGGGCGGGAAATGGCGCCATTCGATAGAGTATTTTCCTCCCTTTTCAATAATATATCACATGCCATATTTATTCATTGGTACTACGTTAGTAATTATAAAAACATTTTTTTAAACCAATAATTTTTTTTAACAAGCATTAACTTTGCCGTGGAGAAGTATGATTAAATAAAACGATAAAATAATCCAATAAGTTGTTCAAATCTTTGCTATAATAAAACATTAACACAATTAAGAAGAATAAAGTAAATTCAGGTAACAAAAACAAATTAATAATAAAAAGAATATAGCACACAGAACATTAATATTTATCTAATCCTCAAAATAATTTTTAAGATATCATATCAAGTGTTCACAGTGTCCACAGCGATTTCTAATACACAATCAAGTGCGGCGAGGCACTGCATTCAAAACATTACTCAGCCTGTTGAATTCGAGCTTTTAGGTCCTCTACATTTTGCGGTGTCGTCGAAAACACCTTATCTTTAATATACCCCCATAGAAAAAATCCATTGGAGTTATATCTAGAGAACGAGGAGGCCATCGAATAAATCCATTGGTACTTATCAGATGTTGGGGCAAAATTTCGTTTAAATAATCTAGGTAAATCTGGCAATCGTGGGGAGGAGGATCTTGAAAGCTGTGTCGATTATCTAAAGGTAGGTCATCTAAGAATTCATTAAATTCATTTCTCAAAAAGTTTAGGTACCTTTTTTCTGGCTTTATAACACCTTTAACCATTTTTCTTTAAAATTTTTCTAGCATTGTTTTATTTATATGACAAGCAATTTAAATTTCTCTTAATGATGTTCCAAATTTTCTGTATTTTTATTTCTTACATAATTAATAACTCGGTTTACCTTATTTACATTATCGGTAACACTGTTCGGCTGTAGTGCTTGCGGAAATCCGTTTCTATATTCCACTTGAGCTGAACTAATCCAGAGTTAAAATTGCATTGGCGATATGTAACGAACATAATATAACGATCAATGTGAGTGAAAATCATTTTTGAAAATTCTAAATTTTTAAACGAGTGTGATTGAGTGCGAGTTTAAGTATTAACTGAGATGATCTGGCAAAAAATTATATTGTCAAGTTTGTTCATAGCCAACTATTTTAAAATAATTGAAATAATAGTGAAATCATGAAATACAAGCAAATGGATATTATACTTAAATTAATTGGTAAAGACATTTTAACTTTCTGAGCAAGGAGTGACGCTTTTATGGAGGACCTCTCTACATTGGCATAACTGCGAATACTCTTTCCATAATTGCTCCATGTTGCTTTTTTGATTATTATTTTGTTTTTGTTACCTGAATTTACTTTATTCTTCTTAATTGTGTTAACGTTTTATTATAGCAAAAATTTGAACAGTTTATTGAATTATTTTATCGTTTTATTTAATCAGACTTCTCCACGGCAAGTATAATGCTTGTTAAAAAAAAAATTATTTTATTTATTTATTTAAAAAAATGTTTTTATAATTATTAACATAGTACCAATGAATAAATATGGCATGTGATATATCGTTTAAAAGGGAGGAAAATACTCTATTTAATGGCGCCATTTCCCGCCCGCTTCAAAATAATTATTTTAACAGCCTGAAGAGTAAATCTCAAAATGTAGCGGTTTTGAAAAAAATTAGATAAAACCTCGTTGAAACACTCTGTTTTGGAAAAAACTTTCACCTTAGAATTTTTCTCGTATAAGAGATACGAGAAAAATATAAAATAATGGAGATATTTGGCCTAGACGTTTTCCGCATTTTCGATATTTTCTGCCATAACTCCATGGATTTCAAATGTTTTTAAACCATTTTGTAGGTTATATAAAACGGCACAATTTTCGTAAAAATAATTTTTTTATATGACCGATATTGAGATATTCTCAAGGGTCCTGATAAAATGGACAGCCTGTATGTATGAAAAAAAGTTATGGACAAAAATAATAAATATTTGCTTATCAGATCTCTCTCTCTCTCTCTTGAATATGCCCACCTTAAGCCTTATTGTGTATCGACAAGAGTGTAGCACCTTTCGAGCCTCCGTGAAGTTATAATCCTTTCAACAATTAACAATTCAAGGGCGATTTCATCATTCATGTGTTGCTGTCCTGTGTCGGCTGTTAATAACATGGAGCTCGAGCTCCAGAAATTTCGACGTCGCATCACAGCCCGCAGTTCCCAAGGCCAGCAAAAGTGTTTACGGAGTGTTGATATCGCAGGTATCTAATCAGTGAAATCAAAATAAATGCTGCCAGGCCGGTAAGACATATTTCTTTCGGTCCAATTTGTGCAAAATTCCACAATAATACATATAGTTACTTATTTTGAAACTATCTTGAAACTTTAGACATATCCAAGGTATCCACGACACATTAATTGCATATTGTTCAGTATTTTATATCCCTTCTTGTCACCGAACATTATTTTTACGTATTCTTATGAACATTCTTAAGTAGCCATCTACCTATTTAATTTTTGTATACTTACATCTACTTGTCGTTAATATTACTGCTCTTATATTTTTACAAATGTGAAAAATTTCTTCAATTTTGTCTTCTTTAAAAAAAATGGAAAGGCTTTTACAAAAACGTGATTCTTTAAGAGCCACTTTAATGCAAATTGAAGAATATGTCAGAAAACATAAAGATGTTACTTATAAAGATGAACTTGAAGTATGAGAAAAAGTTTTCACTGACACTGATAAAATTGAGGCAAAATATGAATCAGAAGAAGCCGATCGCATTGCTGTCGAAAATATGTATTTTTCTACTTTAGCGTCAATTAAATCTATACAAGAAAAGTCTGGTCGATAGCCGCGTGGGTTAAGGCGTGAGGTGGCAATCACGATTAATCACACGGGTATCGCACCACCGGGTTCGAATTCTGGTTCCGGTACTGGCACTGTCGGGGGAAATGGTTGTATGTCCGCGTTTCTTCAATGTGTAACCCCCTTCCGCACAAGCCTCTGGCTTCTGGAATTGGGGGTTGTCTAATTTCTGTGGTGTTATTATTTATTTAAATAGTAATTGTTTAAGATTAAGTACTATTACAAATAGCAGTCAGAATTTTCAAACAAGATCAATTAAGCTCCCCAACGTTCAAATTCCTATACTTTCAGGTAAAGTTGAAGAGTGGATTCATTTACAGTTTTACTTATGTCACTCATAATGACAGTTTGACAGATGTTCAACGTTTTTACTACCTCAAGGGATTTTTAAAGGGTGAACAACTTAATCTGATTAATAGTTTACGGTTAACTGCTGAAAATTACGAGACAGCTGGGGATATTCTTAAAATAAAAACGATATGATAATGAATTTTTTATTATAAACGCACACATTACATTACGCCATTTTAAATGTACTGACCATTACAAAAGGGAATACTAATAATTTACGTGAATATCACTAATATTCGCCGCCAATATTTAGATTCTCTACGCGCCTTGATGGTTGATTATAATACTCATAATACAAATTAGAAAAGTCAAAAACTGATTTGCCTGCAATCTAAGATTTTCTGGATATACTAGAACGCCACTGTATAGCACTCGAAACGGTCTAAGTTCCTAACTCAAATCAGAATGAAAAGGACGCTTACATAAAGAAAAGTTCTGCATGCTATAACTGTTTTAAAAAGGGGCACGCTGTATCACAATGGCGATCAGCTGGATGTAGGCTATGTAACAAAAAACATCACACACAATAATTACATAAACTCGTAGATGGTAATATACAAAGTAACCAAACTACTAACAATAATATAATAATAATATTAATGCAATGCCGAGCAAATCTCAATGTGACTTTCATAAATTCTGTTAGCTACCTCTCAAGTAAACATGGTAGCTTCGAACGGAAGTTTAACAATTGTCAGAGCCCTGCTGGATTGTGGTAGCCAGACGTCGTTCATAACTTCAAAAATGTTTCAGATATTAAATTTGCGTACTTATCACCAAAACATAAAAATTTTAGGATTATCATCCAACCCAGTTAATGTAAACAAAATGGTGGACATGACCATTCAATCGCGTACCACCAATTATAGTGCAATTTTGTCATGTGGAAAATATAACATCATACATACATATACTAATATGTACAAAATACCGTATCTATTCATTTGGGCAGATTCTAGTTATCATACACCTGGGGGCCAATGCCTAAGTTCCTGATGTCTTGATGGGTGCAGACTTATTTCTTGGATTAATGTTAACGGGCACTAAGATACTGGCTGTTAATTTACCCATTCCTCAAAACTCTAAATTAGGGTACATAGTTTCTGATCAAGCACCAGCAAGTTACTCACATCACGTGAGAAGCACTTTTTGCTTAACGTCCACAAACGATGTGGACTATACAATAAAATCAAGTCAATCAAGACATATTTGACCAAGACAGTTTATTCATTTTAATTATAGTATAAACATTTGTTTTTGACATCGTATCCTGAAATGGAACATTGCTTTTTTCCTATAAATTCAACAGATTTCGCGGTTTGCGCCAAGTGAAACATTATTAAATATAAAAAAAGTGGAGATACACTTTTTAATATTTCAGAAAATGTTATTAAAACTTAAACTTCACACGTGTTTCGGCTTCTTTAGGCCTTTATACAACGATACATGTAATGTATTGGCTTCTTTAGGCCTTTGTACAACGATATATGTAATGTAACGTTGTACTCTCGTCTGTGTACATCGTTGTACTTTTGAAAAGGGTCTAAAGAAACCGAAACACGTGTATAGTTTAAGTTTTAATAACACTTTCTGAAACATTAAAAAGTATATCCTCAATTTTTTCATATTGTTTTTTCTTAGTCAATTCTGCATAACGTTCTTCCTGGTTGAAGATGTAGGGAATTTATCGATTTGCTTATTATGATACCGTGCATTATCAGTAACTAACACGCTCCTAACAGGAATATTTGGTATTAATTTTTCTTCTACTTTCTGTAGTTTTTAAAATGCATTGCGTCGTGGTAGTCTCCCGTTTTTATATTTGATTTCCATAACACATAAGCATAAAACCTGCACTTCCACCGGCGTCAATTTTTTTATAGGGAAATTATAGGCTGGCTAGCAATATCGTAGACACCCGGTATATTAAATATTTCCAATAGAAAATTCTGGATATCCAACAATATTGCACTTCCTGAAACACATTCTTTTCATATTTTTTCGCAACCATCATTGCGTCTCTGGGCGAGAATACATCACGTGTTTGATCCGACTCTTAAGAGAGTAAGCGAGCACTTACCATTTTTGAACGCTGTAATTTGCTTAAGATACTCTTTTAGGCAATAATTATGAAGTGAAAGGTTCTTGTTCCTAATATGTATGTGGATTTTAGAGTGGGAAGAATGAAAGATGCAGGCTGGTCAAAGGAGCTTGAAGGAAAACAACTGGAAGAGGAATTAAATGAAGCTCTATCTGCTGCAAGGGCTTGGATGGAAATAATTCCTGAAAAATATGAGGAGAGGCCGTCTGGAACATTGCAAGTTGGAGAAACTGCACTACTCACTGTGAAATCAACGTTGCCAGGTAGTAGATTTTACCTGTTAAATAAATTTGTTTTTTATGTGCGCACACTTTTAGTGATATTAAGTTTTAATTGTTATTATTATTTTTGAAAATTTTAAATGTCAATAAGTATTTCATTTGTTACCCCGACAAAGGGAGCAGGTTTTATCTATTTGTGCGCCGCGGTTGTCTGGCTGGCACCGATGAGGTTTGTATCTGCTATTAACATATTAATTAAATACTGAAATCTTATGTAAATAGTAACAGTTTATTAAATAAAGGTGGATAAATATTTGATTTCATCACTAGTACATAAAATGGCAAATTTCATTCCAAACAAAAAAAATGGATTATTGTAACCGATTTTATACCCAATTGTATGAAATGGTTCCTTTTGCGTACGGCAACTGTTTTTTATGCGGGAGCAAAGGGCATGAATACGGAGTGTGGTTAAGAGAGGGACCACTTGGTTATTGAAAGGTTACTTGCAATCTTGTCCAGCCAAGAAGGCAAAACTGTTTAACCACATTTACTTAAGACTTGAAAGTTATAAAAATTAACGATTACTTATTTAAAAAGACACGATAGATTTACTATTATCAAATTACCAGCCAAATATTATTAGAGACGAGTATTAAAAGCAATATTTCTACAAAAAGAACATTTATTATACACAATATGTATACACAGGCTAGAGAGGTTTAATTATGAACTTAAATCCTAATAATAACAAAAAATGAACAATACGTATTAACGTGGTAATAATGTTTATCCAAGAATATCATTTATGTATGATGTTAAACTATTAGTAGCTTTGCATGGTCATGCTCTGCCTTATAAGGCTTATATTTTCAAAAAAGATACAAAAATTTACTCATGCTATGAGTCCCATAGCTCAGATTAAAATTAAATTTAAAAATATATTATGGTAAGGTTGCACTGAACTCTATTGTAATAGAGTTCAGTGTAAGGTTGACGTTGAAAGTTTTTAAGTGAATGACGAAGTTAAGTAATTAAATGAAATTAGGATTCATGACAAACAAATAAGAAAACAGAAGATTAAACTTGCTCCATAAAAAAAAATTTTTCCAGAAAAAAAATTTGTTCCAAAAAAAACTTCTCCAGCAATGATCGTGCTCATCTACAACATGGCTAGAACGTCCCAGCGGTACTACATTGTCTGGTCGTCTTCATGACACCAAGTGAGGAGTCTACTACGATGTTCCTGATTGTTATAGTTGGTGCTCCACTGGCTGCACATGATTGCATACATCTAGTTGCTGGCTGGTACATCGGCAGATTACAAAACTTGACTTGAACGTAGTGTAGATTAATCCAAGCAATAGCTAGTCCCAAACACTCTGTCAGTTTTACAAGTATAAGAACAACCTATAAAACACAAAAGTAAAACTCTATAAGTAGAGTAGCACATGAATTTCACAAAAAATGCCAAAAAATCAGGAGGCCTTCCGAAAATAAAATTCTCATGCGACAGCTGATCAAGCTTCCACACAAAAGAAATTCTAATTTTTGGTTTAAAAAAATGCCAAACACTAACCTGGGTTGAGCCCAACGAAAAGGGAAATTTCCTTCCTTTGCACACGTGCCCCGGCAAAGACAATAAATTCGTCATCTCCCCGGAAATTTGACGTTTTTTCAGTACTGCCAACTTAAATTTTGTCTCAGAAGACTTCCTGTTGACAACAAATAAGAAAATATATTATTTATATAAAAGAGAAAATAACCCTTACTGCCAAAAAATTTAATGATACTCAAGAAATAATTGAATCAATTGTTATGAAACTTTTATGGGTTGACCTTGTCGTTTTATGAGTAGTGCAATATTAGGTCCACTTGAGTGTACACCTGGTTGCATACTTATAGCCTCACAAATTTCACAGTAGTATTTTAAAATGCTACATTATTTACCATTACTCATTACACGTAACTGTAATTAGTAGTAGTAGTAAATGATCCATTCCCTTGGATCCATTTTTTTAAAGCTCCCCATTTTGATATAAGAAAGGGCGCCAGAAAGTATTTCTGGGGCATCAAATTCTGGGCTACCTGTAGAATACCAAATTTCTAACTACATCTGAAATTTCATGTTCTGTTGCCAGTTTATTTTCCTTTTTGTCAGAATGGCAAACAAGCGAAACAGCATATGCGAACGACTAGCTGGTTTAATCTGGAGCAAAGAGTCGTAGGTTCTGAGACCTTACAAGAAAGGTGAAAATTATCCTTTTGTATGTGTGATATAAAGACAAATTTTGTTTTGTTTGAGAAAAAGAGAGAAAGAGAATAAGAAAAGAGAAAGAGAAAGAGATATGTTAAGTGGGCACGATCTATAGTGAAAAATTAATAGATTTGTCCCGTTCCTATAGATAAGACTGAAATTTATTGGCAAGGAAAAGAAATGAATAATAAAATGTATTTAAAATAATTAAAGTTTACAACATAAATTTAGGAAGTAAATTTGTAAAAATGGAATTTTAAAAATAAATCTTAAAAAGTAGTATAAATCTATTAAAATATAATTTCGATTTGTATGAAATTTTGAATAAAAAAAATTGTACAAAGAAAATGGAATTTAATACGAAAAAAATAATAATAGGAGATATAATACCAATATCCTGTGACCGCAAAATGGACGTGTGTGAAGCTGGAACGTCCAACGTCCTACAGCAGTCCAGATTCCTATTGTCTCGGCAGCCAATCTAACTGTTTTTGGCAATTTACTCTTTTCAATAACCAACCGGTATTGTATTAGTTAATAATGTTACGTGTTTACAGTCTTCAGTAAACACTCTGTAGGTTCAAATAACTTGCAACAAGAATCTTCACAAGCCGCTATTTTATTAATCACTTAAATTACAATAGTAAATACTTAAAAATCACACAACTAATAATAACTTTAATCTAATATAAATTCACCACTTTTAAATCACAACTGTACTTTACTTTTCTTCAAACACTTGTCAACTCTTATCTAACCTAAAAACTCCCTCTCTGTATACAGAACTGTACTGTATACTTAACTGAACTGTCCCCCATCTGCTGGATTCACCTTTTTATATACACACTTGGAATGTCTAGAATCTTATTGTAGAACTTTCCAGAATATACTGGAATCCTCTACAGTTTTCTTAGGCACTACCAAATGGCAGTTCGCCAGTTGGCCCACAGATGACGCCACCCTACTGGCCAGGGAGTAATACACTCTCCTTTCTGTTAGAGGGCAGCACATAACAATAATAAAGAAAACTAAAAGCTTGGGCATCTTAGCATAAGCCAAAAAAAGATCAGACTTAATGGTTTGATTTAAATAATTAATATATTTAATATTATTATAAAGGTCTATGAAACTAAATAAAGTTACTCAAATAAACAATAGAAGTTGTTATTGCAAATGCTTACTATATACTAGCCACAAAGGTTAATGCTCGCTAAATGCTTGCTTGAAAAATTCAAAGGCTTGCAATATACCTGCATGCTTAATTTTATTATTTTTCCATAGTATGTACTATATAAGTTGATAATGTAATGAGAGAAACTCATAGAAAAAATTCACTTCGTAAATATTGCACATTAAAATTTAATCTTTTGTATAAACAAAACCACGTGACTGAAAACGCTATAATATTGCTTTGACGTCATTTTGACATCACTAATTTGACCTGAATTTGCTAATTTACGTTGTTATTCTTAATCTTGTTATTAATTATTGGTTAATGTGACGGATAATGATTTCATAACATCCCTAACGTATTCATCTATAACCCAGCATTCTTTTTAAATGTTTCAACGTTTTAACAATAATAACGTGACGCTACCGTTTACGATTGACGTCATTTGTTAAGGATAGAGCATTTTAATGATTTTAAATTCTCAGCCGAAATAAATATTTTTTTTCACCCTCAATTTTAACAAAAAAAGAGAAATACGAAGAGGCATATTTTTCTGTCGTCTATTTATCTGCGTTATAAAAAAAATCATGCAACTTCCTCATTGCAATATATGCTTTCAATTGCAATACATGTTTGCTAAATGCTTTCAATATGCTGACGACTAGAACTAAATTGCCAAAGGAGAACAGAAAAAAATATTTTATTACCATGTGGTTACACGTAGAATTTTAGTTACATAAAACTAAAGAATTTGAATCTAATTTTCTACCACATGTATTGTCCTCTTCAAAAATAAATCACCGAATCTACTAAATCATAGAAGAGGACAATACAAGTCAATAAGTACAATTATTTCATTGTAAAAAAAAATTAAGAATGAAAGTTCAGCAAAATCATTTCCAACATTTTCCAGATTAATCACGTATTAAAATTCAATAAGATAAAATTTACACCATTCGGTAAATGAAAATCTTTCGAATGGATAGAACGCTAAAGTATTTTATTTGTTTTCAGCTGGTATAGGTTGGAGAGTAGTTGAATGCGTTGCCCATGATGGCTTGGGAGACTCTTCCCAAAAACTCTTGGATGAACAAGGATGTCCCGTGGATGAACTTTTAATGCCGATGCCAACATTTGGTCCAATAAGACCAATAGCCTTGATGAGACATCAAGAGGCCGTATCCAGATTCTCAGCTTTTAAATTTCCAGACAGAGACCGACTTCATTTATCTTGTGGGCTACAGCTCTGTAGAGGATCATGTCCTAAGGTACGAGGATATATTAAATACTAGGCCATTCTCACGCGACTTCATCTGATAGAATACCAGCAACTGTTACTATGCACGCCCAGCCAATTTGGCATTTTACTTTTTGCGTATATCATCATAGCGCCCAATTTGGCGGAACTAGCGTTTAACAACTCACTCCACTCAATATTGAAATTCAAACGCCAGTCGCGCTAGATTTAATGACAATTGGACAGGCAAATAGGTGTAGTTATTTGCGGTAAATACAATAGAATATACTCTGAAAAAATAAATTTACTGCCGTCATTTTGAAAAGTGGGATTTATTTAATAAACCGTTTATTATACGGAAAATGTTTCGGTGAATAATAAAGAAAATACAATGTTGCAAAAAGAGTGTTTATAATTTTTTTTTGTAATCCTAACCGTTTTCGGCTAAACGCTTGCTGAAACTTTAGAATATTGTTACCACTCTAAAGTCACTCAGATTTCTCCATGTTTGTATGAAGAAAGAGACTTTCCAATTATAGTACGTGCCAGATGTAGCTCTACAGGGCACAGAATATTCTGGTACTGATAGCAAGAGTATTCTGTCAGGTAAATGTCAGTAAACAATGCCTTTGGTATAAGTAAGAATTTTTATCTATTCCCACTATAGTAAGTAGACTATTGTCACATTGTTTACAAGCAAGTAAGTTGATTTTACCGGTAAAGTGCTAGTTGCTATTGACGACGGAAGGTAAGTGGGTTACTTATTTGCCCTAGGGAGGTAAGTAACTCACTTACCTCTCGTCGTCAATACAATTAGCCTTTTACCGTAAAATCAGATTTTTTATTTCATGAACAGTAGGGGAGCAGATAAAACGTTATACATCACGCGGGAGGTAAGTTTTGACCAGTCTCGTACTCTGTTACTAGCCCTCGCTACGCTAGGGCGAAAAATCGTCCTCGACTGGTAAAACCTACTTACCTCCTTTGTAGTGTAATATACTATTATCTACATGCACATGAAATAGCAAGAAAGCGTTTCGCTCCTTTAGTGTACCATATTAACTTCTGATAGCTAATGAACGATTTCTTCAATCGTAAACATTCGTTATTATCTACGTGTTGAAAACCATTGAATGAGTCGAGATTTTACTTTATGATAAGTCGAGCAATCACCATTGCAGAGAAATTTTTCTACCAAAATAACTGAAGTCTATACCGCCTACAAAAGAAGTCCTTGATCAATATCAAAGGTGGCAACAGTTCAAGGGGCTTTAATCTGTTTTCTAGATTCTAAGATCTAGGAATGGTAGCTGGAAAATGGATTTTGAATTGTGATAGACGGTTTTGATGGATCATGAAGTTATAAAATATTAAGCTGTCTGTTGCAACAAATATTTCTGATAGTATCACAAAGGGAACGACTAAAGTAAAAAAACATGACGTGTCCAGAGAAAGCTCAGTCATTGTTTTCATAGCACTGCCTACCGCACAAGCATAATTTGTTACATTTAAGATCTACACCAACGCATGAATATTTGCTGCTACAGATAGTCTGACATTTGCAGGATATGTTCGTGATATGCCAAGGAAACTTGAAATCTAGTCCAAAACTGCTAGTAAAATTTATTTTCAAGTTACCATTCCTAGGACTCGGATAAAAGAGCAAAAGCAGCCGACAGTTCAATGGTGTTTACTTGTTGAAGTACTATTACTGCCATCATAAACATATCTGTACTCACAGTTCAAGTCATGATCGTTACATCTGGCACATAACATGGAACGCCTATGTGCTTTTTTATGTAAACATAAATAGCATTAGAGTGGTAATAATTTTTCAAATGTGTGATAGTATGAAAATGGTTAGGATTACAGAACCACCTATAAGAACATTTCTCATAGATTATTTTCTCTTCTTCATTATTTATAGTAACACTTAATATATAATGAACGATTATGAGTGCCATTTTATTCTATTGTATTCGCCAAAAAACTATGATTATTAAATTAGCAACAGTAATGTAGTTTATGATCTGGAAAGTTTTATCATTAGTTCTTGAGTTAAAGTGAAACAAGCAGACAGACACATTTTTTAAAAATATTATTTTGCGCTTAGCTCTCATTGAAACACTTTAATACATCAATGACACATACCAGAGACACATGTGTGTTGGAAACATTTAGTGTATAACAATAAAATGTCCCAGTACTTTGAAGGAGGTTTCTGTATGGTTACAATTTCACATTACATACGCCTTCAGGTAGTTGATATTTAAAAATACCCAAAACTACAAAAAATACAATTAATGGCAGCACAGTTTAAATTTACTAGTTACAAAAGAAATCAAATAATTCGCACTTGAAAGCCAAAATGGTATAGTCATATTTTGTGTATATGTTGAAACATTACCACCACCCCCTCTATTAATTACTAACAAAAATCCTTAATCGTGAAGCGATCAAGAACATATTAAATCTCATCCAGTAATTATTTATCTCAATTTTATGTCAAGATAAATAAATAAATTGACCGTTTATGTGATCATCTAGTTTTCAAAGTTAGGACACAAATTCCGTTGTGTTTGTAGTAACCCTTTATATTGATCCCAAGTTCTTGAAGCAAAGTTTGACATTACGGTTTACTATCTGATACTATTTACCTGAGAAAATAAATCACTCTTTATCGTAAATACGTTGTATTTTTTAACACACTGTTTATTACTTAAGAGACCTAGTCAAACATTTTTGTTATTTACTATTTTAATAGTCAAGTTTGCACTGTGGATTTAGGGTGCAAGTTTATCTTCTATTTTAGTTGATTAAAGTTAAACCATTATCATATATTTAGTTTATTACTTGTATTACCAGAAAGGTAAATTGAAAGAAAAGACAAAAATCGTTTTTATACATATTTTCAGATGTAGGTGACAAATCGTCAAACTCGGAGGAAATAAAATAGTACTCTCAAGGTATGTTTCAATGATCCTCTAAGTATGCTCATAAAAGCAATTTATGGCTTCATGACGTTCGTGACTACATGTTACGTGGCGGAATGAACCAGCGTAAAACCTTACAATTGAAGCGAGGATAATTCTCCTGATTTGAAAAACACAATGGCAGGTACCAAATTTACGGTGGCAGCCACTATAATCACTGTCGAAGATATATCGTAGAGTGTAGTAAACACATAACCAATTTAGGGAAATGCATTTAATTGTAGAATATAGTAAATACATAACCAACTTAGGGAAATGTATTTAATAGTAGAGTGCAGAAGCAATACCAACTAGGCGTATTGTTTCTCTAAGTTTCGTAGATAAAGTAATTGTAACGGTCATCACAACAAATCTAGTGTCGTGCCATGATCCATATAATGGACCAGATTAGTGTGACGTATAAGCTTCTGAAAGTAGGCAATCTTATATTACATAGAGTCACAGCGCGTTCAATGAAAAGTGGTCATGTATTATTTTGAACTTTATGTGCATTACACATAAGGACCAAAATTAAATCGCATAAACAATCGTCCCATATTTCATATAAATTCACATTTACACGGAATATTTAAAAGTTTTTACTCATATATGATGAATTGTACATCTGTTTACACCATTACCTAGCACATAGAAATAGTTAAATATTTTGTGTAAGTTCGCATTTCAACAAAATGCAGAGTTATGACTTTGTGGTAGTAAAGTCGACCTAAACTACACGCGACATAAGGTTCAATTTGTTTTTGCTTTCCACCGCATTATACATTCATGACTCGCTGTGGTTGTGATTAAATACATTTGGGCGCTTTTAACTAGTTTTGAATTCACCGCTAAACATGTCTATTGGAATAAAGTAACCCATAGTTGTAAACTCCTAACACCAGTAGCAATAAACAACCTCCGTACAACAACCCCCCGGAGCATGAATTAACGATACTTACATTGCGCTGACCGCAAATAAATAGAGTAAACCACCCTCACAGAAAGGCCCTTGTTTAACGTGATGGCCATAAACTTTTAGAATATTGCTAAATTGTTAAGATAATTCAAAGAGCATTTCATACCAACCGTAGAGTAAAATTCAACCCCTGCCCAGAAAGCGGAGCAGTATTATCTGTTAACTGTAGCAAAACAAATGAGACTGTGATCTGAACTAACCTGACTCTAACTTGAAAAGAAAACAATTTGCCGGTTTACCGAAATAAAGCAAAATGAAATGAACATAACTTTTGAAACTGTTTGGAAACTAATTAAGATAAAATAAATTATGATGCAACTTAAATTAACCTTGAAACAAAAAACTTTGTTCAAACCAGTAAATAAAACGTAAAATTATCGCCTAAATTGCCCTAGCTTTAACTGTTTGTCCCCTAAATAAAGAAACCTAATTAAGGCATAAATTAACCTGATACAAGTCTTAAAACTTTAGATAACACCGCGTCTGAACAGCTAGTGGAAGTTAGGCTTAGTATGTATAAGTCCACAAATTCTCCCCCTGATTTCTTATATCGTTGCCACAGAAATTTAGAAAGAGTCGTAATAATGATGAAATTTAGTTAACTTTGAAAATAGGCAATGCTGCGGGGCGAGCATTTGAGCCTCACCTAGGCAAATTGCAATTTCTCTCTCAGTAGTCACGTCGTCAGCCTGAGGAACTTTGTCCGAGTATCGCGCCTCGTTGGGAAGTAGATTGCGCTTCATGACTGGGCTATTTCTTTAAAGTACAAGCCCCCAATAGGGCAAGTGTCGGTAATAATTAGATCGGATTTAATTCTCTTGTACGTCCTGGTAGAATCTCTGGTAACTGGACTTTGGTTTCTCCTACGTGGTAGCTTCTCTGTGGAGGCCAAAGAAAAATGACCCTCTTCCGCGGCTTCCTCATCGCTTTTATATGCACGCCTCCCTATACAAAACGTGTATGACACGAACGAGAGAGAGAGTAGCGTAGCGAGACGCATAGTCGGCCTACTTGAAAATGGCATTTGTTAAATTTTAATTACGGGCTCCAGTGACTAATAAGGTTCATTATGGCTCTTAACCCTCTGTAACATCTGTTTAAAAATATAACGAGCTAGCATAACCTAAACGTTGTTTTAGAACTTTTTAAACTTATTCATTTATGTACAAAATAAAATTATTGACTTGAGAACTGAAATATTATGCAAATGCATATTTAAAATTGATAATGGCCTTTTTAAATTTAATTCGTTGTGGCTACATCATAAGATAAAAATGGTCGTTGATAAATTAAATAAGAGTAATTGAATTTTGATAATAAAGTAAGAAAATAATTTGAAAACGGCTGACCCTATACGGGGTATTTTAATGTCATCGATCTTTCATATTTTAGTACAATAATATAAGGAAAAAATTAAGATATTGGTGTCTTGGTTGAAACACCTTGAGCTCCACACCACATATTATGTATATGGTCTCTAAAACTTTAGAAATGCCTTATAAAAGTTGTGATGACTTTAGAAACATTGAATCAGTAAAATTTTTGTATACAAACTGATAAGGCTCCTTGTGAAATGTAACTTTTTAGTCTGGACTTCTTATTACCTTAGTAGGTACATATAGATAGTTTAGACCATATTCAACATAATTTTCTTAACTTTGTACGATATAAATCTAATATGGACCCTCTTCTTACTTTGAAATTTCTATAATATATATACGTAATAAAATATGTCTCCCGATGATTTTGACACGGTTAGTGAAATGCGCGTCGAGTGGTGTATTCGAGTGTAATATTCAAATGTTTTGGTGTTTTGTAAAAGTGGTCCTTAGACACCAAAGATATTGATTTGTGAGAAATAGCCCTCATACGAAAATATTCCCATTCCCAGGAGCTAGAAACAGCGTAAAGTTGTTTCTTTAAACGAAACTACGCTAAAGGGACTAGAATACAACCAATATTTACGGGCTTGCTGCATTCTGTTTGTTTGGAATGTAGTATTGATGTCAATCATGTCGGGATTTGACTTGTTCACATTAATTTTGCAGTGCTTTTTTTAAGATGGGCATATCCAAGAGAGAGAAGTCCGATAAGGAAATATTTCTTATTTTTAGCCATCACTTTTTAACCTCTCCACAATAAAATTGTGAGAGGTTACTAAAATTGGTTCAAAAACGAAAATTGAGATAACATCAAATCTTTACGTTTTGAGGTCCTAGGAACCCAAAAAAGTGGTTTTTGAAATATGTCTGTGTGTGTGTATGTGTGTATGTGTGTTAGCACGATAGCGCCGAACCTGTGAACGATCCATGCTTTTGATGGAAGTCTGAAGGACGTATTTTTTGTTCGAAAAACTTAGAAAAATTGAAAAAAAAAAAATAGGAAAAAGAAAAAATTAATTTTCTTTTTCCTCAACCTTTTCTAAATACTAAATAAAAATATTACGTTCACAAAATTTTTAGGGTTCAAGTGACTGTTTCAGACGGAGATTAATGGATAAATCATACTTACTGTCGTTTATGCTTAACTGCGGCTCTGATGGTACTAATTGGAAGACGTCGTAACACTATAAATCTAACACTGTCTGTTTTACACTCTCTTAAAATTTAAATCTGAAAGGGAAATTTTGTTAGAAAACACAAGTAAAAGACAATATAAAGTTCAAAAAATGTATATTAAATCTTTAAAAAATTTATGTTTTTTACAACAACTTCTTCAGAGAAAATGTTAACAAACAATGGTCTGACCCGTGTACAACACATGGTGAGGAACGGGACGATTCATACGGTACCAACTACCATCCAATATGCAGTTTGAAAAGCTAACGATGCACAAAAAGATTCAAGGAACAGTTCATGTAACTGAAATTTTGGTGGGCTTATGCTTGCCTGTCTTTATAAACGTATTTATTAATTCACATAAATTTTGGTCGCTCCTCGGAGCTTAAAATTGCTTGAAGCGTATCTACTTCGTTTGTATTATGCAATAACAAATTTTACGTTCAGGCAAGGCAGATCCCATGCACGTGTGAGTACATGGTAATAATACTTTTTTGACTCCGAATCACTGAGGAACCGGTTTAGGGCAAACCCCGTCAAAACACATCATTTCCCCGTCAAATCCGACTGCTAGGAAATGATGGGGGTCCCATGTCGCTAAGGGCTATTTTCGCTATAACTTCCGATATACTTTGGATAGTCGTTGGACTAACTTGTCCTCATATTCAATACCTCGTAAGAGTTGCAGTGCTTGACAACGTGGATTCGTAAAAGGGTTTTTAATCTTGGAAATTTGGAAGTTCAAGTCCAATTTTAGAATACTTTCCAAAATTGGGTGGTCGGGGCGACATTACGTCCCTGTGCAGCGACATTTACTACACTTACCAAATTAACGCTCCTCGAAGAGTTAGCGAAAATTTGGCATAAAAAACGCTCCGAAGAGCAAAAATATATTTCCAAGAATTAAAAACCTCCTCCACGGCGTTTTTACGTGAAGCACGCTTTTCTTACGAAATATTTCCTAAGTCGGATTTTGTTACAACGTCGAAAAGTATATCGGGGTTATAGCGTTCTTTAACACTCCCCTCCTTTCCGTGAATCTTTTTGTGTAACGTTTGGTAAATTGTTTGTTTGAAAATAAAATGGATCATTGGATGTAGTCTCCCATGTGTTGTATTCGGTTATCGTTCAGACCGGCCTATCTGAACAAAACATAGATGCAAATCTAAAAATGGTGATAATTTGAACATATATCGATGCATAGCATTCGATTGAATTATTAACATTGTGTTTCAAAAATGGCATAAAAAAAAGAAAAAATCGAAAATCCTCAGATTCTCGATGACACAACACAAACACTTTCGACGCACTTATCTTTCTTAGTGTTCTTCCACTAATGCGGGCTTGCGTCTGCTCCTCCTCGTGTCTATGCCTCGTCGATCACCTTCGGTGTCGAACTGCCTTCTGGAACAGCTTAGGTGGTCCTCGGACTGCTTGGCTCCAGCTATACTTGGTTCTGCTCGGTTTATATGAAACAATTAAAACAAAATTTTAGTAAAATGTTTGTTTACATCCCGTCTGGGGATCTGCGACCGATAACATATCGTCGTCTTTGAGAATAGGAACACTGAATTTTGTTGACTTATATTGGTTGAAATGGTTTCCGAGTAGTTAAAAATTCTCTTCTTGGGAGAAATCTGCGACCGATATCACATCGTCGTCTTTGAGAATAGGAACATTGAATTTTGTTGACTTATATTGGTTGAAATGGTTTCTATTAAAATTTCTTCTTGTGAGAAATCTGCGACAGAATCTGCATCCGTCGGATCGTTGCATCTGCCCCTCCAGCAGACGTGGCGGCATCTCGCCCTTGAGTTGCTAGACTCGTCTGAATCGCGCTCTGCGTCAGAGTTGTCGTCTTTCCATGCCGTGCCAATGGAACATTTGTTTGGACCCTTTGGGTCGGACTCTGCTTACAGATGAATGTTTAATAACATTTGAGGACTTAGAAAAATTATAAAAAATACCAACTCTGCCGGACACGGTCAGAGTTGCTGCAGTGAATTTGGAAGATTTGTATGGACGATACAATATCCTCAATGAAAATAACTTGTAAAAAATGCATAAAAAATACCAACTTTTGTCTGACACGACAAGAAGTTGGTATGGAAATTTTGATATAAAATAAACCTAGCACTAAGTTAAAACTTAGCCTAGGTTGAAAAATGTTATAAAAAGATGATTGAATCTCCAGAACTGGATTCTGAATCAGAAGTGGAAGCATCTCGTGGCGGTGCATGGATTTGTACAACCGTTTGCTCCGGCGGTAGAAGTTCTGTGGAATCGTCTGAGAACGGGGAATCATTTCCATCGAGTGATGTTCCGCCTGGACTAGCATTTTCTTCATCGGAAGATTCGATTTCCAAGTTGTGCTCCTCTGGCGGGGCTGGTCTCAAATCATTCACATGTACTCTTGTCGTTACATTTCCCTTTTGCACGAGATACACTTCGTCTGAAAACTTCTTCAGAATTCTGGTTGGGCCTGACCAAGACGGCGTGAAGGTATGTACCTTCTTTTTTCTCTTACTCATGACTCTGTCTCCTACTTTGTAGACGATCGGAGTGACGGCCTCTTTCGGCGCATATTTCTGTTTATAATTTTGTTGGGCCTGACGGGCTTCCTTGATCCGCTCGTATCGTGGAAGCGTTTGTTGCTTGGCTCTTTCTTGCCTCCAGGCATACAAATCCCATTCGCCTCTTTCGGCTGGATCATATCCTAACACGACCATGCTAGGTGTTTGATTTGTAGCGGCGTTCCTACGATTTCTTAATATATATGTCATTTGATGCACGTAGCGATCCCAAGTGTCGTTTGGCTTTTTGAATAAAAGAGTCTTTAAAATTTTCTTGCATTCCTGCACCCGTCGTTCCACGGGGTTGGACTGTTGGCGATATGCTGGAATTAAGTATCGTTCGATACCATTCCTTTCGCAAAATGTGATGTACCATTCGGAATTGAAATGACCACCGTTGTCTGATATTATGACTCGAGGGACTCCGAATCTTGCTACTATTTCTTCGTCGATATATTTGGCTATCGTTCTGCCGTCGACCTGAATGTATGCCTTTGCCTCTATCCATTTACTGAAAACGTCTTCGACGATAATCATGTATCTGTTTTCGGCGTCTTTAGTCCTCTGCAGCGGGCCAATTACGTCGACGCTCAAGGTTTCAAATGCATTTTGTGGTGCATGACTTCTAAGTGGAGCATTGGGTTGGGCTTGTCTTGTCTTTACAGACTGGCATATCAGACAGTCGTTTATGTATTTGCCTACGATCCTGGCCATATTATTGAAATAGTAGCGTTTCGCTATTTTCCTGAGAGTCTCGTCTCTTCCTGGATGACATGCTTCATCTCGGTCATGATAATGGTAAATCAATTCCTTTATTTTCCTCTTTGGAACTATTAATTTAAAATTTCGATCGCAATCTTTAAAAAGTACATCGTCTTGGACGTGAAAATTTTTCATAAAATTAAGATCCGCATCGGAACGTTGTTCCTGTTGAAATAGATCATTCCAACGGCGGATCTTGTCTTGAATATCTCGTGAACTCAATTGAGCCTGTACGATATCTTCGTATATTTCTGAATGCGTTAAAACAGAAATACGTTCTGGACACTTATAATTTGGTAGGAACATTCTTTCCTCTTCATCGTCTGTCTCGACATACTGATTTTGTGGGTTACGACTTAGAAAATCTGCTAACAAATTCTCCTTTCCTGGACAGTGTTCAATTTTGAATGCATATTCTTGCAATAGTAATGACCATCGTGTAAATTTTGTTTTGTCGTCCTTATGTTTGTTTAACCAAAGTAACGCCCTATTGTCCGTCTTCACCAAGAACGGTTTGTCTGCTAAATACATCTTGTACTTTTTAATATAGTTCACCACCGCCAAGCATTCTAGCTCATTTATGTGGTAACGTCTCTCCGCTGGAGATAACGTGTTGCTTGCATACGAGATTATGTATTTTTCGCCGTTGTCGCCTAATTGATATAATACGGCCGAAAGGCCTTGGAGGGATGCATCTGTTTGCAAAATGAATTGACGTGAAAAATCCGGCCGATGGAGTTCCAGCGGTCCGGATAATAATTCTTTTAATTTTCTAAATGCTTCATCGCATGTATGGTTCCAGTGAAAACGATTTTCCTTCGAAAGAAGTTTCGTTAGTGGCTTCGTGATCATCGCCACATTTGGTAGATATTCTCGTACCCAGTTGCAAAGCCCTAGGAAACTTTGTAGCTGCTTTTTAGTGGCTGGAACGGGATAATTTTGAATTTGTAAGACATGTTTTTCTAATGGTTGGGAAGTATCGGTTCTAATTGTATGGCCTAAATATTGAATTTCATTCGTCGCTATTACACACTTTTCCGGTGACACTTTCAGATTGTGCAGACGTAGTCTTTCAAAGACTAACCTCAAGTGGGACATATGCTCCTTCACGTTTACGCTGTAAACGATTATATCATCTAAATACACTTTACAGAAATGGTGCAGGTAACCCGTTAAAACGTCCTTTGCCATGAATTTCTGAAAGGTACAGGGAGCTGTCTTGAGGCCGAAAGGCATGACATTGAATCTGTAAGCTGCCCCATCAGGAGTGGTAAAAGTCGAAAAATCTTTTGATGCTTCATCTAGTGGTATTTGCCAATATCCACTTTTTAAATCCAACACAGAAAAAATCTTCGAATTTCCTAAATCTTTAATACTTTCGTGTATTTTTGGTAAGACGGAAGCCTCGTCTTCGGTCATTTCATTCAAATGGCGATAGTCGATGCAAAATCGTGGTTTCTTGTCGGAGCGTTTTATTATCACTGGTGGTGAACTATATTGGGCAGTGCTAGGTTCGATGACGCCAGCTTTTAACATCTCTTCGATTTGGTCGTACATGATTTTCTTAGTACTCGGAGACATCGGATATGGTCTGATATTAAATGGTTTTGTGTCTTTTACTGTAATTTTGTGTTTCACAGTCACTGTGGTTGCTTGAGTCGGTTCCGCAGTGAACAGATCGACAAATTCTTCGAACAGCGGCCGTAGAAATTTGTCTTTAATAACAAGCTCTTCAGGAAGCTTTGCCTGCTGTCTCTCCCTCTGAGAAGCTTGATTCCAGAAGACGGTAATACGCTCTTCCGTGCCGGCATATAGGCATTTTCGGCCATAATCATATGCGACATTGTTCATATATAAGAATGGTGATCCTAATATTATCGTTTCGTTCAAATTTTCGATTACTTGAAAATCAATTTCAAAAGAGGTGCCTGAAATTATTACTTGTAATTTTGTCGTGCCAAGGGAGTCCACCATTCGATCTCCGCACGCCATAGCAAATGATCGACGTGTCGTGAGATTTTTAAAATTATCCAACATCCTCGGATGGATAACGTTTCGCGTCGAGCCTGAATCGATCAGTGCGTCGACCGCATGTTCATTAATTTGAACTTTTATACGAGGCAAAGGGAACGCTTCGCTCATATAATTTATCGACTCTCTTGTCTTGTGCAGAGGAGCGTCGTAGTGGTCATGAGTATCGGAAAAAATTACTGGACATTGCTGCCGCCTTGGTTCGGCCGTTGTGCCGGGGATCTTGCAGATGGACCCTGGCCTGGGTCTCTGGCCCCTCGAAAGTTTCCCGGTCTCCTGCTGAGATGCGGGTTATTCGGGCATTGGCTATGGAAGTGCCACTGCACTGTGTCTGTACAGTATCGGCACGGGGTTGCCGGTCGGTCGGGTACTCGGAATTTCCCCGATCCGCCATTGAAATTGGTTTGCCTGCGGTCAGGATTCACTGATCCGCTTGATAAATTAGGCATAAAAAAAGGACGACCAGGCGCTCTGCCTGGACCGTCCTGTCGAGATACGTCCTCTCGGAAATGCACCCTCGGTGCTGTCGGAGTTGGGCTTCCATTGCTCCTTATACTTGAATTTTGTGGACTGATGTGTCCCGGCTCTCGATAGTAAGACGCGCGGGACAGACGTTGATCAATAAGCTGGATTAGCGACGTCTGTTCGTCAGCTGAATCCCGCTCGACGTTAGTAGCCGCTGCTATTAACATCTCTGTGTTTGAAATTAGGTTGCTTCTCAAGCGTGACCTAACTTCTGGACGCAGTTGGTCCATGATGACCCGAGCTCTGATGGCTTCGGATTTAAAGGGATCAATACGATCGAAAAGACAGGTTTTCCTTGTGATAAACACTGCGTTTGCTTGACGGCATACAGTTGAGCAATAGCTCGTGACTGTATGTCGGGAGAATTAAATCTCGTAAGGAATCTTTCCTTGAATAAGGCGTACGAAGTAGTCAACGTCCTAAATTGTTCGGACCATCGTTGAGCTTCGCCCTTGAGTTGGCCAGTTACGTTATGGAGGCGATCATAGTCGTGGCTTATGCGAGCTCTGTCGAAATATTCCTCCATAATTTTCAGAAATGCTTCTGGATCTTCATGATCAAGCCCATGGAACGTCACGTTCGGACATCTTTGTCTCTCATGGGGCGTACAGGTCGACACGTTCTGTATCGCCTGCACGAAGCCCTCTGCCATTTTCAGAAACATACTCTCCATCGAAGCAGTTTGTGGCTGTGAAGCTGATAAATTAACATTATCTCCCTCCGGAAACAGTCGCTGTGGTTCTATCCCTCTAGAACCGTCGTCGACGAGCGGTGCGGTGACTCGCTCATAAAATTCTCTTGGGGTCGACCCCTCGGAGTCTTCCGCCATGAATGAGAAAGGATTTGTTGGGTTTGGGGACGGCATGGTCCCTGTTCGGGCGCCATGTGAACGATCCATGCTTTTGATGGAAGTCTGAAGGACGTATTTTTTGTTCGAAAAACTTAGAAAAATTGAAAAAAAAAATAGGAAAAAGAAAAAATTAATTTTCTTTTTCCTCAACCTTTTCTAAATACTAAATAAAAATATTACGTTCACAAAATTTTTAGGGTTCAAGTGACTGTTTCAGACGGAGATTAATGGATAAATCATACTTACTGTCGTTTATGCTTAACTGCGGCTCTGATGGTACTAATTGGAAGACGTCGTAACACTATAAATCTAACACTGTCTGTTTTACACTCTCTTAAAATTTAAATCTGAAAGGGAAATTTTGTTAGAAAACACAAGTAAAAGACAATATAAAGTTCAAAAAATGTATATTAAATCTTTAAAAAATTTATGTTTTTTACAACAACTTCTTCAGAGAAAATGTTAACAAACAATGGTCTGACCCGTGTACAACACATGGTGAGGAACGGGACGATTCATACGGTACCAACTACCATCCAATATGCAGTTTGAAAAGCTAACGATGCACAAAAAGATTCAAGGAACAGTTCATGTAACTGAAATTTTGGTGGGCTTATGCTTGCCTGTCTTTATAAACGTATTTATTAATTCACATAAATTTTGGTCGCTCCTCGGAGCTTAAAATTGCTTGAAGCGTATCTACTTCGTTTGTATTATGCAATAACAAATTTTACGTTCAGGCAAGGCAGATCCCATGCACGTGTGAGTACATGGTAATAATACTTTTTTGACTCCGAATCACTGAGGAACCGGTTTAGGGCAAACCCCGTCAAAACACATCATTTCCCCGTCAAATCCGACTGCTAGGAAATGATGGGGGTCCCATGTCGCTAAGGGCTATTTTCGCTATAACTTCCGATATACTTTGGATAGTCGTTGGACTAACTTGTCCTCATATTCAATACCTCGTAAGAGTTGCAGTGCTTGACAACGTGGATTCGTAAAAGGGTTTTTAATCTTGGAAATTTGGAAGTTCAAGTCCAATTTTAGAATACTTTCCAAAATTGGGTGGTCGGGGCGACATTACGTCCCTGTGCAGCGACATTTACTACACTTACCAAATTAACGCTCCTCGAAGAGTTAGCGAAAATTTGGCATAAAAAACGCTCCGAAGAGCAAAAATATATTTCCAAGAATTAAAAACCTCCTCCACGGCGTTTTTACGTGAAGCACGCTTTTCTTACGAAATATTTCCTAAGTCGGATTTTGTTACAACGTCGAAAAGTATATCGGGGTTATAGCGTTCTTTAACAAACCTACTGAACGGATTTGAATGAAACTTTGCATGTGCGTTTCTTTAGTATCCCAGAAGATTTGAAAAGGTTTTGGTTGAGATCGGATTACGTTTAGTGCCATTTTGACGCAACAAGTTGTTTATGTTATATTTACTTTCAATTTACAATGGAACCATTAAAAAGCAGTTAAAATTCTGATTTCAACGATATATCACACTTCCACCCTTTCGATTTGGTTTCCGTGAAAAAAATTAAAAACAAGGCAAATATGGCATAGATCGCATTTCGCATGACATGATCGATGCGCGTAGCGGTTATATCGTGAAACTCATCACATCACGTGTCAGTTCACGTGTGAGGGTTTCTTCACTGCTCTAGAAGTAGAGCGGATTACGTTTAGTGCCGTTTTTAAATATATATACAGACAAATCGAAGAATTAAACTACAAATATTCCTCTAAAATCTAGTAAAATTACTGAAATGCTAATGTTTGATTTAACAAAGACAGCCGCGAGCGATCGGATTGCAATGAGCAAATTTTGGTGATTGTCATTGTCATCGTTTGTCATCCGATAACCTTGGTGTCATGTCATGTTAATAAGATTTCGGCACATTTGTAACTTTTAGTGGATTGTCACAAACTTTAAAGGTAGATGTAACAATATCAATATCATAAGCTTTCTGTACCTTCGTTGGTGAATTTATTATAGATTATCACTTTACCAATTTTCAGTTTGTTGCTTTTCAAACCTGTAGTATTTAGGATAACTAGACTTTCTTAGTCGTTCAAGTGATGTTAAAGTTGTTAATATCCTAATAGTATATTATTCAACGAGCGATAATGTAGGTAATAACTCGCATAGATGATTATAAATTCATTAAGTTGAGGGTTTTTTAGTGCCCCAGAAGATCTGAAAAGGTTTTGGATGAGATCGGATTACGTTTAGCGCCGTTTCGTTACACAATTTAATGCTCTTTTCGGCTTCAAAGATCCACCGAGTGGGGAGGTTTCAGCCGCTTCCAGTAGCTGCCGATTTTTTTTAATACATATATTGTTTAAAAAAAGTATAAGCCTACATAAGTAGAACTATGACAGGTGTGGTGATATGAATCTCCACTCAATAATTTCAGTCATTTGCAAAATTAGTTCATTTAAAACTACAAATTATGAAGATTGGCACTAATCTTTAATTTAAATTTATTGATTTTGCAAACAACTGAAATTGTTGAGTGAAAATTCATATCACTACACCTGTCACAGTTTCACTTAGGTAGGCTTATACTTTATTTTATCAATATATGTATAAAAAAAGTTATGGCCAAAAATAATAAATATTTCCTTATCGGATCTCTCTCTCTCGGATATGCTCACCTTAAGTAATAAAGTAATATGCTTAATAAAAATGGTAAAAAAATACCAGTTGAACCATATTGATAATACTGGAGATTTTATTACCAGTACAAAAATATAAGTACTTAAACTTGAAATAGTGATTATAATATTTACAGTACATTTTTGTACCGAAGATTTAAATTCTGATCCTAACAAGATAAGATTTTATACAAAGATTTTTTGTAATTCTATAATGTTATTTAGCTTTAGCACACATTTAATGAGCGTTTTTTTTACCAGATTGAATGTGGAAACTACTCGTCTAACGAAACCATCGAAAGCAGAACAGGCAGAGCATTTCCTAAAGATGGTGAGATTCTAGATCGACTTGAAGTATTTAACAGTGTTGAGGTTTTGGCTCCAGAAATAGATGATTTAATGGAAGGTGACAAACTACAGGCCACCGGTAAGTGGAGAAATCAGTGTGGGCAGGAAATTGTACATAGTTCTCCATCTTCCAAAATACTGTATTTCTTCAATTTCCAATTACTTTGTATATTTGTACATATAAATATATATTTTGCACATATCTTTTCTTTTTCTTTCCTATGCACATAATTCCTTGTAAATAATATTACATTTCGAGATGAGAGGTAATTTTAAATTATAGTAAAATAGAAGAATAAAGCATGTTATATCTTTCTGTCAAAAACGGCTTTATGAAAATTTGTTATTGTGGGCTGTTTATTTTTCTACAATTTGATGCGAATATTGTAAATATATGCTGAGCTGCAGACACAAATATGGTTTTTAAAGTGGGTTGTCATCGAAACATGTAATAAACAAAAACAAGATGAAACTTTTAACAGCTTTTTCTAAAAACAAATTTTTGATGCCAGATTATTTAAATATGTTCCACGAATAAACTCATTTGGGAAATTTTAAACACGATCTTAGCGATCAAGATAGAATTAGGGAAATCGATTTTTGCCCAAAATATTTTGTTAGATTTTTTTAAGGTTCTAAATTATTTGACTCAGAAGACGCACATAGTCATACTATGATAATGTGATTTTGTGTAAGATGGTTCACCTGATAATCTATTTCATGTAGTTCCCAGATATTAATAGGTCATTTCAATAGGTCTCTTAATACGTCGGTCAGTTTTGACAATTGAACACACATTGGTAATAATAACACAAGCCGACACATATTTTGGTGCCTGTGATTTGTTAAGCGTTACTAGGTAATTTTGAGATGCAGAATCCAAGAATGTCGTAAGATTTGGTGTAACATATTTATGATAGTTTTCGAGATACAGTATATCTGTTTTTCTTGATAAATGACTGATTATTTGATAGATTAGTATAGAGAAATATATTATTTAGGAATTACTCAAGCAAAATTTCCACACTGATAAGAAATTACCTAGTTTTCATCTTTATATTGACGTTATTTCATCTTAACATGCCATATAAGAGTAGGTACTAAGTTTATAAAATCATTAACAAGCAAACAAACAAATAATTAACAAATACAAACTAATAAAATTACCCCGCTTTTCTGCATTTATATGAATATTCTTACTTCTGAATGTATCAAATATATTCAAGCCTTAGACAAAAATTATTAGACACTTTAAAAACGGTGTATGGTATATCGGGTATAAAAACAACTAAGTACCTATTAACTAGGATAAGTAGTTGTATTGATGGTTATTGAGCTGTAAGAAAACAAAAGTTATTACAGTTTTTAACCAAGTTTATATTTCAACGTTTGACAGAATTCCTGTGCGTTGTGAAATAATGTAAATTCCAGAATATGACGATAATTGAGGTTTTGAGGCCCAAAAGTAGTAAATATATTCGAATCTCTATGCCCGCAGTATGACTACGTGACGGTGTGTGTTTGGCTGTGGGTCAACGAAGCTCAAATTTTAGACATCTTTAGCCTAAAGTAGAACGCTATTGAAAATAATAAAATCGGTGGTATATTTCTTGTCAACGAAACAGGGAAGGTTGCAAGGAGGATCCAAAAGCAATTTTTAACTGAATTAAAAAATATTTCATACCTAAATTTTTCAGTACGAAGCATGATAGTGAAAAGATATGTCTTTTTCAAATTGCTCATTATTGAACCAGGGAAGGCTCCAGAGACTTCCCAAAAACAATTTTTTGCCGAATTAAAAATTCATAATGTAGTATGATAAGAGAGTACTGCCCTAGGTGCGTCTACTCGTTTTTATAAAATGTTTATTGCCGTGCTTAGATGATACCACCTTCATGTGAATACAAATAAATCGGTCTCAAGTAGATTTATCTCGACAATATGGAAAATTAACCTGGCCGTAATTTTTCCTTGGTGGCGTCTTCGATACAATTCTCGTTACTGTGTCTTCTCACTATGTATGTTATTTAGCAATTTATTTTTAAAAAATATCTACGTCAATAATACTCCATATAAAGTTGAACTTTATTCAATTATATTTAAACTGAGACGTATTACATCCCTTTATGAGAAAAATTAACCAAGATATAATTTATTTGTAATGAATCCAATGAAAAAAAAACAAATGAATCGTGTTTGATTAATTCTTCTATTCTTATGTCTATGTCTAAAAAACTACCTGCAATACGTTAAACCACAATAACATTGTGTTAGTTACTGTAAAAATAGGTAACATAAAAATATTTTTTTACCATCAAAAGAAAACAGCAACTTTATATTTTTAATATTCTAAGTATTAGTATTACGTATCATTTTCCAGTTTTCTTTGCTGTGCGCTATGAATGTTTCTACTTTTTTACTAAGACTTTTATTTATACTATCAGATATATTTTAATTTTTTCAGAACTTGGCTTAGTTGAGCGTAGACATTTCCCACTCTGTTAAATACGTACCTACTAACTTTGCATTTAAATGATAGGTGCATACCTATCATTCATTTACCATAGTCAGTGACCAACGGGCATTTTATAGTAAATTTATTAACACAGCCTTGTAACCACTGGCAACTCTTAGTTTTGTCTTATTTTATATATTCATTTATGAATACCATCAGCTTCTTTATGTTAAACTAGATTCCTTTGATTGTTATTAACAAAACAATTACCAATTAAATGTAAGCAATATTCCATCGATTTATTGAAGTATAAAATGACTGTAAGTACACTCTATATGATGCCAGCTTGGTTGCAATATTCCCTATATACATACTTTTTTAACCTCTCCACAATAAAATTGTGAGAGGTTACTAAAATTGATTCAAAAACGAAAATTGAGATAACATCAAATCTTTACGTTTTGAGGTCCTAGGAACCCAAAAAAGTGGTTTTTGAAAAATGTCTGTGTGTGTGTATGTGTGTATGTGTGTTAGCACGATAGCGCCGAAACTACTGAACGGATTTGAATGAAACTTTGCGTGTGCGTTTCTTTAGTGTCCCAGAAGATCTGAAAAGGTTTTGGTTGAGATCGGATTACGTTTAGTGCCAACAAGTTGTTTATTTTATATTTACTTTCAATTTGCAATGGAACCATTGAAAAGCAGTTAAAATTCTGATTTCAACGATATATCACACTTCCACCCTTTCGATTTGGTTTCCGTGAAAAAAATTAAAGACAAAGCAAATATGGCATAGATCACATTTCGCATGACATGATCGATGCGCGTAGCGGTTACATCGTAAAACTCGTCACATCACGTGTCAATTCACGTGTGAGGGTTTCTTCACTGCTCTAGAAGTAGAGCGGATTACGTTTAGTGCCGTTTTTAAATATATATACAGACAAATCGAAGAATTAAACTACAAATATTCCTTTAAAATCTAGTAAAATTACTGAAATGCTAATGTTTGATTTAACAAAGACAGCCGCGAGCGATCGGATTGCAATGAGCAAATTTTGATGATTGTCATTGTCATCGTTTGTCATCCGATAACGTTGGTGTCATGTCATATTAATAAGATTTCGGCACATTTGTAACTTTTAGTGGATTGTCACAAACTTTAAAGGTAGATGTAACAATATCAATATCATATGCTTTCTGTACCTTCGTTGGTGAATTTATTATAGATTATCACTTTACCAATTTTCAGTTTATTGCTTTACAAATCTGTAGTATTTAGGATAACTAGACTTTCTTAGTCGTTCAAGTGATGTTAAAGTTGTTAATATCCTAATAGTATATTATTCAACGAGCGATAATGTAGGTAATAACTCGCATAAATGATTGTAAATTCATTAAGTTGAGGGTTTCTTAGTGCCCCAGGAGATCTGAAAAGGTTTTGGATGAGATCGGATTACGTTTAGTGCCGTTTTGTTACACAATTTAAAGCTCTTTTCGGCTTCAAAGATCCACCGAGTGGGGAGGTTCCAGCCGCTTCCAGTAGCTGCCGATTTTTTTTTCTTATAATTACTGTCAATTTTTATATTTATTAATAAATAAATAAATACCACAGAAATTAGACAACCCCCAATTCCAGAAGCCAGGGCTTGTGCGGAAGGGGGTTACTCATTGAAAAAACGCGGACATACAACCATGTCCTCCGACAGTGCCAGTGCCGGAGCCAGGATTCGAACCCGGTGGTGCGATGTCCGTGTGATTAATCGCGATTGCCACCTCGCGCCTTAACCCACTCGGCTATCGACCAGACGATCGATCGTTTTCTTTGTTTCCAAAACAATGGATCAGTGTTTCTTCCAAATGACACTAACTTACTGTTAAAATTTCAATGAGATTGGACTTGTTATTCATCAACTATTATGCTTACAAGAAATGTGACGGACAGGCAGACGTAAGGACACATTGAAAGTTGTTCAGAATTCGAATTAACATAGCCATAAAAGTTTTGCCTGTATGAACATTAGTTTTAAACAACATTTCTAGTATATGTAATATATTCTTCTGCAATCAATATAACAAATAACTATTTGTGACCAACGCGTGTTTTTCTATTAAAAAAATCAATGGCAGTAACTTATGAAAACTTAGGATGTTATTTAAACCATCACTGTCACTGTCATATAGCGTGTTTATAATATAATATAATGTTACTTTTCTCAAGAGCACAACACATTCGTGATCCAGTCATACTTTTGCAATGGGCAAGACTGAATGGCAATATTTTACATTAGATTCTTCAGAAAAATTTAGAAATGAATTATGTAATGTTATTTTTACTTACAATGCATATTGGTGTGGCCTGGACCGTTTTGATAATCTGTTCCAAAAAAATGTGAATCAAAAAGAAGATAGCGATCGGCCAAGGAAAGGCATACCCGAGCAGAGTGGAAACATCAGAAGAAATAATGAAAAATGAATCTAGAACTTCTGTGCGTTTTCTGGTTCAGGTAACTCATGTGGCAGTTCACATGCTTTATTTTTTTTAGCTGTTAGTATTTTCACGTCTCTTCTAAATTTCAAGGTTCTGGCTGTAGATTTAAAACATCAATTTTTAACGTTTAAGTCTCTGTTTTACCCCACTAGAGTTAAGTGCAAAAACAATATATCTAAGAGATTGGTGTGAACATGCAAAAGAACATCTCCTTCTAAAGTTCTGCTTTAAGGGTTTGAGAGTACTTTTCTTTCATACTTTAATCCTTTATAGAGTTGAATTCCGAAAAATATCTCTTTTAATAGGCCATGCTGACCTTCGCTCTCAAATTTCAACTTTTTTGGTAAAAGAGTTCCCAGATAGATATTGTTTATTTAACTACATTATATATCCAGGTATATTTGTAGCAAGTCATGGAAAAATAAAAAATAAACTTAAAATAAAACACACACAGTAAATAAGTTACTATATAGGGGCAACTTTATAGTAAGTCCTTGGCTTACATGTTTTTGTATTTTTATATTTATATATAAAGTCCTTGGCTTACATGTTTTTGTATTTTTATATTTATATATAAAAATACAAAAACATGTAAACCAAGGACTTCCAGTTTTGGTTCCTATTTGGCCTAAAAGCCCTAGGATCTGATATGGACATCCCCAAGATTTCCAGAGCGGGACATCTTGGGAAAATGCAGAATGTACGTCTTTAGCATGTTCATATTAGGTCTTGCAGTTTTATTATTTTCTAACTTTTGAAAATAATACATTTGTATTTAAATTGATTCAAGAGATACTCGTAAGAGTTTCATAGCAAATGTAAAACTTTTGAATTGAAAAAAATGCGTTGAGTTAATATCAAATAATTTAGAATTAATTTTGGATTTTTCGCCGTTCTATCTACTTGACATTCTCAATGGCGCCGTTGATCGTTGAATGATTTGACCGTAACCATTTGATTGTTCTTTTCGGGTTAACCATATCCTATTATTAAAAACCAATATCATAATGATGTATCAGTATTTTTGCGTGTTTTGGAAGCAAAGAACTCTTTATTACTATTATCGGACAACCTGGTCACAACAAGTTGTCCCTACGTCTATGTTGCTATTTTTATGTGCTGTTTGAAACCTGAATGTTGGATTTTTACCTAAATAAAATTACCCTAATTTTTTATGTCATTAATTTCGTTTGTTTAGATTGCGATAAGTTCGTATATTTGCTGGTATGTTAGGTACATGTATGTAAAAAGTTTGTGGAAGATTAGTACAACACATGTCACCTAGGTGGTACTAGGTGTTCACATAACTATGATAGACATGGAGACGTGGCCATTTGTTATTAGATTTAAAACTAATATAATAAATTTTTCACGATATTCTGTAATGTTTGTTATGGAGGCCCGTTTGTTTTTTCACAGCCAATGAGAGCGAGTACTCTATTTACATGATTTATAAAATATTTCAGAAATACATTCTTGCTGTACGGAGTCATAAACCCATTTTTAGTGTCTAAAATAGACCATTTGTCCTCGATCCTTAGCTGACGGGTTCCTAACGGAGTAACCAAAAAATAACCTTATTTAAAAATTTAATCGATACCCTATTTGTTTTCCTTAATACTTCAGTAATAGGTGGCTATATTTCTTGTTCACTATAACTTGTAGCCCCCTTACATATTTTAATGTTCAATTCTAGAAATATTAAAGAAGTTAGTGTAACAGCAATTCACTACTTTATATTGTTTTCACATTCTACAGAATCTGCGATGCCCCCTTCAAATAGCTGTACATTTAATCAGTTATATAGAAGAAGCCTCTTTCGAGACTCTTATATTATTATTGACTATTCCTCAACCGTTTGGATGTAGTGATTTTTTGTTGTTGAAATAATGGCATCTGCAGATGCATTTTGAAAAATCAGTGCGGTCACTATTATGGATTTAAAGAATGTTTCTTTATAAATATCAGTACTGAGATATCTGTGTGATGTTTTTGAATCATTTTCACTTCCTAAAAATATATAGCGTAACTAAAAATGATTTTCAATTTAGAATTTTTTAAATTGAATTTTCTCATTTTTTTCAAATGGAACACCCTGCATATTTTTCGACAATATAATGTAGGAATGAAGAACCAACATTGTATGTGCATCTCCATGGCTATTTATATCATCCAAATGTTTGGGAGATAGTCAATAATAATATAGGAGTGAAAGGAGTCTAGAAAGGAGTTTCTAAAGATGTACTGATATTTATAGCAGTTATAGACTCTAGCTATCTTAGAATTCGAGCTATCGACATCGGACGCACAATTTTTCCACCCTATATAGCGATATGCCTGGGGTTACGTGGAGTTCAAACAGTTATTAATAAAATGTATTACAATTGCTGTTTTTTTGAATAAATTTGTTACATGTTATGTTCACTCTGTAGTGCAACATGTAATGGTTTCCTTTTATTGCTCCATTTCTCATAAGTTGCCACAATTACTCACGTGGCACCCCATAAGCATCTAATATCGTATTATTAAATACAGCGTGTTTATTTTTAAAGACACGGTGGTCTGGAATCAACGAAGCATAAAATTTGTTTTGTCTGTAGGCGTCTAGGGTGGCATTCTCTCGCGAATCCACACTCTTTTGATTAACGAATGATTATGGTACCTACTAATCTGTTAGTGGGTACTAAAGATTAAAAGGTGAAGTTCATGAATTGTCTTGTGATGATATGATTATAAGGTGATGCAAAAAATACTATGATATGACAATTCATATTTCTTTATACAAGATTGAAATATTTAAGTTCAATGTCCATGAGAGAAAAATTATTTGCAAGAAATTGAGCCGCTTTCAAAGTTACTAAAAATTATGGAATAAAATTTCATGCAGTCGGTTGGTTAATGGGCTCATTTAGCACTTTAAAAAAATTTTATTACTAGAAAGATCTCAAAATTTTGAGACCCTATGCAAAAAACTAGAATTTTGTGAGACCCGTAAATTGTATAAAAAAATCATAAACATGGACCGCACCCACCTGTGTCCCGGCCGTGACGTCACTCAATAGTAACCCGCCAGCCGAAGCGGCTAGTTACAGAGCGTTATTACTATTTCACAAACAAATCGTTAACTCAAACAGTGTGTATTGAAACTATGCGTGCTTGTGAAGAATTTTGGATTATCAAGTATTTTCACCAATTTATATTAACAATGTATAATAGTGACAGTAAAAGGAATTATAAATATTGTATTGTTCCTGAATGGTTAAAGCAACACGGTGAAAACACCTACTACAATATTTATTACTGTTCCTAGAGGTTTAAAAATGCGAAGTAAATGGCAACAAACTATGAAAAGGGAGAAAAGGCTTACTACTAAATCAATATACTTTGTTTGTGAAGACCATTTCAATGTAAGTATCTATATTATATAAATTATTTATTATTAAATACAATATTTTTGAAATTTAAACGTAAAATATATTTTAAATACTAGCAATTTTTACGAGTCTTTTTCATTTTGGTTTAAAAATATGTGAGAAATAAGCTATTTCATATTTCAACACTGAGCTGCCATTATACAGAATGTAACGCGAATATATATTAAATAATTATTTAATTTTGACTGTAGGATAAAATTGCAAATTTCATGTGGTCGTTTTATACACTGTTATTGAAACATATCTCTCAAGTTAATAATACCCCTTTTATTCAATTTTTTATAAAATTGTTTAAGGCTAGCAATGACAAAAATCTAAAATGCTAATTTATTTTTAGCTCGAAAACACTAAGAAAGACTCGACGTTCTCAAGCGGAATGCATGACCGTTGATGTATTACGCGACCGTTTCGTATACTATTGTGTGACGATGATGTTAGTTGTGCCGCGTTTCAAATACGCCCTTTGAAAATCGTATATTTCGAGAACCACTTATCGGATTCATCTGGAATTTTCAGTATCGCCTAATTTTAAATAATACTTTGTCCACAACAAGTAACAACTACTAAATAAAACTCATTAAATGAGCCCATTGGTACGAAGGCGTAGAAGGGCCACCCTATTATTTTTATTGAAATTCCGACTTTGAACTCGGAATTCCGACTTTGAACTCGGAATTCCGACTTTGAACTCGGAATTCCGACTTTAAACACGGAATTCCGACTTTAAACTCGGAATTCCGACTTTGAACTCGGAATTCCGACTTTAAACACGGAATTCCGACTTTAAACACGGAATTCCGACTTTGAACTCGGAATTCCGACTTTAAACGCGGAATTCCGACTTTGAACTCGGAATTCCGACTTTAAAGTCGGATGGAATCCAAAGTGGGAGGAAGTTCGCCATATTGGTTTTTATGCCAAACCGGATGTGCACTCTATCTCCGCAACCGCTGATCCGATTTTAATTTTCTTTTTTTAGTTCAACTACAAATTTTACGCTGAAAGATAAAAGCTCTTGTCAATTTTTTTCGTATCTTTTAAGATAACGGACTTAATATAATAAGAATCACATTTACCATGAGATGGACTATATGCCCGCAAGTTTATTTAAATAATATTCCAGTCCCAGTGAAATCGGAAGTCAAATATCTAGGACTCCACTTGGACCAGAAGCTTACTTAGAAAAGCCACAACAAGGCTAAAAGAACTAAACTGAACTTAAAAGTCAAACAAATGTATTGGTGGGTAGGTAAAAAGTCGCAGTTGTCATTGAAAAACAAAATACTTATTTTCCAATCTGGACTTACGGGATCGAACTTTGGGGCTGCAGCAAATCTTCCAATAAAAAAATACTACAAACCTTCCAATCAAAAACACTCCGCATGTTAGCAGACGCTCCATGATATGTGTCCAACGCAACTACTCTCCACAACGATCTTGGAATTTCCTCCATAAAGGATGTTATTACTCTCCACGCTAACAAAGCAAAAGAGCGAGATACTGCCCACAGTAGTCCAAACATAAATCAACTGTATCAACTACCGTTAGATAAAAGAAGATTAAAAACAACATGGTCAGAAGACCTACCGGACTAGGTGAAAATGCAGAACCATCAGTGGATGGTACCCAACTCAAGCGAAGTACAAATCAAAATATTTGCTAAATACTCTGTATATAGATTAGAATAGGTTTTAAATAAAAAGTAACTAGTATTTGAAATTTGAATAACTTACGTTGATGAAGTTATATTGAAAAATATCCCATTTTCGCCATTTAACTGAAGACATGATTTTTGTAAATAACAACGAATGACTTGGACAAAAAAAACATTATCACATTAAAAAGGATAATCCTTCATACCACTACAAAATTTTACATCAAATAATTGGTGAATTTCGAAAAATGATCATCTAAAATTTAATTTTACGAAAGTTCCGTGTTAAAAGTGAGTACATTTAGTGGTAAAAATTAAATAATCTTCATAAATGTTTAAACTCGAGTTATTCAAATTCAGTGAGTAGTTTACAAAATACATAAAATGAACATATCTTATTTTTAGTTTTTTTGCCACTGCATTTTTGAAATATTCGCGATTAAAGTGAGGGCTCAACACATTTGAAACGTATGTTAGTTGCATTAGTTGTAATAAATATGTAGAAGAGATGATTTTATACATTAAATTTTGGTTTTTATGTTATAAAACAAAATAAGATCTTTGCGGTGATTGTAAATTGAAATTTAATTATTTGTTTTTACACAAATTAAAATTATTGCATTTGCAGAAATTTGAACAAAGCACTCATTTTTTTTACAAGTGTAACATTTTTTCTCACATTCTGTTTTACAAGAGCACATCAAAAGAAAACACTCCGTAACGCAACGTAAATTACAAATTGGTTTTAAAAATTCGATATCTGCTTTCTAGTTCAAAACCGTATTTAGTGACATATAATGGATCATAGTTAATTCCTCTATCACAATTAAAATACAAATCAACAATAGTATGCTCTTTTAATACGATCGGCACAAGTGAATGAGGTTGGTGGTAAATACTCTGGAACAAAATTTTTGGAGTTATAATAAAACCAAGCCCTCAGTTCATTAAACGTTTTACAAGATGAACTAGGCTTTATCGTTAACACAAGAAATTCTTCAGCCTGTGCCGTGCAAGATTCTATAGGACTTAAAGCGAAATTTTTTAAAAATTTTGTTTGATTAATTTTTAAAATTGATTTTTTCGAACCAATTTTGCTCGTGTAATCGCATCCGGTTAGTATGTGAGCCGCCGGAAGTATATTACATAATTCAGTACCATGAATTTCTACAAGCTTATGAATTGGTATGCATCTAATGTTGTCTCGATTGCCCGTCCTAATCCACATTTATTAATACAGAGGTATACTCTTCCACAATCGAAGGGAGAACTGAACTGTTACATAACGTAGATTAAAACAAGAATTCCGACTTTGAAGTCGGAATTCCGAGTTCAAAGTCGGAATTCCGTGTTCAAAGTCGGAATTCCGAGTTCAAAGTCGGAATTCCGTGTTTAAAGTCGGAATTCCGTGTTTAAAGTCGGAATTCCGAGTTCAAAGTCGGAATTCCGTGTTCAAAGTCGGAATTCCGAGTTCAAAGTCGGAATTTCAATAAAAATAATAGGGTGGCCCTACTACGCCTTCGTACCAAATGGTTGGGTTTCTGTTACATGTTATTATATGTTATATTAACAATTATATTTGCTACAATATGATCCCAATACCGCCCTATTAAGTTGAATATTTTGTGAGATACAAATTTTTTAAATTTTAAAATCTTTAAAATTTTCGTCTTCTGCTGAAAAATCACCCACTATTACCCCTACGGCAGGCTTAATAGTAAAAAGGGCCAACATGGGTACATTTACAATTAAATTTGCTACAATTCAGATGAAAAACAGCTGTTGTAGCTTTAATATTTTGCGACATGCAAGCTTTTCAGGTTTTAACTTTTTATCGTCTGGTCGATAGCCGCGTGGGTTAAGGCACGAGGTGGCAATCACGATTAATCACACGGGCATCGCACCGCCGGGTTCAAATCCTGGCTCCGACATTGACACTGTCGAAGGGAATGGTTGTACGTCCGCGTTTTTTCAATGTGTAACCCCCTTCCGCACAAGCCTCTGGCTTCTGAAATTAGGGGTTGTCTAATTTCTGTGGTGTTTATTTATTTATTATAGATTACTGTATGACCTTGCAATACGCAAAAATAACTTCATTAATTAATAACGCTTGGAACAATAACAATATAGATAGGCTACAATGCGGTTAAAATATAAATTCATACCTGGAAATTATAAAAAATCTGTAGGTAATTATTTTATTTGAACAGGTATGACAAAGTGCAATATGAAAAAGTTTTAAACTATATTAGGACATAGACAATAATTAGAACACAAGGGGCGAGCATAGGTGCGTCTTTACTATGTACATACTTCGATATGCGATGTAAAGCAATGTAAGGCGTGGTTAGTAGTTAGATGGGTGACCGTCCCAACGGAGACCGCGTTCTCGCCTCACACATCTTCCAGCGGCTTGTATATCAGTGTATGCGCGGAAGCTATACAACTTTAGGCGAGGGTTGTATATATCCTTCAGAGGGGATGTAAAGCCGTCGGTCCCTTGTCTATTAAATGTTAGGCAAGTAAAAGATCCCTACTCTTCTTAAGGGAAGAGGTTCGGCAAAATTTCTGGTTGGGAGTAGCTCGCCTACAGGCGTCGGTGTTAGGCCTCAGTAGCGGAAATAGGCCGACGTTAAATAAATGTATAAAAAAAAATTAGAACACAAATTATGTTATTATGATAACATATAAATTTCTACAGTGCACAGACAACTTCATTGTCCACAGTGACCTTTGCAGTGACAAAGAGCTATGCAAGCAAGTATAGCCTTTTTACAAAAACAATTTTTAGAGCAGAGATGTTTAGACTTACAGCCACACTTGATTAATTCCCTACATCATTCACTTACTTCTGGTACGGTTGTCCAAATCGGTTTCCAAGTTTCTACGATATTTTTCCATCCAAATTTGGCTGGAGTAGATGCATCTTGGAACAATTTCAAACTATTTAGTCAGATGTTAGATTGATAGATGCATCGAATTGTGTGTTGGATGAGAAAATTCTGTGTGGGCGGTAAACAGTGAATCATCTTCACTTGTGTTCCTTGCGCAAAGAGATCTGGTTTGAGCTTGTTAATACTAGCAAGTTCTGTGGTGCCATCGAACAGGATGTATGTGATTTGTTCAGTTATTTTGAATTCCTCTGTTTTATGAGACTGGCTTATAATGATGTTTTTCGGGAAAATCCTTGAGAAGCTGAAGGGTATGTTTTCCATGCGGTTTTTTTCTTTACCAGAAAATAGTTATGTAGTGTCGAAGCTCATAAATGCATGGAAAAAGGATAATGGTTGCGACTTGTTTTCTCCAAGCTCTTGGCAAATGTCATTGATAAGATAATATTGGAACGGTTTACCCGTACCAAACGCAATCCAGAGTTAAAAATTAGGTTTGTATGTTAGTAGCTTGAAAAATATACTTACCGGTATTAGATTAGGTTTAGATGGCTACTAATATGCCACTAATAAACCTTTCCAGTTTATACGATCTTTCTCGAATAATTAAATTAAATGAATAGATAAATATTTAAACATTTGTATATACAGGGTTACTGGTAATTCGATACATTCCTTTGGAGATGTGATGGGGCATGAGCTAAGGAGTAAATCTAGCCCTAACATACATTATGCAAAACTCAATAGTTTTTGAGATATTTCAATTTTTTTGTTTTTCTCAAAAAAGTAGATCTTAATGTCTTAAAAGTTAATTTCCGAAAAATCTACTTGACATTTTTAATTTTTTTTTTTTTACTTGATTACTTGTCCAATATTATAGATATCCGTTTGGAATGAAAAATATCCGGAAACATTTCGATCATGTGAACATTTAAAATAAAAACTTGTAAATTTTTTTTTTAAATCAGTTATGAAATTTACCTATTAGGTTTTTTCAAAAAAATATTAATGTAGCACGCGTACAAATTATTATAAAAACTTCCTTATTTCAATAGCTATCTAACTAGGTAGAAATGTTTAATGTACCCTTGATAGTTCTAATAAAAAATTAGTAAAGATAATGCTGGTGGCGGAATTTATTAAACGACTAATCGTTCATTTTCATTTAAGTCAGTCAGTCCTTGACTTTGACGTTTGTGTATATATGTCATTAACTGACATTCTTATCTCCGTGTCCCTTAAGTTTGTTGGTCTTGTTAAATTAGTTATAGAAGATTTTGATTTTGCTTGTAGTTGTTGTTATTAGTTGTTGTTATTGTATTTTCTGTGCCATGGTCGCGTATGCCAACGCAGAATACGCTGATATCTTGTTTGTCTATGGATACTGTGGCGGCAACGCTGCTGAAGCTCGCCGAGAATATGGTCTTTGGTACCCTAACCGCCGCTTACCAAATGCATGTGTATTCAGTACGGCATATCGAAATATCGCTGAAACTGGCTCCGTGAAATGTAGAAGAAGTGACACTGGTGCTCGTCCCGTTTATGAACCAGATGATGAGGAAGAAATATTGAGGTATTTTGAGGAAGACCCAACTATTTCAACTAATAAAGTCGCAAGACTAACCGGAGCGTCGCAATGGAAAGTTTGGTCTACGATACGTAGAGTTGGATGTCATCCTTACCACTATACCCCTGTCCAAGGCTTGGAGGAAGGTGATCCTGGAAGGAGAGTGGAATTCTGCCGCTTTGTGTTAAATTCAGATGCAGAAAGTGCAAATTTTTTAACAAGTATTTTATGGACGGACAAGTCGAAATTTAATCGCGAGGGTATAACAAATTTCCACAACCTACATTATTGGGCAGAGGAAAATCTCAAGTTAACACTTGAAACTAGTTTCCAAATGAAGTTTTCTATTAAAGTGTGGATGGGAGTCATTGGCCTCTATTTAATAGGGCCACACTTTCTTCCTCAAAATTTAAACGGGGAAATCTATGAAAATTTTTTAAGAAATGATCTGGCGGTGATTTTAGAAGATGTTCCTCTCGCCGTCAGATAGCGAATGATATTTCAGAACGACGGTTGTCCAGCACATTATCGGCTGACAGTACGACAGTTACTTGATCAACGTTTCCCTAACCGTTGGATTGGAAGAGCGGGCCCAATATCTTGGCCAGCGCTAAGCCCTGACTTAACACCCCTTGATTATTACGTATGGGGTCATATGAAGGAGATGGTCTATGCCACACCAGTCAATACTATAGAAAACCTTAGACAAAGGATAGTCGATGCTGCCCAACACGTAAGGCATAATCTGACAACCAGAGTAACAAGGAAGGAAATAAGAAGACGCTGCCGTGTTTGTATACGGAATAAGGGCTCCCATTTTGAGCAAGACATATAAAAAATAAAGTACAACTTTGAAATTAATGAAGAATTAAACTCTACTTTTAAAATGTTTTTCACTGTTTATCTAAAAATAAAATTCGTACTACTTGTGTTATTTTTACTAGTATTTTCTTAGAACTATTAAGGGTACATTGAACATCTGTACCTTGTTAGATAGCTATTGAAATAAGGCAGTTTTTATAATAATTTATACGCGTGTTACGTTAATATTTTTTTGAAAAAACCTAATAGGTAAATTTCATAGCTGATTTAAAAAAAAAAATTTTTTAAGTTTTTATTTCAGATGTTCACATGATCGAAATGTTTCCAGATATTTTTCATTCCAAACGGATATCTATAATATTGGACAAGTAATCCAGTAAAAAAAATTTAAAAATGTCAAATAGATTTTTCGAAAATTAACTTTTAGGACATTAAGATCTACTTTTTGAGAAAAACAAAAAAAATTAAATATCTCAAAAACTATTGAGTTTTGCATAATATATGTTAGGGCTAAATTTACTTCTTAGATCATGCCCCATCACATCTCCAAAGGAATGTATCGAATTACCAGTAACACTGTATATTTTATATGCCTTCTTCTAAATATATTTTAGATGCCTAAAAGATATCTATATATACGTGTTTTGATAAATATTTTGTAGATATCTTTGAGATATATTTTAGATAACTTTTAGATATCTTTTCAAGATATCTTTTCTGAATATCTTTTAGATATATTTTCCACTTGGTGCATCGAAATGTATACTGGCCAGTTGGTAATTTTTCAATAGAAGTCGAAAATTTATAAAGAATTTGAAATTTTAAAAGGTGTACCTCACAAAATATTCAACCTACTAAGGCGGCATTGGACTCATATTGTAGCAAATTTAATTGTTAATAAAACACATAATAACATGTTTTGCCGGAAATCCAACTGTTTAGGTGATATTCCGCAATTTCTTAAAGAAAAGTCAAAAACCCTTAACAGAAACAAAGAATGCATCGTATTTCAAGATGGCGGGCCTGAAAATCGGGCACCATCCCATAAATTGTTTGTAGTGAGGGAAGTTTGTAAAATTTGCCGCTTTAATCCAGCAGGTCACAAAATTTTCGGTAAGCCACCCCACTATTCTAATGGCTTCTTATTTAGGTTATTCATAGCGGAAGAAGCATTTTGATCGACGACATATCTTTTCTTAAAATTGGACTTCTGAAATATATCTAAAAATCTTTTTTTTGTTAACTCTTCATCATATCGTATTTTACGTGATCAAAGAAATTCCAATATATCTATTGTCTGAAAGTTATTTGTGGCATTCTACGAATATTCTTTCCTATTATTTGGGTTTTCTACCACATGTACTATTATCCTCTTCAAAACAAATCACCGAATCTACAAAATAATAGAATTATTGGAAAAAAGGCCTCTGCGCCCGTGACGTTTACGCCAAAGGAAAAGTCAGAGGTTATGTTTTGCAAATAATATAAATCGGAATAAACACAAAAATAATATATTTTGCTGACGTTTCGGAAAGTAATCTCTTTCCGTTTTCAAAGCTATTTTTTGAAGAACTCTTATTTTGCTGTGTATGTCAAATACACAGCTTTAAGATTCTGTTTATGTTATTTCCATAGATACTTACTACTTACACAGAACATAGAACTGATGATATTTTTTAGATACAACAAACTCAACATTATCTAAAAAATATCATCAGTTCTATGTTCTGTGTAAGTAGTAAGTATCTATGGAAATAACATAAACAGAATCTTAAAGCTGTGTATTTGACATACACAGCAAAATAAGAGTTCTTCAAAAAATAGCTTTGAAAACGGAAAGAGATTACTTTCCGAAACGTCAGCAAAATATATTATTTTTGTGTTTATTCCGATTTATATTATTTGCAAAACATAACCTCTGACTTTTCCTTTGGCGTAAACGTCACGGGCGCAGAGGTCTTTTTTCCAATAATTCTATTATTTTGTAGATTCGGTGATTTGTTTTGAAGAGGATAATAGTACATGTGGTAGAAAACCCAAATAATAGGAAAGAATATTCCAATATATCTGTTTTCCTCGTAGCACTATTTAGTACTTTTTCAACTTGAAGGGAGGCATTGCCTAATACGATGACACTAATTTTGAGTCTAATGTGTTCTCAAACCATTCTTCGAATATTTCTGCCGACATGTTTTGATGATAATAAATACCTGACACCAATTTCAAGTAATTATCGACCCATCCGTTCACAATGATTAGTGAAGTTCAAATGTGCTTTTAGAGGGCGGAATATTAAACATAATATTTTTAGTCGCAAACTCCTCTATAAATCCTTATTTTACTATAAGGAACCTAACCAGACTGCAACCAACAGCTACTCTCCGGGCTATGTGCCCCGCCGAGCGCTGAATTACAAGTTACAAGCCTGGCGCGTTAAGTGTAATAATTGCATATTACCATCAAAACGCTAATGCTTCGATTGCAACAAACACCAGCCGAAAGACTGATCCTACTTAAGGGAGCTCCCTTGCCAGTCGTCACACACCACTTGCAGACTGCAGTTTCGAGCTGTTGGCTCTCGTCAGTGCAAGGTAGGTATGCGACGACCGACATGAGAATCCTTTGACTATAGTACATCCCGGTATTTTTACAATAGCGACATGTAAAACAGTCAGCAGGCGCCATCCAGCGGTCCAGTGTCTGTTGCAATCGAAAAATAAATAGCCTGACTTGGCTTAGCATAGTTCAAATGTGCTTTTAGAGGGCGGAATATTAAACATAATATTTTTAGTCGCAAACTCCTCTATAAATCCTTATTTTACCAGCCAAGTCAGGCTATTTATTTTTCGATTGCAACAGACACTGGACCGCTGGATGGCGCCTGCTGGCTGTTTTACATGTCGCTATTGTAAAAATACCGGGATGTACTATAGTCAAAGGATTCTCATGTCGGTCGTCGCATACCTACCTTGCACTGACGAGAGCCAACAGCTCGAAACTGCAGTCTGCAAGTGGTGTGTGACGACTGGCAAGGGAGCTCCCTTAAGTAGGATCAGTCTTTCGGCTGGTGTTTGTTGCAATCGAAGCATTAGCGTTTTGATGGTAATATGCAATTATTACACTTAACGCGCCAGGCTTGTAACTTGTAATTCAGCGCTCGGCGGGGCACATAGCCCGGAGAGTAGCTGTTGGTTGCAGTCTGGTTAGGTTCCTTATAGTAAAATAAGGATTTATAGAGGAGTTTGCGACTAAAAATATTATGTTTAATGATTAATGAAGTTCCTTTATTCCGAGGCATATTTACCATACATTTATCTGATCCATCCGTCCACATTTCTTAGAAGTATCATGGGTGTCATACCAGGTTTCGTTTAAATAATAAATGGTACTGTTCTCTTCTCTATATATTTTTAAGTAGTTCATACTCCTTTTCACAAAATTTTTTCAGTTTCCATCCTAGCTCGCTTGTTAACTATTTTAAATTTAAAATGCACCTTCTGCTTGTGCTTCTTGGTAGTAGTATTCCTATCATTTCTTCACAATTCACTATTAGCCCAGTAACTTAAGAAGGAAACAAGTGGTTGTTTTTCAAAAATTCGCAGCAAACTGATTTTTGTATACACCTTTATTTAACCGTTATAAATAATGTGTAAAAGTCCCCATCGATATCGTGTACGCTTTAAAAGTCATAGAGGTCCAAGATAAAAAAATTGGTTTCTCGTTAATATCTCGCTTGATATTGGTCGGACGATAATTTTTGTAGTTACAAAAGTTATCGATAAGGAAATGCTCTATAAAAAAGCTTCTTTACATTTTTCACGCAGGAGCTACCGTTTCCACGTTATACGCCGCACAAAGAGTCAACATGATGAAATAGTGCTGCAATAGTGATGCGTTCGTTTCGCCATCAATTTCGAGGTAGAATACAAGGCGCGTTTTTTTACATGGTTTCTCCAATCGGCTTAATCCATATCTTAGTCAAAGTAGGAGGAAAATCAACACTACTCTTTTTCATCCTCTTTTACCTGCGTTTCTTTTAGTGTCGCCATCATCAATTTCCTCAAAAATCTCTCTTCCTTCGTATTCAAAATCTTGCGGGTTGATATCTTATTACGACCTATAGTCGGGATAAATACACGAGGTCCCAGATCTTACTAATCCTTGTAGTGAGAGTGACAAAATAAAAGAACAAGTAAAAACAAATACAATTTATTATAAAAAATCAGTAAGACAGTACACAAAATTTAACGATAAAATATTACGATAGAATAATACAGACAAGTCTAGGGTTTAAGGTTAACGCTAGGAAAAAAAAATGATTAATAAATTGAAACAATTGACAATAAGAATAAGATATAATGGTTACTTAACTTTTACACAGAAAATTTGAGAGTTTCCTGGCACTCCAGACTTGAAGGTTGGTCGAGGAGAAGTCTTTACAACACAATTTCATAAGTTTTACAAATCTTCACAATAGTTAGGTGTTTCTCTTAATCGAAATGTAAAATCAAAATGCAGGGCCAATCGTATACCAAAATTCGTGTACCAAAGAATAGCAATGATCCAAAGTCCAAAAATCCGAAAATACCAGAACAGTAGGTAAGTTCTGTGGCCAAAATCTGGCCTATCCCAAATCGTCTAGAATATTACTTCTAAACGATAACTTGCTTATTTATCCGAATAATTCGAAAATTCAATTTAACAAACCAAAATATAAATTGAAATATTAGGTTAAATCTAGTTATTAATCCGGTATTAAACCGATTAGCAATGACGTGCCTTTTAACTAATTAATCCTTAGCGAAGTTTTCAGTTCAAATTCTCAATTTAAAAAGAGGAAGTTTTAGGCAATTTTAGAGGTTTATAACCTTTGGTCACTCACAAAAACAAAAGGAAATGACAACAGCTGACAGTTCGACAGCCAGGGTACCAACTTGTGAAAGGTAAAAGACTGAATCGATTTTTATGGACTTTTGATCATTAACCATCTTTACTCTATTACTTTGTAAACAATTTTTATACGCTAATTATTGTAAAAATCTATATTGTAAATTGCCCTAAAATATACACAATAATACACCATTATTTAATAAATTTATATCTTTTCTACGGAGAGCCATCTGTTGGAGAAAAGCTTAAGTGGTAATTTGCACCCAATATTTAGCGTGGTGACATTTATCGCCAAAGGTAATTTCTACTATAGGTAAACTCGTTGAATTGATCTACTTATGATCTTGCGGACACCGGCGAAAGATGGCACGTCACAATCTTCAGACGTATCTGCCGAATCATCATTGGGAGGTGCATTGAGGCAGGCTTGACCATGGCAGTGTCCGTAAACAGCAGAGCATGGCAAAGCAATTTTTATGTAACCGTAGTTCGTCCTACAACCTTTTGTGCAATCGCAGAAGTTCATATGGAGAAGTTCACCGGGCGCAGGTGGCAGTAATGTCATGACAGGCTCTAAAACATGATCTTTCATGACCCATCCCCACTATTCAGGATTTAGTTCATTACCAAACCAAGTTTATACTTATACCCAAAATAGATGCTGTCGGGCAGCTCCAGTTGTCGGTGGAAGTGATTGTAGTTTTACAGGTTTATTGAACCTAGTGGATTTAGCAACAGCTTCGGCGATCCAATGTGCTTTCTCTCTCTCCCGATGTTCTCTCAGATGAAACGTTGCATGTACTAATGAATCAAGAAGAATCCTAGCCAATCGTCGCAATAAACAGGTACATTTCGATGCTGTTACAAAAATTAGCTAATGCGAACATAGCTGCTAAGCAAGCTTGGGACGATGCTGACGTTCTGATAATAGAGATAGCACTTGAAATATCACATGCAAATACAGCTGCTGTTGTTGTGGGAGAAGATGTAGATTTGCTAGTTCTTCGCATTGCACGTACTTCTTCACATCAGCGATTTTTTTTAAAACCAGGCAAAGGAAATGTTCACACAAAAATATATTCTTCTAATAGCATCGGTCATTACACAAGTTGCAAACAATAGTTTTTATTTTTACACGTTATAAATGGATGCGATACAATCTCCGCACTTTTCAATCAAGGTAAAAAGAAAGCTCTACAGTTACTTGAAAATCGCCAATATTTGCAGCAATCAACGGAAGCGTTTCAGCAGGAGACTTGTTCTCCCGAAGTTATTGTTAATAATGGAGTACATTTCTTATTGGCAATATATGGAGCTCCAATTAAAGAAGTTTCACTTGATAACTACCGATACCTGAGCTTTGCTAAATCCACTAGGTTCAATAAACCTGTAAAATTACAATCACTTCCACCGACAACTAGAGCCGCCCGACAGCATCTATTTCGGGTTTATTATCAAGTACAAACTTGGTTGGGTAATTAACTAAATCCTGAATAAGGGATAGGTTCTAGAGCCTGTCATGACGTTGCTGCCACCTGCACCCGATGAACTCCTCCATATGATCTTCTGCAATTATATAAAAGGTTGTGGGACGAACCACGGTTACAGAAAAATTGGTTTGCCATGCTCTGCTGTTTGTGAGCACTGTCATGGTCAATCTGGCCTCAATGCACCTCCCAGTGATGATTCGGCAGATACACCTAAAGACATCAACCTGCGAGATTTTGAATACGAAGAAACAAACTTTTTTGATGAAATTCATGATAGCGACACTAAAGCAAACGCAGAAGAGGAATGATTGCTCCCGGTAGATGAGGATGAAGAAGAGGAGTGTTTATTTTCCAGCTATTTTGACTAAGACGTGAATTAGGCCTATTGGGGAAACCGTGTAAAAACGCGCCTTGCATTCTACCTCGAAGTTAGTGGGGAAACGAATGCATCACTATTGCAGGACTATTTCATCGTGTCGACTCCTTGTCGGCGTATAACGTGAAAACGGTACCTCCTACGTGGAAAATGTAAAGAACTTTTTTATAGAGTATTAACATGAAACCAATTTTTTGACCTCTGACCCGTATGACTTTTGAAACGTACACAATATCGATGGGGACTTTTTACACATTATTTATAAAGCTTAAGTAAAGGTGTATGCAAAAATTCAGCTTGCTGAGAATTTTTGAGAAGTGAAACCCTTAAGTTACTGGGCGTTATTTGGCACAAAATTTGGAAAAACAATCAAAATATAATTAAAGCTCCAATATTTGTACATTGCTATAATGATAATAAATAAACACCACAGAAAATAGACAACCCTAATTCCAGAAGCCAGAAGCTTGTGCGAAAGAAGATTACACATTGAAAAACGCGGACATACAACCATATCCTCCAACAGTGGCGGCGCCGGAGCCGGGGCTCGAACCAGGTAGCGCGATACCTGTTTTCATTAATCGCGATTGCCACCTCACGCCTTAACCAAAGTGGCTATCGATAAAACTTAAATCTAAAAAACTTTTTTAGGCAACTGTCACAAAAAATTATGTATATCGGATCTGACAGCATTCCTAAGGTGTCATCTCTTTGTACTCATTTGTCAATCTTATTTTTTTGGCCGCTTTTACTTCACGGCCGCACTTAACATTTCACGGGCTCATGTATTACTTGATCATCATTAATATTGGAAATATGTTACGGTTTAATAAATAAACTATTTAGTGACGTTTTCATTTTTTTTTCATTTTAAAAATATTTTATTTTACTTTTTGAGACAGTTGCCTAAAAAAATGTTATGTGCACTCGGTCAACTGATCTATCTCGACCTTATCCGAAGTTTGCTTGGCCTCGGCTGTGCCTCGGCCGCAAACTTCGGATTCAGCCGAGAAAGATCAGCTTTACGGCCTCGATACACAAATAACTGTTCTTAACTGTAGCCTACATATATGATTTGAGTAAATGTCAATTTATAAAGATAATGTGCATTTTTTAGGTCACTCTATGTATATGGAGTTCTTTAGATAAACACCAGTGGACATTTACATCGAGAAATATTCTTGGGCTAACACACTAGATTTTGTGAATGTCATTTTAGAATTTATGGACGTTATTAATTTATTCTCTTAGTAAATGCCATGTTTGATCCAGTTTTGTAATGTCTTGTGTACGTTCGTAGATGCTACAGAAAGTTATAATACACCTTCCAATTATTGATATATTTTGACATGCACTTACATATTATTAAATAATGTGAGTTTAAGTATCCTCTTTAGACATAATTATAATTGATTACATTGCATTCTGTAACATAATATCGTAGAGTATAATTTAGGTTCAGACAGAAACAAATTATATTTAAGTATGGGGTAGTATAATTTGCAGAATCTAATTCTATTAATAATAATTTATTGTTCAACTCTCGCCACTTGTATAAAGAAAATTGCACCTAGCCATTTTGCAAATAACTTGCATTAAATAGACATAAAAAAATAATTCTACTCTTGTTAACGTTCTACTGAGGTACCTATTCTTATAGCATTTTGGAGGCGTATGTGTAAAACGTTTTTAATATGTTTAATATGTAAACCTAGAAAGAAAATAAAATGGATATTGATAATGGTGTTTTCCACTTCGGCGATATCTTCTTTGGGTACGTGCTACAGCAAAATGCATACCCTTGGCTTAAACAGATAAACATAAAATTGATTGTGAAAAAGTAAAAGTGATTGGTTTGTTGTTAAATTTACTACGATCTTCTTGACGTCCAATCAGTTTTAGTCGTTATTTTCTTTGTCTAAAGTTTTTAAAATATCTTAATATATTTCTTAGTTGTTCTCTCGTTCATTGGTAAAACGTTCGTTCGACTATCCTCCAGAGTTCTTCGTTTACTGGCGCGGATAACTCCAGGTGAAGATTACATGATTCTAGGGAAACTGTATGTAATTGATGATATGTGTACATTTCTCTATCTATCTCTGATCAACGTTTGTTCTATCTGTCGGGTAGCAGATGTTTGTTGATGGTGTCTAATTTTAATGAACGTCGCTTATCTCTAGCTAGAGGTAACCAATAGTACAATGCAGGCTTTCACGGCCATTGTCCAATGTAGTAGTTTCTTCATGGCCATTGAATTTAACTTGGCGCTTCGTTGATTATACTGCTAGATTCATAAGAAGGGTTCTAAAGATTAATTGATATTTTCGAGAAATTTTTCACTTTTTCACAGCACAAACAACTCAATTTTACAAGAGAAACGTTCCCTAAACGATTTTCCAGCAACGTATTCTACAGAATTTTATCATTGTAGTATAGTATAGAATAGTTAATTATTTAACACAAACCATGCGGCAAGCCTCGCAGAGGACGCTCGAGAACTTCGGATAACTGATAGATGGCCTGATGTTATTAGATGTGTCATGTGGCAAAAGGACGCTAACTAGTATAATTCATGGATCACAAAATGTCTGTTTAGAATAAGAAAAAAGATTTTACATCCAGAAATACCCTAACAATTTTTTGAGGTCGAAAGAAGCCAAATAGGGAGTAACATAAATAATGTTTGTGTTAAAAAGGTGAAGAACATAGAATAATTTCAACTAAGGGGAAGTGGACAAATTAAGTAGGCTTTAATAGAATTAACCAAATCTTCAATGTTTTGAATATTAGCCAATTGTGGAGAAACAAATCTGGAAAGGAATTGATAACAATCGTGAAGCTATTATCGTTGATAAAGCGACAGAAATTAACGTGTAGGCTTTTGTAAACGTGAATCCCACTGCTTCTACTAGAGGAATTGACCACTAGGTGCAAATTAGTCACAAGCCAGTAAGAAAGATTCTCAAAAAATATGGTTACCGTTCGTTTAAATATCAATTCCATTAGAACCGAAAATTAGCTCATTTTGACTACGGTTACTTCAGAACGATACCGCTAACCCGAATTTTCTTTCTTTCATATTGTTTTCTGACGAGTCGGGATTCACCAACAATGGAATGTTCAATAAACAAAACAATAGATATTGGGCGCAGGAAAAGCAACATTCAATAAGTCAAGGTAATTTTCAGAAAAGATTTGGAGTAAATGTGTGGGCTGGGGTGATCTGAACAAGAATTATTGAACCTAATTTTTTCAAGGACTTATGACAGGGGAGAGACATTTAGAATTTCAACAAAATGATATTGAAGAAATGTCGATGGCCTTACCACTTGAAGTTTCAGAATATATGTATTTTCAACAAGATGGGGCCCCACTTTATAATGCCGCTCGAGTTATGGATCATTGAGTGAACCAGCATAATGGGCGAGTAATTGCAACAAATGGACTTGTACCTATGCCTGCCAACTTACCAGATATAAGCATTTTAGATTTTTTTTTGTAGGGTTATGTGAAACAACGAGTTTTTATACACCCCCTCGAACACTTGGTATTTTACGAAATCGTATCCGCTAAGTTTTTATAAGTATAACTCCTGTGCTATGTTGTTGAATGTTATTCGAAACGCTACTGACCGAGCCAGAAAATGTCAAGAAGAAAGGGGGATGCACTTTGGACATTTATTACCTTTTAAGTAATCTTTTAAGACGTTTTTTATTGTTAAAATAAATAATTTTGGATGGAATACTTGTTATTTGAACCGTTATTTTGTTGGCAAAATGAATGTTTTGAATCTAGTTTTATTTAATTTCCACGATATACATAAGCGTACTTTCTCGATATTTTAATTATTATCCACCAAAGAACTGGTGTATTTGGGTTATTACTCAGACTTAGAAAAAGATAAATAAACATTCAGGAATTGCGTGGCTTGTACACAACTTTTTTATTGTTTTTATTTGAATGACGATTTCGTTGGTTCCCATAGTTGTAAACAACGTCACATGACCTACGTACCTTTGTAGTTCGTTTATTTTCTTCTACCGCTATATTTGTTAGTATTGTGTATTGCTATTTTAAGTCTGTTATAAACTAGTATATCTTTGTTGTGCGGTTTGATCAGCTGCAAAAATAACCAAAAATTGTTTAGTTTGTTTAAGTACCTAAAAAAAGGAAAAAGCTCGCTCACTTCACGTGTAAGTTTGTTTAGACATAGGCGTAGATTAGAGTTACGATATTTGTGTTTTGAGAATAATTTTTATCATGCAGCTGCACATTTAGGCTATTTAGGGCCCTGGGCGGGAAACATGTGAAGGCTCTAACTTGTGTATATTTTTTCAATAGCACAATTTTACTATAATTTCAAATACATTTTTTAACACGATAATAAAAAATATTATTTTATTTTCAAATTTATAACCCTTTCGTCTACCTAATATTTAATCGATTTTCGATTTGAGGTTATCAATGGATTTGTCGTGGATGTCTAAAAGATACTGCTGCTTGAAAAAGTTGACTTAATTATAAATTGGTGATTTAGGAAACTTTGGTTGGTCGTAGGTACATACTAAACCAATTTGAAAAATCTTAAGTTTACATTTTTCTCTTTCTGCTTTGGTCCATTTGATTGATTTGACTGTCTTCACTGCACTCTAGATGCAAAAATAGCTTTAAACAATCAAATAGTCTGAGAAATGTTTTTAAAACTATGCAATCGCACTTAAAATCACCTCTGGAATCAAAAATGTAAAAATATACAGGATGTTCCATTTAACATTTCAAAGTTGGAGTCATCTTCGGGGAAACCGTGGAAAGTGACGAAAGTAATAATTTCGTTGACATCCGGTATATAAACATACCTACAGGCTTTGATTTGTTAGTCGAATTATAGTGTTCTTTTAAAAACATTTTCGGTTGGGATTTTTTATTTAAATTTTATTTTATTTTTACGCAGCACATATGGTGGTCTCAAGTCACCGTGTTTATTAAATTGATTTTGTAGTCCAACGACTGAGCTATCAAAGAAAATTCGATTAGATTGATTTAAGATAATCGAAATATTTTACACAACATAATTTTTAGGAAATAAGCAAAGCAATAAGACAAACCTTCACTAACTTTGTCGAAAAATTACGTAATTTTGGATATACAACTGTATCCAATTATCTTATATTCGTTAATGTTTTTGTGGAGTGCTTGCATAAAGGTATAATATTATTTTTTGTCCATTTAGTGGAATGTAGCTATGATTTACTATATAATTGCACGTTCATAATATATGGCTTTGATTTGCTACCTCTCTATGTAAGTAATAGGTTTATATTTCTAATTTGATGAATCATTATTTTCTAAACAATTATAAATAGATAAATTAAACTTCAAGTGATAATATTTCAACCGCAATATGAATTTAATGGTTAAATTGGCAACCCGTCGTGTTATGGTGCTTTAATAAATTACAAAGTGACTACACTGCCCAAACTATTCAAGACTGATTCATTATTCAATATCTATACCCTTAGCATCTATTTCATACATAAGGCGTTTTTGATTTAATAAGCAGGACTTCACCAGCGTCGGGAGACGGTTAATATGCCTGTCAATCGTGTAATACTAACTTGAAATTTGAATCAGTAAATGAATCTACTGTATATGAAATTGTTAATAAAATATCTACAAAAGCTGCTGGATGTGATGGGATAATAAAGTTGTCGTGTCCTCATATTTTGCCTTATATTACCCACATCATTAATTTATGCTAACAGAAAGCGTCTATCCTTCCATATGGAAAAATGCTATAGTTACTGTGTTGCCTAAAAAGGTTAAATCTGGAACTTTTCAAGATCTTCGTGCCATAAGTATATTGCCTACCTTTTCTAAATTAATTGAAAAAATAATGGAACAACAAAATAGCACACCTATCGAATAACAATATTATACCCCATGTACAATCTGATTTTAGGGTTGGACATAGTTGCACCACGGTGCTGCTAAATGTAACAGATGATATTTTAGGGGTGATTGATCAGGGTTTGTGTACTGTACTCGTTCTAATCGATTTTAGCAGAGCGTTTGGTACTATTAACTATCGTATACTTGAAGCAATTTTACATTACATCGGATTATCTGAAGATGCTATTACGTTGATTAAAAACTGTATAAGTAATAGACAACAAAAAGTTAATATCCATCGTGAAAGGCTCCGATTCCTTAGGACTCAAGTCAGGAGTACCACAAGGGTCCATTACTTTTCAATGTATTTTCTAGCCAGTTTGTCACATCCCTGTTTTATTGTCAAGCTCACTTTTATGCAGACGACGCCCAACTCTACCATTTCTTCCGCCGAACGAGAGGGATAATGCCTGTGCCCACATTAATGAGGATTAAAACATTTAGTAGACCTATCCAAGGACCATTGTTTAGTTATAAACCCAAATAAATCTAAAGTCATTGTCTTTGGAGATAAAAAATACAAAAATGAGGTAAAAAGAAATATACAAATTTCTATTGAGAATCAAACAATTGAACCTGTAAATGAGGCAAAAAATTTTGGGGTTATCATTGATGAAGATCTAAGGTTTAACACGTATGTTAATAAACTAGTACAAAAAACATATAATGCCCTCAAATTAATATATGGTAATAGGCATTATCTACCTCAGAAAACTAAAATTACATTATGCGAGTCACTATTCTTGTCGTCACTTAATTTTGCTGATAGCGTTTATGGCCCTAATTTAACTATTCTATATAAGAATAAAACTCAGAAGATACAAAACTCATGTTTAAGAATTATTTTTGGAATTCGAAAGCGGGAGAGAATTTCATATAAACTAAGAGATACAGGCTCCTTAAATATGAACAACAGACGAATACATCATGCGGCCTGTTTATATCATAAAATCATAAAAAATAAATCACCTCAATATTTATACAGGAAAATAACATTCAGAACTGATGTTCATAATTTAAATGTTCGATTCAAAGGATTGTTAACTCATCCACCTCATCGCACGAAACTATTAAAAGGTCCTTCCGGTATCAGATACGTAAAGTTTATAATTCAGTTCCTCATGAATTAAAGAATAACAAACTTAGTTCGTTTAAAACTAAATTCATTATTATTTACGACTCAATGTCAACATTAAGAAAAATATTTAATTGTGTATTCTCTGTATTTATTTACTTTATTTTTTGGCTCCTCTGTTAAAACAATTTCACATTGCATTTTTTATTCAAAATTTCTCGCTTATTATTTTCATGCTTTATGCTATTGTCTGTGTAATTGTACTATTCTTTTTTTCTTTTGATTGTACAGATCTTATTTTAGAATTATCTAATCAAATGTATTGTGTTTTATAGTAGGTATACTTATTGTATATATATTTATGAGATATCGTGCATTTTGTAGGTTAAGCGTAAGAGGAACGTTGTAGGTACGTGTTGCAGCAGTTTAACTTCGCCGTTTATTTTTGCCAGTATTTATTTTTTTTTTTTTCACTGGTTGTTATGATGTTATGTTATTCTGGTGGAAATAATAAAAACGTTTATTATTATTATATTATGTGTCAAACATTTTCATATTCAATGTCTCTGGAAAAAATATTATTCTTATTATCTTTTGGATAGAAGAAGATAATACAGAGCTTTCAATAATGATCACAGGACACGTGATTTTTTAGCTCATCTTTTAGGCTTGTCATGTTTTAGCCATGTCAGAACCTTCCATACTAGGGATATTTTAATTCGTATGTATCTAAGGGTACGTTTTCAATTATCTTTGCTGACGGTTTTTTTCAACGAAGTTACACGAAATCTCGACGGAACGCACGGTTTAATTGGTTCTGAAACTGAACACGCCCAGCGGAACCAATAATGCAACGGTTTGTCTACGCAGAATATTTAGCGCCGTACAGTCTTCTTGTAGGCATATCCTAACATTTAACTATTTATTTTAATCTGTAAATGTCATATCATAGACGTAGTAATAGTGTTTTGGTGGATTTTGCATAATTATCAGTTCTTTTTCACGAGTTTTGAATTGTTTTAATTATTATTTGAGTACTAATCAGTTCTTTTCAGAACTACATAATTTACATCAGTTATCTTCTGGTGAGTAATGATAAAGAGAAAAAGAATGTTAGGTTAAGTAATGTTTTTTAAATTTTATTCTAGTCCTGTCTTGCAATGGTTTTTACGCCAGAACAAGATGCCTTAATTTTGATCGCTTATTTTCGAAGTGGAACTCGCAACGAAGATGGATCATGGAAGTATTCATTGCAATCATGCATCGAACAATTTATGGAAAAATTTCCTGACGCAAATATTTCATATGACACATTTTCAAATCGTAAATATGTACTCGTTGATCGTTTTGCAAAGAAACACTGACTTTGCAAGGGAAAATCCACTGGTAGGCCGACTGTTTTAACTGAAGTCGTTATGAACGACGTTCGAGAAAGAATGAATCAAAGCCCGACAAAATCCATACCAAAGTTGTCCGCTCAAACAGGTAGGTACTTTTACACTAAATTTTTTAATTACTGAATACGTTACATACCATTTAAATTTAGTTTCTTGAAAATATACAATATGAATTTCTTTAGTGAAAATTATTATCAACAACTAATAACGATACCTACTAAAACTCTTGTTTATATATAAAACCTGAATGCAAATAAAAAAATATATAAAACTGGGAATCGGTTCTCTTCAGATGTCTTAATATACCTAAACGACAAATCAACGAAATTTATTTTTTTAGGTCTTTCAGTTGGAACAACCCATAAAGCACTCAAAAAACTCCATTTGCATCCATACAAGGTAGCCGTTGTTCAAGAACTATTACCCCCCGATTTTGAAAGTCGTAAGATATTGTCGTTGGTTCAACGGAAATTTAAATAACAACAATGTATTGGATTTAACCTATTTTACTGATGAAGCGTGGTTCCACTTAACAGGTTATATCAATAGTCAGAACTACAGGACATGGGCTACAGAAAACCCTCACACTTACATAGAAACAAGTTTACACACAATATCCAGAAGGCGAATTATAGGACCTATATTTTTTCGTGAAACAATTAATGCTAAAAGGTATCAAACTCTTATTTTAGAGCCATTTCTGGTGCAGTTGCATGATGATGAACTGCAAGATGGTTATTTCCAGCAAGACGGCGCTACTGCCCATACAGCAAGAGCTTCACTTGATTTTTTACGGGAGTTTTACGATGACCCATTAGTCAGCCAGGGACTATGGCCTGCACGGTCTCCAGATCTAACGCTCTGTGATTATTTCTTATTTGGACACATGAAGAAAAATGTTTTTAAAAATAGATTACATGCCATTGACGAATTACAAGAGGCAATAGAAAGAGAAATCCACAATATTACTGTTGATCAGTTACAGAACGTATTCGAAAATATGAACCGAAGAGTCCATGTGTATTTAGAAACTCAAGGCAGCCACTTTGAGCATTTGTTATAATTTCTTGGCATTTCGTATTAAAATGTATTCATTCATCTTTTAATTTAAATCTCATGTAGCAAAAGTTTTTATTGTGTAATTTCTTTTATTCACTGTGAATTGTTCGATTCGAATGTTTATATTCATGTTGTCTGTGGAAATAAAGATTATTTTGAATTAGGTGTAATAATTTATTTCTTGCGAACATTTTTTTATTCAGATAAAAGGCATCCCATTTATATTTGCTTTTAATATTAAAAAATTCTTAAATTTGAATAAATGAATTATCATAAATTTTTTACCTTTAACTAGAACGCCAATGGATTTAGGGTATTTCTGTTTAGTGCAATACCATCGTGTATAGTTGGTTGTCTATATTTTTGCGGTCACTTGTCCTGTGGTCATTACTGAAAGCTCTGTATATCTTGATCAGCGGCAATATTTGGTGAACAACTTTTTACGAACGTACCAATTTCATTTTGATAAATTCTCCAATAGCATTGCATGGGTGCATCGAACTATTTTTTTAAATTGCCATGTCGGTGTCTTAATGGCCCTATTTCATTCAGATTTAAGAGAATATTTTTTTCAGTAGGTTTCACAGTTTTTGAGTAAAATTGAGGATTTATAGCAGGAACATTTATACACAACGCTATGATGTAATATCCAACATAATTTCACTTTTAGGTGACTATGGAAACAAAATATTTGATTTAACAATAATTTGTCAGTTTAGAAATCTACAGTAGGTATTCTTTTTGGGTGTTTATGAGAATATTTTTAAAAATTGTTTTTCAATTTTCTCTGTTCCTTTTGGTATAAGTTGACATTACCAGATGGCTTCGTATATACAGGGCGAATCACATAAAACTCCCCAGGCAGTTTCCGTATTAACCAGTCGTTACATATTTTTGGTGGCTTTATTTTGTCCTTCAAATTTTGTAAATGACAGTGGCGTTCGCGACGTCGCGACACCGGAAATAAAATTTTCGACGACTGGAACTTTGAAAGTATAACATTAATAAAAATTGTTTAATTCTAAGTACTTTTTGTAGTATACACTTTTCTACTAAAACCAGTGGTTTTCGAGATAAATCGAAGTAATATAAAGTCAAATAAGTTTTTAAATAATTTGTTTTGACTTTTATAAAATACGTAAATATGTATGTATTAATTTTTAAAGTAAATGTTCAAAATTGTTTCTTCCTTCATGGATACACATGTTAAATAGTTTTATTATTCCTTCCCCAGTTACTTTCAATAAGGTATTTCTATCTACTGTAGCAACCATAGCATATATTTTGTTGCATAGATCTGCCATATCATCGATTGGTTCAGTGTAAACTAAATTTTTTACATGTCCCCATAAGAAGAAATCTAATGGTGTTAAGTCAGGTGATCGTGCTGGCCACCTGATTACTCCATTAGTTCCTATCCATCTTCCAGGATATGTTCCTTGCAAGTGTCTAACTGCTATTCTCAAATTATGTGCCGGTGCCCCATCTTGATGAAACCAGATTATGTGCCCATCATGACGTTTCATGACATAGAAATAGGTCTGACTATGTATCCGTCAATATTCCACACCAAACATTTACTTTAAAAACTCTTTGATTTCTGGTTCTTCGTATCCACCTCCGATTATTTTGAGACCTGTGTAGTCACAAGCCCATTACTACGGAAGCAGCTCTCATCGCCTCACAAAACATTAATAAAATTTATGCGACGCTGAAAATCACCAGGTCTTAAATGATAATGTACTTTATATGGATGTTACTTGTTTTTCTTTAAAATTCTTTGACAGGAGAAGTAGGAAATATTTGTTTCAGATGATAATTTCCAAAAAGACATATTTGGACTATTTGCAATATTGTTAATTACTAAAGCAGTATTTGCATCATTTGTAGCCGTTAACTGTTTATAATGATTTAGCTTTTTAAAACTTCCGTAATATTTCAAATTATTTGTTAAGAGTTGGTCGGAGTGTATTAGTCATCCATGCTTCCAATTTTAATTGTAAATGACTTCACGTCAATAAAATGACGCAGCTGAATGTACGGTGTGCTTGGAAGGCGAGAGATAGAGATGTAGTAGAATATGACATTGGACAAATTTATTATACCTAATCTTTAAATTTCTCTGCGCATTTGAGGACATTAGGGCTAGTTTTATTTTAGTTCTACAAAATGGAAAATGTTTATTTTAATGATACCTATGCGGGACGATAAAAATTATTTTTGCAAATCGATAATAGAAGAAGAAAAAATTAATTTTTTATATATACTTTTTTTTCTCCCACATTGTAACATGTTTTTAATGTCTTTTAGTGAAAGCCGTTTTTTAATGTAATAATTTATATGAGAGTAATTTGCACCGTCTTTCCGGCTTATATCCGGAGCGCTCTTAAGAAATAAAGGTCTTGTGATCTTGCTTAGGCAAATTGGGAAAACATAAATGGAATAATCTTTCGGCTTCATGGGATTTTTTCTACATTCTCCGTAGATCAAAATCATGTTTAATTTGCCTTCATTGGTGTACACAACCATTTCTGAATTATCTTGTAATAACAAACGCATTCAAAAACTTAAAAATTGATTGTATGTCAACAAACGTCAAAATAAATTACTACACAACATACTCGATTGACTTAAATTAGACTTAGGAACACTAGTTTAAATAATTTACAAAAAATACAGGGGTTAATGAAAATTATAGTTTTAAAACAAGAAATATTAATTAATTTGAGACATTGGCCTTTTTAAAAAATGTGTCATTACAAAATTATATGTATATTATTTGGTTCCTTATCGTGTATGCTGTTTCAATATTCTAGCTATCGAAAAATAATTTTTAAACCACCTTTGAGCGAATATTAATTTTTTTGCTAGTTACCAAATATTTGACTAAATAATTTTTTTCGATTTATCTCGAAAACCACTGGTTTTAATAGAAGAAAGTATAATGCAAAAAGTATTTAGAATTAAACAAACTTTAATAATATTATACTTTCAAACTTCCAGTCATCGAAAATTTTCTTTCAGGCGTCGCAACGTCTCGGACGCTGCTGTCATTGACAACATTTGAGCGATAAAATAAAGCCACCAAAAATATGTAACGACTGGCCTTTACAGAAATTGAATACCTCTCTTGTTAATACGGAAACTGCCTGGAGAGTTTTATGTGAATCACCCTGTATATGTTCGGCCCACGGAAAATATTTCCCGCAATAAATTCTATCGCCATGTTTAGAGGTATCATCGATAGAATAGATGTAAGAAGTTTTTTTGTGAACTTGGTATTTCCATTAACCACTAAAGTTCAATTTTCTTTTCTAAATAGATTATCTTGAGTTTTCTATTTATATTTAACAAAGGAATTTAATCCTTCGTAACTTCGATAGGAATTCTGAGTATCTATTAAAAGAGATTCATCAATTTTTTGCATTCTTTTATTTCTATATGAAAAGTTCACAGCTGCATATATCCCATAGGCACCTTACTTATATCTGGTCTATCGAAAAGAGCTAAATTGCTGTGCTTTATAATGAAATAATTAAACTTAAAAATATTCTAGACCCACCGTTTCACCCAAAGGGTGATGAATTTTTGCAACCCAATAAACGATGTTAAACAATTACCACAACACGTGTAAATCCTTTCTCACTCTAATGAAAGAAAGCGTATAGAAAAGGTCATTTCAAGTAATAAAACGTTGGTGTTTATGAAAACTACTTCATTGCCATGTATTTAAGCAATTTTGAGCAGTATATTAATTGCATTGCATTTCTATGGTAACAATAGCTATTAAAACCCAATTATTTATTAAAATTTTCCCACGAGACTTAGGGTTTTTAACCGAGATTAAGCTGGTATTTTAAAATTATTTATTGTAGTAGGGTGTAATCAATCAAAATGGTAAATGGTTCAAAGTTGTGTCCTCTATTATAGTTATTACGAATGGCTTACTGTTACTGCTTTTATGTTAGCAACAAAGTTCATTTTTATTGATTTGAAAGTTAGTGCACTTCAGAATTTTGTTAATTTTATTGGTGATTGGGGGACTGCTCCTGGAATGAGAGGCGAAACTAAGAGTCTAATATTGTGTAACGGATTTAAATGTAAATGCTATATTACTTCAACATATTTAGTTAAACAAACCATAAATCATATATTTACTTAGTATCAAAGAATATTAACTTTGAACCAAATTTTAGCGCATTTTATACTATAAAATTAAATGACTTCCAACAAATTCTGTATACATTTAACAAGAGTTATAACCCGACGCGACGTTGCCCATGAAAGAAATATTTTAACCCTTGCCCCTGTATTTATTTAGCCGCTCCGCCGGTTAAAATTTTAAGGATTTTGAATTTTCTCCTTTATTATGAAAGTATTACCTATGGATGAATTAAATTTGGCTTTGACTCTGACGCAAATATTTTTCAATGCATGTACTTAAAACTACCAATGCCGATTACACAAAAACTCAACGAGACATTAAACTTCTCTAAATGACAGATAATTGGTAGCGTCAAATACTATATTTCGAATATTCTTCTTCTTTTCGTTCGTTTTGAAGTTATTTATAACATTGAAGGTGTAAATATCCTTTATTAACATTTGCCAATTTAATAAAGTGTCTATTGAGTGTTGACTATTCTATAACACTAAATTTTACCTGTTAAGACAGACAGATTAAACGACAGCTAAAATGAATATTATTCTTATGTACATATAGTACACACAAATAAGATTAACAAACAGTGAATAGAGAAAAGGAAATAAAAAATTTGTAGTTAAATTCTGTATAAAAAATATCTTATTAACCTTATAGTTTATCCCCATCTATTTCGCAGTAACAGCGTCCAAACTGAGGGGTAGTTTGCAGCGCACAGGTAAAAATCGATCTTACACGAAGTTTCACATCGAATATTTCAAAACCGGTTGGTTACCTTAACGAGAAAAAATTATATAAAAAAAGTGTTTTTAAAAAAGCTTTTATTTAAATGCTCTAAAAAGTAGAAAATAAACTTTGAAGTAAAACAAACTCATCATTTTGTTACATTATATATATATTTTTTTGATATAAAAGCTTGTCGTGAGATTTTCCTGTGTAAAGGAGCTCTAGCTTAATTAGAACTAATCGAAATCTCTTTAAGATGCATATTTAGCAAGTGATTTTTATTTATTTGCCCCTTTTTCCCAGAAAGCTGCGTTATTTTATTTCTACACCACCCTTGAAGTAGGGCTCTCGGTGCATTCTTTTAAAAGTTGTTTCCCCTGTAGGCCTATTCCACTAAAATTTTATCCAATTTTACTCATTAGAGGATTTTTCATCGACGAACTGTTCTGAAAATTCGGTATTTAAACATCCTTGCCCATGGCAATTAGAGCACATTGTTGAGCAGCGCATCTAACATTAACACAGCTGCGTCACATTCCGCAACCCTTTTTGCAGCTGCAGGAAACTAGCTGAAGGGTGGAAATTGGTACTGATAACTCGGAGGTATAAATGAGTGCTAAGATATTGCCTACTTTCTTCCAACCTCATTCCGTTGGATCCAAATTTTCTCCTCGTCAAGATTGAATTTAATATATATTTATATATAGCCGTAATATTTTGAAGCTGTTTATATTTATCTTCTTGTCGAGCTTTGCTAATGGCCGTCTTTTCGCAAATGAAAAATTTTAGTGAATATAATACTAATAAACACACGTATTTTTAACTATACCTACCACCTATTACTAATATTATTGAGTACCTATCTCATTACCATTTATGAGGTCTACATTACAACTGACGTCGCATCATAAGCAATCAGGGATTATTTTTAAAAGAGTTACAAATTTCGCGGTCTACCAGTAATTGAAAAATGATATATTGTCAAAATAAAATTAAATCATTAAATCTACTGTAGTAATTAGTTAAGTTAGTTCAGGAGTTAAATGAAGATAATCCTAATCGAAGGCAACAATCTGTAAACTAACGATGAACAGCGTGCTAGCAGATTTGTAGTTCATAAACAAAATTGTATTTTCTGATAAAGCCACAGTTCAATTAAACGGAACGGTAAACCGCCAAAACTGTCGATATTAGAGCAAAGAAAGCCCTCATTGGATGATGAAGGCTCACACACAATTTCCTCAAAAAGTTAACGTTTGGGCTGGTATTATTAATAATAAAATTATTATCCTTTATTTTTTTAAAGGCACAGTTAACGGCGATATTTATTTAGATTTTTTTTACGAAATATTTAGTGCTTATTTTAAGAATTTGATTTCCTAATGTTACTGATCCAAATGAAATAGACAAGTCTATTTGGTACCAACAAGACGGAGCTCCACCGCTTTATTCAAGTAGAGTGAGAGATTATTTAAACGAAACTTTGGTTAACAGGTGGATTGGAAGACGTGAAACTATTGAGCGACCACCTTGGTCTCTCGATTTGACCCCTCTTAATTATTATTTTTTATGGGATTATTTAATATTAAAAATATATGTTAATCGATTAGGTAATATTGCAGATAGGATAACCAAAAAAATCACAAAAAAGCCTTGACCTCATACAGAATATCGCCCGAGAATTCAAAGATCGCCTTTTTATAGTCAAGAGGCGGCTGGCGGTCATTTTGAACATTTAATTTAATTATAAGATAAATTGAAAACACATTCAAATAAATTGGAAATACATTTTTAATATCATGTGTGTGAATGCCCATGCTTTGGGCGTTTGAGGGATGTTTTATTACTCTTCCTAAATGGATTATAGGATGTTCACCTGAAGGGTTCGATGTAACTTATACAGATGTAAATAATAATTTGTGCTTACTTTCGATTTTTGCTTAACTGCTTGCATTAAATGGTGTTAATTGGACGTCGCTACCCTGTCTTAAAGCTGACACTCTTAATTTCCATCACTTTCCTAATTAACCTGAAAGGCAACTTTATTAATATGAACTCAGTAAGACGCAATGATAAAGGATATGATTTTTAGGTAAATAAAATTAAAAAATGGTTAGTCGGAGAGCTTGTTTTGAGACCCCTGAGGGCATTCGTGCACTTAATTTATTTGTAGGAACTTTGGTTGCTGTTTCAGAGAAATAGACATATGCCGCCATCAGGGTCTAGGCTTTACCCTGTCGTCGTCGGAGCACTTAACTTTTATTAAAAGTTTGAAAAAATCACTTTATGTACGTAGGCAAGGCACTTTCGTAACGCCTTGTATATTCTGGTTTAGTAAAAAACACTCTGATTTAAAACACAAACTAAAATATTTATTTAATTCACTTCACAAAGTTTTAAAATGTTTATAAAATAACTAAAAAATATATTCTGATAAATGGGTAACTTTTCAACTACGAAAGTTTCGTCCAAAAAAAAAAATGAACTCGTTTGTTAAAGGTAAGATTTTTAAAATTCATTTTATGGTGAAGGAGCCGGTTAAATATTAATTAAGAGAGTTCCAAAACAAAACAGATTATTGTAGAAACGGTGGATCCAAGTTCATTGGGAGTTGGCGTAACTAGAGTAAAATATGTAAGAGATGGTGGTGTGGCGATAAGTTGCAATGGACAAGATGTTAGAAATATATCGGATAGTATTCAACAACAATTGGGAGAGGAGTATGATGTAAATATACCAGAGAAGAAAAATCCAAAAATTCGAATTATAAACTTTGACAAAAAACTCGTAGCAGACCAGGAAGAATGAATTGAAAAAATAGTCATACAAAATACTATTATCACTTCTTTGTCGCAGCGGATTATAAAAGTTTTAATACGTACGAAACAAATAAAAATAGAACTATTGCAATTTTGGAAGTAAATCCCCTTACTTATAGTCAAATAAGAAAGAAAGATGTTTTATATATTGGATGGCGTGCGTATAAATATGTAGACCATATAAATATAGTTCAATGCTATAAATGTTGGAAATTCGGCCACATGGTAAAAAACTGTAGAAGTGAAAAGGACATATGTCCAAAATGTACAGGCGACCACAGATCAAATGAGTGTAAATCCAAAGAAGTAATATGTGTAAATTGCAAATATGCCCTAGAAACTTTAAAAATACCAAATATAGATTTTCATCATACAGCTTTTGATAGAAAATGTGAGGCGTACAAAAGAATATATGGACAATTAGAACAAAAAGTAAATTATGCAGATAGTAACAAAATACAAAAATAGCAATTAGAAAAAAGAATAATGTACCTAAATATACAGGGTCTGTCACAAAATAAAACTCAACTAGAATGGATAATTTGTCAATGGAAACCTATTGTAATATGCATTTCGGAAACACATGTAACGGCGGAATTTCAGAATAATGAAATAGATGTTGAGGGATATAATGCAGTAGTCACATACTCAACAAGCCAGCACACTGGAGGAACAATAATTTATGTAAAAAAAGAGTACAAATATGCTTAAATATTAAATGAAACTATTTATATGAATATGTGGTTATCTGGAATTGAACTAATTATAAAAAATTATAGATATAATATTCTCAATATATACCATTCGCCGAGTTCTAGTGATACGATTTTTTTAGAAAGATTGGAAGAAATACTTGAAGTATATTCGGCAAAAAACGAATTATTTATTTTAGTAGGAGACTTTAACATCAATGTAGCTAAAAATACCTATTATTCCAATAGATTAAAAAACATAATTAGAAATAATGGTTTGTATCAAAAAATAGATAAGTTTACTAGAATAACAAAAGAGTCTGCTACAATTATTGACTTAATAATTACTAATGAGAAGGAAATTCCATTTACAATTCATCTGACGATTAAAATAACAGACCATTGTATTATAACAGTAGATATAAAGAGTAATGATAAACAAGAATCCTTCACAAAAAAATATAGAAATTTTAAACATTTTAACGAACTTAACTTTCAATTAGACTTGATGGATAATGAATGGTTACCAGATTGTACAGATACTAACGTTTTAGCAGAACAACTTGCCAGGTCCCTAATTAATGTGTTAGATAAGCATGCACCTATAGAAGAAAAAGTACTCAAATGTAGCTGGGTCAATAAGATGTGGTGGACACCAACAATAGGACAAGAGATATTAGAAAGAGATAGAATGTATAGAAGAGCAGTCATTACACGACAAGAAGTAGATTGGAGAAATTACAAACAAAAAAGAAATGCGGTTGTAAATGAAATAAGACAACAGAAAGAAATATTCTATCGGGAAAAAATCGATGAAGTTAAAGACAACCCTGTTGAAATGTGGAAAACTTTAAAACAATTAGTCAAAAGTAATAAAAAAGGAAGCAATCGAGAAGGCATTATATTTAACAATGAAATGGAAAAGAACAAACAAACTATAGCTAATAAATTTAATGCATATTTTTTGAATAGTTTAGAAGAACTGGTGACTTACCCGAACCAAAGTCAAATTAATGATGTTATAAACAATATGATTGTATGTAACGCAAAATTGGAGAGATTTAAAATACTAGAATTTTATGAATTAAGGAAAATAGTAAAAGAAATGAAAATTAAGAAAAGCAGTGTAGACGGAATAACAACATCTATTTTACAATCTGCATTCGAAATAATAGGGGACAGATTTCTACAGGTAATAAATAGTAGTCTAGAAGATGGATGTTTTCCCATAACATGGAAGTTGTCTACGATTATGCCATTGGAAAAGAAAATAAATACCATTAAATGTGAAGAACATAGACCTATAAATATGGTGCCAACATATGAAAAGCTGCTAGAAATCATAGTGAATGATCAAATCAAAAAATATGTTGAAGATAACAATTTATTGACCAAATACCAAGCAGGATTCAGAAATCAAAATTCTTGTGAGAGCGCAATACAAACCGTGTTAGCAAAATGGAAAAACGCATTGAATGAGAAAAAAGTTATAGGTGTTGTATTTTTAGATCTTCGTAGAGCTTTTGAGACCATAAATAGAAGTCTACTATTATTAAAGTTAAAAAACTATGGGTTAGGTGATACAATCATTAAGTGGTTTAGTGAATATTTAACAAATAGAACTCAGGTGACAAAATATAACGATACTATATCAACGTCGAAACAGAATATATTCGGAGTACCACAAGGGACGGTACTGGGTCCTACATTATTTTTATTATATATGAACGACATAGTGCAATATGTACAAAAGTGCAATATTCAACTTTTCGCGGATGACACATTGTTATACTACGTAGATGATGACATAGATGAAATTATAAACACTTTAAATGAGGAACTTAAGACCCTACAAACATGGTTAAAAATAAATAGCATGTACGTGAATATAGAAAAAACAAAGTTTATGTTAATTAAATGTAGACATAACAAAATTGATACAAGCAACCATATGGGCATATATATAAATGAAGAGCAAATAGAACAAGTTATAGAATGTAAATATTTAGGTATTATCATTGATGAAAATTTATCATTCTCTAGTCACGCTTCGTATATCACCAGCAAAATTGCTAAAAAAGCAAATTTATTAGGTAGATTAAGGCATGTCAGCACATGTACTAAACTATTAATATATAAAACAATCATTTTACCACACCTAAACTTTTGCGCAATCATTCTATATCTATTAAATAATACACAAATACATGAAATACAAAAAAAACCGAATCAAGCACTACGGACCATTTTAAAGTGTAATAGATACACAAGTATTAAATACATGCTAGAACAGACCGAACTTTTAAGTGTCAGACAGACCATTTTCACTAGCACGATGATCGTTATATATAAGATAAAACATGGGTTATGGCCACACCACCTGCTTGAAGATATAACTTTTGTTTAAGACATCCATAACTACGAAACCAGAAATAGGGGGTATTTTTATATTGATACTGTCAATACATCATATGGTCAGAATAACTTATTTCACAAAGGACTTATAGAATATAATCAGTTGCCAGATGCCATAAAGAATAGTGAGACACTCTCGTATTTTAAAAGGAAGTGTAGAGATTACAGTATCGAACATATCGAAATATAAATAAATATTTATTTTGTCTAGTTCCGTTTTTTGTATTGTAATGTAAGTCTACATATATTTATTTATTATTTTTGTTGTATGTATATATTTAACTATTCTATTATAAATGTAAGTAAGATTGTAAGTTAGCTATGTGCTATTAAATAAAGGTTATTATTATTATTATTATTAAAAACATACTAAAAATATTTAAAAAGCACTAGGGCAGAGATTATGGATATTTTTACTGAAACCACAAAGGAAGACTCAAGTACCGTTATAATTTCGTTAATCATGCCCCATCGAGTCAAGCAGAAACGTTTTTTTGATATCTGGATATGTCCCCAGACTGCGTGCGGGCTTGATCTAAACCGGTTGCTTGCCCCAGCCATTCCGTGTACACACGTAACTACGCAATTATTGAAATCGTTTGAAAACTTAATTCAAAATTATATCGTTAAATGGAGCCTGAAATTTGAAGCATTTTTTTTTTTTGGTGATTCCTGTATCATTTTTATTAAGGAAGTTATTAGATGATTTCTGAGAACATAGAATTTTAAATTTCAATAAGCACCTGTACTAATTAATCCTCAGTCCAGAACTTATTCACGGCGGTGGACTTATGTGTTAGTATAATAACTGCTGTGGGATGTAGATCTCTTATACTTTACTTGTCGCGCTGAATGTTTACGAAGCAGAACTAGATATTGATACGCTATTGTGGGATGACGTGTAGAAAGATAAATAACCGTTTGTTATTTACTACGTAATTACGGATAGACTTGTTAGAGCATGCGACTGAATGCATGTAAAAATTTTAGTTAAACGAATTAAAATTTGATATTTGGGGATTGTGGAGAGTGTGACGAGTGGATTGAAAATATACAGGGGCAATAATTTTAAGGTTGATAATTTTGAATGTTTTGGCAATGGAATGGGCAAAAGGATTGATATGATTGTTTTGACGATATTTTTGGGATTTTGGTAAATTATCGGTAAGTGCAAAATTTTTCTGGAACATAATTTTGAAAATTGTGGTTTTTTGATTGAATGTAGTATATACTACAACACAGTCCACAGTGAGGACTAGGACGACTATTACAATGCAGTTTCCAACTACCATCCAATGATTTACTTTAAGACATCGATCGACTGACACCAAAAAGATTCAAGTAAAAATTTCGTGTTTACTACTTTGTGGACTTTTAGCTTGCCTGCCTTTATATGTATTTGTGAAATATCATAAATAATTTCGGGCGCTCGTTATAGAGCTTGAAATTGCTTGAATCGCAACTGATTAGAATATTATATACGTTCAGGCAAGGCGGTCCCATTCACTAGGTACATGGTAATAGAGTAACATATATTCTGAATCGGGATCGGGTAAATACGGCATAAAACATAATAGTTGCCTGCTAAAATTGACTACCAGTTTTGAAAAATGATGATCGACAAATTTTGTCGTCCTTGAAAAAATCTCCCTTCAGATATTTTAATACGGAATTTTTTACTCGTCTTCATGGTCCATACCATGCATGAGAAACAGTACACTCGTCGGTTCGTAATAAAGAGTTTTATTTGATAGTAAGTTGGTTTTCGACGTAGTTGCGAAATTTACGCCCCTTTGCGACGCAATTTGATAGATTCACAAATCGCTCTCCGTGGGACGTCATTCATTGTAGTTGCAATAATTACGCCCGTGGAACGATTTTTATGATAGTTTTCAAAAATGAAATTTTGTTGCAAATCCAAAATATAAATTTTTTGTTGCAAATTCGAAAAACTTTCATAGTACTTCCACAACATATCTTCCGGCGGAATTTTTATGTGTCGTACACGATTCATGCAAAACATTTTCTAAGTCCAATTTCATTACAGTGTCGCAAAATGCATTCGAAGAAGATTTTTGCTGACTTCAAGTTATGTCTTTGAATATGATTTGGTAGGTTCTTTGACAAGATTCTGCGCTTCATTTTATGTAAAGGTTCAGGTTGGTACAATTTTGTATTAAAAACTTTAAAAATAACATAGGTCGGTTTAAACCTTTCTTCAAAATTAATAATTTAACAAAAAATACCTCAACTGAGTTTACAAGATAGAAGATATTTACAAGTTTATACAATTTTACATTTTCAAAATTAATTTTTTCAGTAATCAATGTTCCAAATTCTGTTGAATAGAGAATCAAAGTCCCTTTGGAACGAGGTGTCGCATGTTCCTCTTTTTGATTTAAAATTTTCGGGGGTAGTCATAATTCAGAGTTAAGAAATGGTAATTTAAAAATAAAAACCGACCCTTTTCAAGATTTTTCCTAAAAGTTCATGATTACGCTTAGAATGAATGTATTCCAAGCACATGGACCGCACTGTATATAGACTTAGTAGGTAATTATTATGGGGTTGTTTTAGTCATAACTACATGAGCCTTGCACATTGGTATAATAAAGTTATCAAAATAACATAATGAAATAAAAATGAAAGTGATTAATTATACTGAAACCCATACTTTATTGGATTAAAAAGAAACGCAAAATGAATCACGAGCATAACAATAAATTAAAAAGAAAACGTACAGTTTTATTAACATGTAATTTTAAAATTTTAGATAGGAGATAAATTTAGTAACATGTACAATAATTGAAGACGAGTATTTATTATTTTTATATTCGTTGGTTTTGTGAACTGTTATCACCTTCATATTCACGCATAAGTTATAATTATTTTTGAAAATATTTCATAAAACTTCACTATGCATTTAAAAGTTTATCTTTACAGTACTAAGTGGTATTTTCAGAGCTACAGTTAAAATCATATACATACGAGCAGAGTTGGGGCGCGACTTTTAAAGATTCTGTTTCTCACAACGTTTAGACGCTATAATTCCTTTATGTGCTATAAGTAGAATAAAATACAGGATGTGCTACCACAAGCTTAAACTTTCATATGTATTTTCGGAACTATTAAAAGTAAGACAAGGACACATTTTATAACAGGTGTAATACGCACATGGGATACCCCAATTTCTTTTTTACTTTTGCAGATAAGTTAACGATACTTGGTACATCGTCTGAACTTTATACAGATAAATTATTTTTTTTACTCCCAGTTTCAGCGACAGTGGTATCAACTTTTGATTTTTAACTGAAACAAGCTGTATATTATTACATTTTTAGATTCTACATAATATGAATACGTGTCGTTTCAATTGTTAAGCTTTTTTTTAATTATTTTTTTTATAAGTGTGCTTGACTGTACTGATTAATTCCAATCGCCTCATGCAATGCTAGAAAAATCTAAATCGCATAGATAATAGTATTTTCGATGTGATTATATGATTCATGAGTAAAATAAGATCTTTAAAATGTTTTTTAGAATAAATAAAATATTCGAACTTTTAACTTATTTGCCCTATTGGAAGAGGATTATGATTTCTTCATTTACTCTGCATTCAAATACTTATAAGGATTTGGATTCTTCCTTCACTTGGAGTCCAATATTTATTAACACAAATCTGATATTCCCACGATAAGATTTTCTGATGACTGCTTCACAAATCTAAGAGACAATTAGATTTTCATTGCACTGTCAAGTCCATAGCTGAACACCATCCTGACAGACCACAATGGGTGCGGTTAGCGATTTAATTCCAGCCTTTCAAGAAGGAGAAAGTCTGCTTTGTCGATAAAACCATGTTCTTATAGAATACACTATGCAGACATTTGCAGTTACAGACTGTTTGGCACAGTTAACTTAAACTGTCAAACGATTTGCCTTAAGTTCAGATAGATTCTGTGTCTGTACTTTGTAAGTGCATGGTACATCTGAAATCTAACATGGAACCAAGCTTATCAGCGTAGCCATTCGTTTTGCTACCTTAAATAATCTTGATAATTATTCTTTATATCTATAAGTTGATGAATTAAATACCGTGGTTGATCAACCATCCATTTTTTCATTTTCTTTTTAAAAAGAGAAATTGAATTTAATCATTTTATTTCCTTGGGAAGTTCATTATAAATTTTTGGTCACAGATAGTAAAAACTTCTTTGCCCAATTGTTTTTTGGGCTCTGGGAATGGTAGTGGAAACAACTTTATACCTTGTATTATAAAGATGTTCGATAAGGTGACTACTAGATTTTATTTTATATTGATATAATAGCAGACATTTACAGAATAGTTGTCTAATATCGTATATTTTTGTAACATTATATAAACTATTCCCTGGGTACATGCGACTTTTGTTAAATATTATACGAATTATCCATTTTTGTACAACTTCCAAGTTCTTTAAACATGATTTTGTTGCCCCTCCCCATGCGATAATAACATATATAAGGTGTGATTCAACTAATGCAGTGTACATTAATTTTAGGTGGTTTACACCAAAAAATTGTTTAAAATACTTGAATTTTGTCAACAAGGTACGCAATTTTTTTACCAAGCTATTTATGTGATCATTCCATCTGAGATGCGAGTCAATTATGATGCCCAAGTACTTAACACACTTTGCAGATATAATTTCTACATCATGATCATCGCCTCTTATCTGGAGTGTACTAAATGTTGGCATGTTGTTTAAATAGGAAGTGAAGGGGAGAAAATTCGTTTTCTTTACGTTAATTGTGAGAAGTTTTGATTTAAAGAATTCAATTATAGTCCCAAAATCCCGTTCCACTTTTTCTTTTAAATTTAGCCAAGTTGTGTCTTTATAAAATACCGCCGTGTCATCTACGAAACTTATAATATCACCAGCAACGTTGTTTAAAAATGTCATTTACATATATTGAGAATAGAATGGGTCCTAATACGGTGCCTTGTGGGACTCCATACGTAATAGTTCTTTCATCGCTCATAAAGTCATCTATCTTTACACGTTGCGTTCTTCCTGTAAGGTAGCTTTTCATTAGTGTGTATGCAATTCCGCGAATTCCGATGTTTTCAAGCGTAACTAGCAAATCTTGGTGACTGACCGTGTCAAAAGCTTTGGCTAGATCGACGAAGATGCAAAGCGAAGGTTCACCAGCATCAACAGCTTTATACATATTCGTTACGAGATCCGCTATTGCATCTTGCGTCGATCGACCCTCCCTAAACCCATATTGTTTCTCTGACATTATATTGTATTTTTTCATAAATTTCGTTAACCTATCTTTAAGAACTTTTTCAAATATTTTAGATAAATTGGATAATAGTGAAATCGGTCTATAATTCGATATTTGAAGTTTGTCACCAGATTTATGCAAGAGCTTTATAATTGCAATTTTGAAAGCTGAGGGAAAGATACCAGCATCTAACGATTTATTTATTATATAAGTAATGGGCTTTACGATATGCGCAGCAATATTTTTCAAAGTTTCAGCTTTAAATGTATCTAACCCTGGAGCCTTCTTTAATTTAAGGTTTTCGATAATTGACCTAATTTCTCGTTCATTTGTATGTTCCAGGTAGATAGAATTTTGAATAGTAGTCCTTGGAAAATTTACTTTTTGCTTTGTTGCAATATTACTTGCTAATTTTTGCCCAATTTCGGTGAAATAATTACAAAACTTATTAGAAATATCTTTTTTATTTGAAATAATGATACCGTCATCATCTGCAATATTTTTTATGTCAGTAGTATTGTCCATATGTGAATTCTTAATGGTTTTCACACAGTTCCACAAATTTCTTGGGCAATTTAAATTTTTAGCTATTTCAGATTTGTAATATTTAATTTTTGTTTTCTTAATTAATTCATTTAATTTGTTTCTATAAATTTTGTATTTACTTAACATGTCTAAGTTACCAGGATTCTTTTTTACTTTATTAAACAGTTCATCTCTTATCATAATGGATTTTAAAATTCCATTTGTAATCCACACACTTCTTTTTACCTCTCCTTTTTTTATTTTATATTTTTTTGTACATTTCTCTATAAAAATATCAACCGCTCTGTCAATATTCATTTCTGTGTACACATCTAACCAATTTTCAACACCCAACTCCTCGCTTAATTTTTTATAGTCGATATGTTGTTTATATCTATTCTTGCATACTATATTTTGAGAGTCTGTACAAGAGCAAAATTCAATCAGAACCGGATAATGGTCCGTAATCTCAATTTGCAAGACTACTGGAACAAAATTGCTATGGGGAATACTTGTTCTTAAAAATATATGATCTAAACAAGTTTTACTATTCGCATGTACTCTGGTATAGGTATTAATTGCTGATATATATCCTTGTGCTGCTAATATATTTAAATACTCCTGACAAAACTCGTTATTATCAAGAATATCCAAATTCATATCGCCCACAATTAACTCGACGTCGCTATGGCTTTTTATTGAATTTAGATATCTTTCCAAATGTAAATTAAAATCAAGGGGACACAGTGTCGGACTTCTATATATGCCTATAATCTGAATTATACCAATGTCACAGAAAATGTTTAATTTTATTGCTTTTATCATTCCTATTTGGATAATTTCATGACTATAATTGAACTCTTTTTTTATATAAATGAGAACCCCATCATTTTTATTTAGGTCTCCATGGTTGTATATCAAATCGTACCCAGGAATATTATATATATCTGTACATTTTAACTTAAAAGTCTCAGTCAGAACTATACAATCAAAGGGGTTATCAAATTCTGTTAAAATTACGTTTAATTCATCGATGTTTTTTGCTAAACTACGAATATTATTATGGAACAATTTAAAATTCTTACCTTTCGATTTATTTAACAAATTTTTGCATTCTATTATGTCCTCAGCGATATGATTGTCTATTTTTTCAATTACAAAATCTCTTACATAGGCATCCATTATATTTATTTATATACATATATCTCTAGCTCCTAAAATATAATATATATGAAAGAAAAATACACAATAGTACAACAATAAAAAACACAATATATAATTACGAATTGTACAACTTATAAGTAGATTTATTAAAATTATTTATTACAAAAAATTAGTTTACATAATTACAAACATATATATGTTATTTGCGATTTCTGCTAGAAGATCTTATGTTAGATATGAGTGTCTTCTCTATTGCCCCAGTTGACTTCTTTACCATTTCAGCTTTAGTATTTTTTTCTTCTTCAGTCTCTTTATTATTTTCAGCCCCGCATTTTTCTATTATCTCTTCTTCTGTAAGTTCCGTTGTTATAGGGGTGCTAGGTTCGCTTATTGTTCTTCGGGGGGTTGGTGGCGAATAATATCCATCAATGTCAGTGCGTATTAGATCTTCGTATTTATAAATCTTTCCTTCTATAAATAGGGTATTTCCCTTTATTTTAGCGTCTTTGTTTTTTTCTTTGGCTGCTTTTAGGTTTTGGATCAAACATCTCCTCTCTTCTCTATCTTCTTCAGTTAAATCTTCACTAATGAAAATATTTGTACCCTTCAATTTGCTGCAATTCGATAGTATCCTTTTTTTAGTAAAATAATATAAAAATTCTACTAAAACAGGTCTTGTTTTTTCAGAGTTTTTCCCAAGTCTAAAAGCATTTGCAATTTCTAAGGGTTTTAACTCTACACTGAGATTTTCTCTTAGCAGATCTAATATTTTAGTTACTAGAGAATTTTCATTTTCTTTCGCGTCTTCTTTTAAGCCATAGAATACTAAGTTATTTTTCCTTAATTTCCTTTCTGTGAATAATAACCGTCTTTTTAGATTTCTATTCTCATTCTCGAGTGAAACAACTTTATCAGTTATTTCCTGTAGTTCCTTTTCAAATGCATTTGAGAGTTTTTTTATATCTTTATTACAGTTCTCAATTTTACTTGTTAAATTTTCATTCACTTGTTTTATCAAGACATATACATCCTCAATATGGTTTTTTTTATCAGTCATATCTTGTATTGCAGTTGCTCGGAATGCTTATTATTTTTATTTTTATTATTCACAAATAGAACGCCACTGTGTATAACGATGTATAAATATGTGGGTAGGAAAGAAATATGATCAGTTTTTGTTGAAGAATTTTTTCTTATTAACTATAGCTGATATTTATACTGCGTTATATGAATTATGTTGTTATATCTACCAATTATCTTACTTTAAACAAATTAATAAACCTACTTTGGATATCTTGACGCTTACTGAAGGCCTTCGTACAAAATCCAATATTTTTCCGTGCCTATTTACCCTGTTAATTTCCACTTTTATTACCAGCGATTTACAAATACATCACTCTACTACTGCTACACTTTACTCAATCTGATAATTACTTAATTGGTCCCTTTATTTTTGAGAATAACCTATCGGAGCAAATTACTTGCTATTTTTGCAAAATGATTTATAAGCGTTATTAGATGTTATTCCTCTAAACATCAGACAAGCTTTGCATTATCAGCTGGATGGAGCTCCTCCACATTATGCTAATCTGGTCAGGCAGCATTTTTTACAGGACGATGGATTGGTCGCGGTGGTCCTATTCCGGCAAGGTCTACAGACCTCACACCATTAGACTTCTGTTTGTGGGGATGGATAAAGAGTGAAGTATACATATTAAAGTGGAAATCGCGATTCATTAATTCTTCGTATTATGAATGCTGCAGCTCACATCAGGGAACAACAAGATGAACTCAAGCAAGCCACACGCTCCCTTCGTAAACGAGCCAGAAAATGTCTGGAAATCCATGGAGACATATTTGAAAATCTAAAGACGCTGTATCTTCCTAAGACTGGCAACACTGAGCCAGTTCATAATAGGCGTGTTTTATTGCTAGTTCGAATCTACTCTTACGAGTAGTAATTTTGATGTGTCAATAAAACGGTTCATCAATGTTGCCACAAGTACTTTTGCGATTTAGTGTAAAATGTTTAAGGTACTACTAATGCTTGTGGATTTGTAATTTGATTTTCGAGAAATGAAAACTTTTAACTGAACTATAACAGTTCTATCATGAATCAGAATAATAAGGTACTTCTTGTAGCTGCTGCTATTACATCAATTTTGATAATTTTCGAAGGCTGAACGCAACGGTGATTTTTAATAAGCAATGAACGAATGAAACAAGCTGACTGATGTGTAAGTTTCACGTGTTTTTGAGACCATGTCAGAGACTAACGACCATATAACATAAACAAGTTATTGCTAAGTGGACGATTTACACCTCAGTGATGAGTAATCTCTTAATAAATAATGACTAACTAAAACGAAAGAGTATGTAAACTTGATCACCCACCTACACCCACCCCTTATATTCATGATTTATTACTCCGTTATAATATGTAATATACATTATAGAATATGAATGTGTAAATATACCTAATATACATCATTTATTAATTACTTTTTCGGATTTTGTCTGAAAAACATTAGGTGTCACTACCCGTTAGTAGGAAATCGACCCGCAGACTCGCCTGTTTTATAATATAAGTACGCTTTACTTATAGTTCGTGAATTTCAAATTTATTGTCGTTTTTATGTAAAATATTTACTTGACTAATTTTTATAACCTCAATTCTAAGCTTATTTTGTGTTGTTGTAAGACCACTATTTAGTGACTTTTCACTTTGTGACTAGGAATCTACTCTTCCTACGATCAAATTCTCTCGTAGGGAAAGTAGCAAAAGTTGAAAAAGTGGTGGTCAATAAAACGGCAAAAAACGGTTCTACTTCTACGAGTAGAATGTTTCTGGGTACAATAAAATGCGCCTGCAATATCCAATAGATGACGCTATGCCTACTCGGTTTAATTTCATTAAATAGTTTAAATTTCCCGATTTATGAGAGTTACCCAATCTCTTATTCGAAGAAATGAGCAAAAAATTGTTAAAAAGGATACGGTAGTTGGTTATTAAATCATTTAAAAGCGGAGCTGGGAAAAAAGTGCTAGAGTTTATCGAAAAAAGCTGATTTGGTTGAAAGGTATATAATTATATTTATGAACTTGTTGAATTTTTTGTTTATAAATCCTCTTCTCTTCTAGATTAATCAATCATGACAATATTCTAATTAATACACTTGAAGTAGAGCACTTTGGTATACAGTAACAAGTTTTCATTTTACATCCTAATTAACTTTGTTTATTCAAAGACATATTTTTTCGTATTGACATTGACGGACAAACAACCGAGTACAGCTGGTGCACTCTGGCTGATAAAATTAAAGAGAATGTTCCCCATTCTCAAATTCTCAACAGAAAGGATTGCCTGGATTGCCAAGTTTGACAATCTTTCTTAGGTGATTGTTCCTTTTTCCTCATTTTGCCGCCCTAGATCCGGCCCTGCTGCTACTTGGTCCCATTTATACCTATACCTATAACATTTAACTTTATGGGATGTTTTGTCACACTTATTCAAAAGTATTATGTACAATTGATATGTACGGTCGTGAGCAAAAAAAAAATAGGACAAGTCGTATAACGGTATTTTGCTAAAATCTAGTTGTGTACATCTAATTTTAATTTTTGTGACATTGTCAGTTAGTTGTCATAATTTATTGCAAATGTGCAAAAAACTAATATGCCCCATAAACGATTTAGTTAAATCTGGAGTTATTGCTAAAGCAGAAGATGGATGGTCAATGAGACAAATTGCATTGCGTTATAATATTGACAAAAATTATCTGTGTAACATTTTAAGAACGTGGAGAATAAACGGTACGATTAGTAGAAATCCTGGATCAGGGCGATGAAGAATATCAACTCAACAACAAGATTTGCAATTGGTAAATGATTTAGTAGAAAATCCATTTTACTCGGTTATTCAGGCTGTTGAAGGAACAAATTTTCCTGGATCGAGTAGTACTGGTCGCCGGCGAGTACGAGAATCGGAGCTACGCTATCATGCAGCAGCACAGAAATACTTAAAGCTGAACATAAAGAAGCTCGAGTAGGATTTGCGCTTGAATTTTTAGCGCATGATGTAAATTTTTGGAACAATGTAATCTTTACAGACGAAAAAACTTTCCGTTCAACACACAGCGGTCGTATTCATGTTTACCGCCCTCCGAATACTCGATTCGATGAGAAACATATATCTAACAATGATAAAAGTGGTAGATTTTCCGTCAATATGTGGGCTTGGATATCGGTACGTGGTCCTGGTGTCTTGTGGCATATTGAGGAACGATTTAATAGTGAAACGTATATTAGGATTTAAGACAATATTATGCTCCCTTCTGTGTCACAATTATTTCCTAATGAGTTCATATTTCAACAAGACAATTGTTCCGTTCATACTGCTCATACCGTAACTAACTGGTTTCAAGATAACAACATCAATGTTCTTTTAACTGGCCCAGTCATAGTCCAGATCTTAATCCTGTGGAAGAAGTATGGGGACTACTCGTAAGAAATATCCAAAAACGAAATGTGAGACCACAGAATGCCGAAGAATTACTGGAAATAGTAAATAATGCATGGGAAAATATTATTACTAATGATAATTGTATAAGGTTATTTAATTCTATGCCAAACAGAGTTATAGAAGTTATAAATAGAAATGGTGCAATAACGAAATATTAATAGTTAGTTTCTTGTTAAGTAGGATATCCTTTGTCCTTTGATCCAGGATTTCTGCTAATCGTACCGTTTATTCTCCACTTTCTTAAAATGTTACACACCAAATTTTAATGTTATAACGGAGTGGAATTTGTCTCATTAACCATCCATCATTTACTATAGCAATAACTACAGCATTAAAATAAAAAATAAATTCAAAGTGATATCAGTTTCGGCTACTCATTACATATTCAAATAGAGACAAATTTACATTAGAGAAAAAAAGTTGTCCTATTTTTTTCTGCTCACGACCGAATTTTCAGTGCTAAAAGTTAATTGCATAACGTACCTCTCTAAATATTATTAAAAAATTTAATTTTTAGTAGTTTTTATTTTACAATATCATGATAACAGGATATTTTTGGAATGCAGACCCTATTTCCCATGTGTTTCCGTGGTGTAGTGGTTATCACATCCGCCTAACACGCGGAAGGTCCCCGGTTCGATCCCGGGCGGAAACATCGAGTTTTTGTAGTTTTAATTTTTGTTATTTCATTAATTATCGCAAAAATTAAGTTTCAATAAATATTTATTTTTAAGTTTCATTACTCAACAGGTACTCTTGGTTTTAAATTTTATACTCGGCGTCCCCATGAATTATTTGTCTCTTTCCTCATATCTGTAAGTCGGGTTAGAGGTATTTGGCTTTGGCCTTTTGCCGTGAGCACATCCACCTTCTCACGAAGAGTGCGGTAAAAATAACCCACCGCACACAAAGGTTGCTTTTGGAATCGTTTGGTTACCCAATCGTCGCAGTCTCCTTCTGTGCTATGGGACTACACCACTCGCCTTCCGCAACCGAGCTGGTCAGCTGCATACCTGCTCCAGCTAAAACTTCAAATGCAGCTTCGTTTTCAATCGATTAAGGCTTAAAAAAAAATGATGGAGCGTTCAAGTGGGACAAAATCATTCGGAAGTAAAATAGCCTCCCGATCGGATCTCCGGGGGAGGGTGCCCACAGGGACACCTCATCGAATGTCGAAAAAACACCGACAAGTTAAATCCAAGAAAACTAATTCTTTCATCAACGGCGCTTGGAATGTTCGTACTTTGAACGACAGCACTCGCACCGATCGGCCTGAAAGAAGAACTGCTCTAATAGATAGAGAACTTCACCGACTCAATGTTGACGTTGCAGCTCTCAGCGAAACTCGATTTTTGGAGGAAGGCTCTCTCACAGAAAAGTACTACACCTTCTATTGGAAAGGTATTCCCACCAATTCAAGAAGACAACATGGAGTAGGATTTGCCGTTCGGAATCAACTTGTACCCAACTTAACACAAGTACCACAAGGCCTATCCGAGCGTCTAATGCTGCTACGCTATAAGCTATCAGATGGCAACGCGGTAAATCTAATAAGCGCCTACGCTCCCACTCTGGATGCAAGTCACGAAACCAAGGAAAGCTTCTATCAACAGCTGGAAGAAACCGTCTGTAGAATACCTAAAACGGAACGACTCGTTATTCTTGGCGATTTTAACGCTAGAGTAGGGAGAGATGCAGACACCTGGCCAGGCATCATAGGCAAGAACGGTTTGGTCAACATGAACGCTAACGGTCAACTACTGCTAACTAAATGCGCCGAACATTATCTACTTATAACAAACACCATTTTCCGACAAAAGGATAAATTTAAAGGCGCCTGGCGTCACCCCAGATCAGGTCACTGGCATCTACTGGACTATGTTATCGTACGTAGGACGCATCTCAAGGACGTCCAAATTACAAAGCGCGCCAATATCCATTGGCTGGATGTCGGTCTCGATAACTAGGGCCGAGTAGGACTATTACTCTTTGCACCTAGATTATCTCTGTAGACCTGGACCGGCCTTCGTGATAGGTGGGCCCGCGTACTTCTACCAGACCCAGCTCACAAATGTGAGATGTGTCGTGGTATTTTCTGCGGACCTCCCCTGGTCCTGGCTGTTGAACCTCGCTGGCTGAGGTATCTTCTGGCGCTCTTCTTGTCTTGATGTTTTCTTTCTTCGCCAGCTTGTCACCCCCGGGGGTAGTCATCGGTCGAGTTGGGTTTAGGAAGTTTTGGCTGGGACTGACTGCCGGTACGTAGGACATCAATTGATATCCTACCCCGGATCGTCGGAAAGATAAGGATGAGCTGTGTAGCTCGGGAGTGTGGAGACCTAAGTGCTTCTTTTAGCACTTTCGGTCTCCACGGAGCAGGTAGGACAACGGGCGTCGGACGGTATGTTGTCCGACGCCCGCAAGGAGGTTGGATTAGGGTTGAAAACGTCATGTCTCTGGTAGTGGTGCTCCGTCCTGGCGTATCTGAAACAGATCTGTTAGTGGGAAATAAAGGTTATACTTACCCGTTGTCCAGTAGCTGAACCCTCGGTCGCTTGTGCCTCGGGGCGTCGGCGGGGTCGTAATCAGTGGCCTGTCTGATCAGCGGGTTCCCATGCTCCTCGGCTTGGGCGTACAGCTTCTTCGCTCGTTCCCGGATGACTTCAGTGACCGTGGTGTACTCCAGGTCGCTGACGATGTCTGCGGTTCTCACGTACCATGGGGCGTCAACTACCGTCCTGAGGGCGATGTTCTCCACTGCCTGGATTCTCTTCATGTAGGACTTCGCCTGGTAGCCCCACGCTACCGAGGCGTACGTCAGCTGCGGCCTGATGAGGGTCTTGATAAGCGTGAGCTTGTTCCTCAAGTTAAGTCGGCTCCCATTTCCCGTCATTGGGTAGATGAGGGCTCTCGTACGTCGGGCCTTGGCTGTGATGGCGTCCGTGTTTTGTCTCCATGTTAGGCTTCTGTCCATGACCACGCCAAGGTATTTGACGGTGTCGTGCCATTGGATGTCCTCGCCGTTCATGGAGACGTGTCCTGTGGAAATTTCTTTCCGCACTCGTCTGAAGAGGATGGCTTGGCTCTTGTCGGCGTTGACTGCGACTTTCCACTTCGTGCACCATTCTTCCAGGAGTGTGGCCGCTTCCTGGAGTTTTCTGGTTGCGTCTCTGGCCTTCCAGGATCTGGCAATCAGGGCGGTGTCGTCTGCATACAGGGCTAGGTCTGTATGGTCGGTCCGGGGGAGGTCCGAGGTATAGATGGCGAACAGGTGCGGTGACAGCACCGATCCCTGTGGAACTCCCGCCTCCACGGTCCTGTAGGTGGAGAGTTGGTCCGAGATTTTCACCCTTAGCTGTCTGCAGTGTAGGTAGGATCTCACTAGTTTGACGAGTTCGATGGGGTAACCCATACTCATCATTTTAGCTAAGAGACCGTCGTGCCAGACCGTGTCGAATGCTTTGGCGACGTCTAGGAACAGCGCCGCGGTGACTTGACGCTGGTTGAACCCCTTGGTGATCTCCTCGGTGAGGCGAAGCACTTGGAGTTCCGTGGAATGTCCTGTTCGGTATGCGAACTGTTCATCCGGGATGATGTTCAGCTCTTCTGTCTTCTCTGTTAGCCTCTTCAAGATGACCCGTTCTGCAACCTTGCTCATGGCTGGGAGGAGGCTGATGGGCCTGTAAGAACACGGGAAAATTAGTTCTTTCCCTGGTTTAGGGATCATAATGACGTCGGCCTTTTTCCACCTGGCTGGAAAGTGCCGTAACCTTAACATCGCGTTTACGATGTTGACTAGCGCCGCTACTCCTTTCCTGGGCAGCTTTTTGAGAGCGATGTTTCCTATCTTGTCACATCCCGGAGCTTTTCTCGGCTTTAGGCTCCTCAGGATTTCCTTGACTTCCTCGGGGGTAGTCGGACGGATGTGGTCGTCATCTGGCAGGCGGCGGATCCTTCGTACTCTGCGTTCGACGTCGTCCACCCAGTCCTCGTCCCCGTCATCGAGCTCGTTCTCTCTGCACTGCAGTTCTAATCTGTCGGCGAACGCCTCAGCTTTTTCCTGGTTAGTATAGACGATCCCTCGCTCTCCGTGAATCGGGCGCATAGGCTTCCTTCGGTTTCGCAGGGCACGTTGTGTGTTCCACATGCTTCTGTCCTGTGGATCCAGTGACTCAAGGTGGCGTTGCCACCCCTCCTGACGGTGTTCCTGGAGGGCGGCTTTCACTCTTCGGCTGAGGACATTGTACTCCCTTCTATCGGCGGGGAGCCTGGTCCTCTGAGCCCGTCTCTTGGCGCTCCTTCTGTCCCTTATCAGCTGCCTGGTGACCTCTGGGAGGTTTGCCATCGGTGCTGGGTGCCTTCTTACTTCTATTTCCGTCGTGCTGGCCCTTATCGCTTCCAGGATCTGCTCCTCTAGGGTAATGATGGCCCTCTCAACGTCCTCCACGGTTTCTAGCCTGGGAATTTGTGCGATGTACTGCTGCAGGTGCTGCCGGTACGATTCCCAGTCCGTTCGTCTCTTCGTGAAGGTGGCGTTGTCCTCACTCGCCTGTCCTCCTAGGGTTAGGAAGATCGGGTTGTGCTCGGTAGATCCCTCCGTTCTGGTGGTGATCTCTGCCTCGAAGGTCATCTCCTTTGGGATTGCGATGTCCAGTACATCTGGCCTGTGTCTGCCGTTGTCGAAGGTGGGCTGGTCCGGTCCTACCACCATCAGTTCGCCGGCGTGCTGTCCCAGGAACCTCAGCAGCTCTCGTCCTCGAGTGTTGGTTATGCCGCTGTTCCATTCCTGGGATTTGGCGTTGAAATCCCCAATTGCGACGACCTGTGTCCTGGCGGGCAAGATTGCGTCCAGATCCCCCTCGGTAAGCGTGCTGCGGGGTGGCTGGTAGCATGAGACCACTTGTATGTCGCCATTTCGCACTGTGGACACTACTACGGCGGTGGCGTTCATGTTTTCTAGCTCAGGCAGTACTGTCGGATGGTGGGCTATGGCTTTCTTCACCAATAGGGCCACTCCTCTCGCGGGTCGCTGAGGATTGTTTACCCAGTCCATCCTGTAGGTGTGGTATCCTGGGAAGTTGATCTCCTTGGCCGGGGTCGTCTTGGTTTCCTGCAGTGCCATGACGTCTATGTCGTACCTGGTCAGGAGCTCTTCGACTTCAAGTCTCCTTTCTCGCAGGCCGTTGACATTCCAGGCCGCCATCTGCAGGACTTCCGGTTTAACCTGTAAAGGCATTACAGATTAGTTAAATTTGGCATTTGTGCAAAAAATGCGCTCATCGCTGAGCACATTTGTTGCATCTGTGCGAGCACCGCTGTGAGGTTTTTGGCCTCTGGCGATGCTTGTTGTTTTGCGGCAGGGACGGTGTTCTGTCCTGCCTTGCCCTGGGCTACTCTGGCGTAGCTTGTGCCTGGCGCCACGCCGCCCTTCTGTGTTGAGGTCATCGTTGGCCTCTGTACCGGCCTTTGGGTGGCGCTGGCTGATTGTTTGGGGTACTTTGGACACCCCCTGTAGCTGACCGGGTGGGCCCCCTGGCAGTTCGCGCACTTGGCCGGTTCGTCTGCCTTCTTTTTGCACTCCGTCGTCCGGTGTGCCTCGCCGCACTTCACGCATTTCGGCTGCGCGGTGCACCTGGATTGGCCGTGGCCGAAACGCTGGCAGCGGTGGCATTGGGATGCCGCTACCTTGGCTCGCTGTCTCTCAGTCCTTACAACTAGAGAACATCACCTCGTTACTTGGAGTATCTTGTCCTGGTCCTGTGGGACTAGGACAAGCATGAGGGGCACCTCCTGTTTTGTCCGTCTTGACATCATTCGCTGGACCGCGGTAGGTGCGAATCCTTGGTCCTGGAGGTCTTCTGCCACCTCTTTGCAGGTAACGCCGCTCGGGATCCCTCGAATGACCACACGTAGCTGCCGTTCCTCTGGCAGGGCGTACGTGTGGTACTCCCTCTTTTCATTTGCGAACATCCTTGTCATCCTCCGATAGTCCTCGGACGTCGCGGGCTCGATGGAGATTCCCTCCCCGGTAACTTTGGCCTTGTTGAAGTTCATACCGGTTTCGGTTAAACGACGGCTCACCGTTGTCCACGTCTCTTTGTTTCGCAGCACTACCGGGGGTACACGCTGGCTTCTTGTCCTTGTTTGAGGAGCCTCGGTCTCCTCTTTCCGGGTTTCTTGTTGGGGGACGCTAGCCTCCTGCTGGGGGGCTCTGGATCCCGATTTGCTCTGTCTAGGTGACTCGGACTCGGGGGGGCACTTGAGGGGCTCTTCAGCCACCTTCTTTGCCGCCTTAGGGGCCTCTTCGTCCGAGTCCGTGTTGGCAGCGGGCGGATTTTTTCTTTTTCGTGTTTGCGATTCTCCCCGAATCGCACGCAGAAGCTCTTCATGCTGGGACTTCTGTTCCCTCTGCATCTGCTCCAACCTTTCGGTGAGCTCATCTATTTTCTTCTTGAGAGCATTGTTCTCCTCTGTGAGACGTTTTATCGTCTCCTTGTCGTCCCTTGGGGTTGGGGGTCCCCCTCGGGAGCTACCGCTCTGGGACGTTTCGTCTTCACTGTACTCCATGTTACCGTCCTCCACGGTAACGTCGTTGTCGGTTTCCTGTAAGGGAATACCTATATTATTATGGGCAAAAGTTATGATTAATAACAAAAAATGGTGTCTTGAAAAAGACGTGTGAACTTCCTCTTCAACACTATCGACGTCACTGGGGCTTCCACTTCACTGTGCACTCTGATGGCTCGGTGTACGTCCGTACGCTTTCACTTCTCGATGCACACTCAAATTACAAAGGCGCGCACTGATAGCGAATGTTGGACCGATCATCGTCCTGTTGTTTCTAAAATGAAAATTGTTATGAGACCCAAACACCGAAGAACTCAAGTAAAACGTAGACCCCGTCTCTGTATTAGTAAATTGCGTGACCAACAAACCGTCGAACAGCTAAAGCAAAAAGTTCAAGAGAATTTGAGTGCGCTAGAAGAAACCGATTCTGTAGATGTCGCTACTACCTGGACACAAATTAAAGACAGTTTAAAAAGTGCGAGTGTGGAAATTCTTGGCACTGCAGCAAGTAAAAAACAGGAGGACTGGTTCAATGATAATGAAGCTTTTATACAAGAACTTCTTGACCGCAAACATATTGCCTTCCAAAACGCTATCAACCACCCCAACGACTCATCAAAAGCAGAAGCTTTTACACAATCTAGGTATGAAACGCAACGCGAAATCAGAAGAATAAATAACGAGTGGTGGGCAAGCAATGGCAGAGAAATTCAAAGGTACGCCGATTCACACGACTACAGGAATTTCTTTCAAGGAGTAAAAGCAGTGTACGGCCCCAGTCGGAAAAATATGTGCCCTATTAAAGATTTAAATGGAAATCTCCTCAAAGAAGACCAGGAAATAAGAGCCCGATGGAAAGAACACTACTCTAACATTCTTAACCAGCAAAGTCAAGCCGATCACGATATTATAAATCTTATCCCTCAATATGACACCTTCGAAGACTTAGATAAACCACTAACAACGGAAGAGATCTTAACCGCCATTGGGCAGCTAAAAAATAACAAATCTTCCGGCGCCGACTCACTCCCAGCTGAGATCTTTAAAGCTGTGTCGTCAGAGCTCATACCCTACCTCAAAAAACTGTTTGATGTCGTGTGGGAAAGTGGTCAAGCTCCGCAGGAGTTTCGTGATACACTTTTAATCAACCTCTTCAAAAACAAAGGGAGCGCTGTGGACTGTGGAAATTACAGGGGTATAGCTCTCCTGGCTGTTGGAGGGAAGATACTCACTAAAGTGATGGCAAATAGGCTAACACCTGTTATGGAAAAGTTACTTCCTGAAACACAGAGTGGCTTTAGACAAAACCGAGGCACATCGGATTTAATCTTCACACTTAGACAGCTTCAAGAAAAAGCACTCGAACATCAAGGAGAAATTCACATGGCCTTCATTGATTTAACCAAGGCGTTTGACTCGGTGGACAAGGAAGTGCTCTGGAAAATTATGCTCCGCTTAGGTATCCCTACAAAATTTGTGGAAGTATGTCGCAGTCTACATACAAACAACAACGCCCAGGTTATGTATAATAATGAGGCAACCGAACCTTTCCAAACCCTCACTGGAGTTAGGCAGGGATGTGTCCTGGCACCCCTACTTTTTAATTTGTTTACCACTGCTCTAACAATTATTGTTGACAAGAAACTGACAGTCAGAGGAATAGGTCTCAGATACCGTTCTGATGGCGGTCTCTTTAACATAGGGCGCTTTAGAGCTTTCACGAAGACACGCACACGATTCATTTGTGATCTCCAGTGTGCGGATGACTGTGCACTTTTAGCCTCTACGCCGGAAGAGCTTCAAGAACTTTTAGATGTGTATGCCCAGAGCTATGATTCCTTGGGACTTAAAATCAACATTGGAAAGACTAAGATTATGTCAACTCCTCATCAAGTGAACCAAATAGGCATTACACTTAACGGAAATTCTCTTGAAGTGGTGGATCAGTTCAATTACTTAGGCAACGTTGTTAATGACAAAGCAAACATAGACAGCGAGATTCGCAATAGAATTAACGCTGCATCTAGAGCACTCTGGGGACTTAGAGAGAGAGTATTTGACAACCACGAGCTTGCTTTGTCAACGAAAATGGCTGTCTACCGAGCAGTTGTCATTCCAACACTGCTATATGGATGTGAAAGCTGGGTCACTTACCGTCGTCATGTGAAAGAATTAGAACGTTTTCAGCAAAGACACCTCAGAAGTATGATGAAAATCCGTTGGTTCCATCACATACCAAACGTGGAAGTACTCAGGAGAGCAAACAGCCTTCCAATTGAGGTGCTTATTTCAAGAGCACGCCTAAGATGGGCAGGTCACGTTCATCGTATGCATGATAACCGCCTTCCTAAATGTACACTTTATGGTGAATTGCTAAGTGGTAGAAGAAGGCGTGGCGGTCAACGAAAGAGGTTCAAAGACGTTCTCCATGAAAATCTAAAATCCTGTGGTATTCCAGACGAGCAATGGGAACAACTTGCAGCGGACAGAACCGAATGGCGAGGGGTTGTGACCAGCTATCAAGGAAATGTTGCTGCAAGAAGGCCGAATCTAAGACCTAACCAGATCTATGTTTGTCCCGACTGCGGTCGACATGTGCTCTCCCGAATTGGCCTCTATAGCCATAGTCGTGTGCACCGTAGATAAATGGGAATTACAATAGACTACACCTTTTACTTGTTTTTTATTACACACAATCTATCGACTGTAACATTTTTTTATACTCGGACTCGAGTAAAGGCTAATAATAATAATTTGGCTTACCTCATTTTTGGATTTTCGGGTCATTGGAATAAATATTTTCTTTTCCCGGTGCCGGCCGTTTCGGTTTATTATAATTGTATGATCATTAAGAGAATTTCTGTGTGTTAGATTAGATATATAAGAGGAAGATAGTGTAATAAACTCATCATATCAATAATACGTATATTTGAGAATGATTATTCAAATTACATGAATGATCTTTCAATGACAAGAAATCTTAATTAACCCTCAAAGTACTATATTTTATTAATAAACATAAGTTTTCTTCGAGTTGCCAGGTCCTCGGTAGTATAGTGGTCAGTATCCCGTTCGATTCCCCGCCGGGGAGAGAACTTTTTCTCATTTTGCAATTCAAACATAATCTCATTTAATGTTTATTTCAATAAATTATACCAGCCCAAATTATTTAGTAAAAGTAATTAACTATGTATTACCAATTATTTTAAGAGATTTTAAAAATGCGGATAACTACATCTTGATCCTAATTTGTCTAATTCAAGAGTTCCCTTTGATATCATCGCTATACTGCATGAGATTTTTAAGAGATAGTAGTATCAAGAATGGTAAGGGACGTTTGCCGTTCGACGGCAATATTTTGCCGGAGACCGGTACAACCCTGATGCTCATACTGTTTTTTGCACGATATTATTGAATTACACTTCAATTAAAATGATGTAATTTCTAAGAAATAAACAAGAAGTCAAAAGTCACGTTTATATTTCGTGGTAAGTCCAATTTGTTAAATGTGATATTTTTATTTTATTATAAAATTAGACGGTTCTTATTTTTGTGAAATAACATATATTAATAATATTATGTATTGTATTAATTTTACTTACCGTTCAGACGTCGGTAAGTAAATCACTTACCGACGCGACGTCTTATCCCTAGCAACTAGTAAATATTACTTACCGTCTTGGAAACAGATCTTGTAAATAAACAAAAAGCTCGATCGTGCAAAAAATATTTAAAATACCTATGAATTACACTTATAATTTAATGAAATAATGGTTTTGGGATTAATACACAACGTTGTAAACTCTGAAACGAGGTGGGTCTTATCCTACACATTATTTTCCTACACTCAATATTCTACACAAAGTTATTCTTATAAATTGACAAAAATATATATTTCTCAGTTTCTGTACGATGAATAGTTCTAAGGATAACATGGTCCTCGAACGTTTATAAACTATGAGCCAAAATATAATATTAACTTCTCTACAATCTTATAAACAACACATCTGACATTAAAAATGACCTAATCATTTTACATGATAGATATTGAACGTCTTGAAATTCGCTATAAAATATTCTTTACTATTCCTATTGCTGATTATGAGGGAAATTAACAATTAAATCTTAAAACTATTTAAATGTTCTAAAAAGTAGAAAATAAACTTTAAAGTAAATCCAACCCATCATTTTGTTACATTATATATATTTTTTTATGATTTAAAAGCTTTTAGAGCGAGATTTTCCTGTGTAAAGGAGATTGCTCGCGGCGAGCTTTTAAATCATAAAAAAATTATATAATATAACAAAATAATGGATTTGATTTACTTCAAAGTTTATTTTCTACTTTTTAGAGCATTTAAATAAAAGCTTTTTTTAAAAATATTTTTTTATGTAATTTTATTTTTTACTTTTTAGTCTTTTGATATGTTATAATCCCCAGATGTCGACTTTGAGATGAATCGAATCATAAACGGTAAAACCGTCCTCCATCCTGAACTAAATTTGCGACTAAAAATTTGTAATCTGCGACCCCGAAAACCTCCAGATATCGATTTTGAATCGAATTGGATCATAAACGGTAAAGTCGTCCGTCATTTTGTTTTTTCTTATATGAAAATGTTGAAATATATTGTCACCGGACTTATACACATGTGCAAAATTTCAAAGCTCTAGCTTTTAATTAGAACTAATCGAAATTTTGATTGCAAGATTTGATCTAAACAAACTAACTAATTAACAAACAAACATTGCAAGTTTAATAAAAGCTTTTAAAAATAAGAGTTTCCTGGTGTGTAATTAATCATGTAAATGCAGATATCCTATTAGTTCCAAGGCGGTGGAACGGATTCGAAATATAACGAAACAATTTGAAATTCTAAAAGTAAATATTATCAGAAAATATAAATATAAGCTAATATCTAATATCTGAGATCAGAAAATCTCATATAAGATTGAGAGTCGGATTTTTAGTTTCGTAATCTGTTATAAAAACTTTTAAATAAAGTCAAAAAGAAAATAAAAATTTATTGTCCTCTACCTAGGATTTCTTATCATCTCTGGCAAAGTTTTCGCAATCTCCTTTCCACTTCTTAGTACCCTAAAATAACAATGACCAGATGAAGTAGAATGGGTATTATGTGTAGGAAATGTATGGAGAAAAATAATGGTAAGATAAAATGAATTAAGTATGCACTGAAAAATTATTGCAGAATATTGAGATTAAAATATTATGAACAGGATAAGAATGTGTAGAATAAAAACGTGTAGAACAAAAATGTGCGGACTAAAAATATGTATTGAACGTTTAACAATTTAAAAAATTCCACAAGAAGAAATCCAGTGGCGTTAAATCAGGTGAACGTGGTTGTCATTCAAATGGGTCTTGTTGTCCTATCCATCTGCAAGGGAAAGTATCATAAGAAATCAACAAAAAAAATGGGCGGGGCTCCATCTTGTTGAAACCATCTGTTTGGTAGGGAATATCAACATTGTCGTTGTTTGGAAAAAGATCTGTTAAATCTGGAATCAAATCGATCTGTGAAAACTCTAAATATCAGTTGAATTTTCTTGAAAGACCAACCCATATTTTTATACTTTAGCTTTATCCTGGTTATGCGAATCTTGAATATAGTGATGCATAGTGAGGATCTTCTTGAGACCAATATTTAGAGTTGGGATGATTTACTATTCCATTCAAGCAAAAAATCGCTTGAGCAGAAAAAACGACAAACCTTAGTGACAGCATCTTAAAATTGTAAGCGATGCCGACAGATCGTCGCCATTCATTGTACTAATAATTCTGCATTAATAAGGGCGAAATTATTTCTTTTTTAAATAATTTTACAACTGTAGAATGGTGTACATTATTGTTTAAACCAAGTTAGACTTTAGGCCTGCTTATTCGATATAAATCTTTAAGACTACCAGTTTTCGAAAATTTTGTTACTATTCTACTTACTATTGATTTTGCAAGGTTTCTATCAGCATGTACTTTTTAAACAAGGCGCAAACCTTCTTGTTAGATCTTAATTTGCCACTATATCCAACCATATATATCAGCCAAAGCCGTTATTGTTTCGACAGTTTTGACATTTTTTTTAAATAATTTTTATTCATATTTTTAAAAAAATTACAACATTTTAATTAAAAGGATAACTATTTAGAGTGAGAACAATAACTAAAATTAAAAGGGCAACTGGTATTGCCCGAAATTAGGAATTTCTTGATTTTTTCGTTCTTATCAATGTTGCTACGGTAAAGGCACAGATGACTAGTAAATTTAATTATTTGAATTGAAGAAAAATCCAAGGCTTACAAATCATCGTTAAATAGTAAAGTATTTCTGGTATAATGAAAAATACTGAACGAGACACGGCCGATACGCAAATAACAGACGCGATTGGTAATAAAATCTCGACTTCGCCTCGATTTTACAAACTTCAGTCTTGTCTGTTATTTGCTACAGATAGGCCTTGTGACGTTAATAAATATATCAGACATTAATTTATATTTTTCTGTCGCAAACAGATTTTTTTACATCTTTCAATTTTCTGTTGACTGAAAATAAAAGTAATGTGTGTTAAATTAGACCCTACCAATGTACTCGGAAATCAATAAGGAATCTATTTTTGTTAAAAAGGAGGGTTAAAATGAAAACATTAATGACGACACAGCACAAAACAAAAATCTGAAAAAAGTACGTCAGCCAGCATATTTAATAAAAAAAATAAGATTGATGTTTCTGCGTTTTCAAAAAAATCATTCAATAACGATATTATGAATATTGCGCGGAACTAAATCACCACTCTGTATATTCAGTATAGTGGCTCCTTAGCACCGCAACCCGTAAATTAAAAAAATATAGTATATCATTTTATAATTTTTCAGAACCGACCTCATACCCATTTTCTGGCCTCCCGGGTGACAGGACATTCTGTGTTTCTCCAGACAAAATGGCAATAGCCTTTTGTATCTTAGGGATCATTTTCTTGGTTGCTGTCGTGGTAGCAGCAATCTCTCTTTTAAGAGCCAAGAGACAAGGAGGCGGCGTTCCATACTACACCAGAAGTCTCTTCTCCAGTAGCAGTGGAGGATCAGCTTTTGGAAGCAAACTGCTTTTACATGATAGTCCGTGTCTTGGACAATCAGCTTCTACTTCAAGGGGGATGCAATATGGACGAATTTTATGACATCAGTGAAAGTTGTTTTGTGGAATTTATATATTTTAGAAGTAATGTATAGGAAACTATTCCACGTAGATTACTACACAAGTTCTTATAATAAAAACTGTTAAGTTGCGGCAGCTACAAGTATAACCTACACCAAATATATTTGAGAGGATGTGATTGCAAGTGGTTGATCTATTGTTAAAAAATAATACCTTCTCTCATATATATTTTTTCTTTTCAAGAGAACCCTGACTTTTTTACGGTTGATTTACGTTTTCTTAACGTTTTTTCTGTAATTCAACGAAAATAGTTATAAGAAAATGAAATTTAATAGTAGTCTATTAATTAATTATTTGAACAGAACTAAAAATGTCATACGTATTACTTAAGTTCCTTGTAAATTTAAGTTAAGCAGAACATCGAGATTTGTGTGGATTCAAAAAGTAATGTATAGCGTAACTAACACATACCGCATACCACCAAATATCTCGCTTAATAGACCACAAGCTCATGCTAAATTTTTAGGGAGTCATATGATACCACTGGAAAAGTTATAATTTTTGTAGTCCTATAGAAATAAATCACTTTGAGCCATATGCCGTACATTTTAGGTGGGACATGGGAAAGCCGCGGAAAAGTGAAAATCGTAACCCATGGGGGTTGCATTTTTTCAAACGATCCTGTACGGCTTACGTTTATTTGTACTGTATTTATATCGGTAATTCTTAAAAAGAGACTGCCGTACAAAAATAGTGGGACATACGTACAGGAATAATTTTCGTTGTCCGAAAAGTGACCTCTATGTATTAAGGTGATACGATACCATACGGCTTTTATGAAATTCAATTTTTATATTAACAAGGATGAACTTTTTTGCTATGCCATACAAATCAGTTGGACCATGGGGTGGCAAACGCGAGATCAACCCCCTTTCTAGACCTAAGTTTGGTGATTTGATACCACATAAAGCTTATTATTTTAATACTATTTTATATCATAATAATTTTTATTACCATGCCGTACATTTCAGTTGGTACATGTGTCTGGAAAATTGAATTTTCCGTCCCAGAGTGAGCTTTTCTGAATAAAAAATTATTGTAAGACTTTATTACATTCGAGCAATACTTGATATTGTATTATTCGAAACCAACTATTCAAAATTAGTGGATCTGAAACGCAAAAGGATTTTCCGAAAATTTTCCGCTATATTATGTCGAAACTGAACGTAAATAAATTATATTTTACAGAAATTAATACTTATCAAAAGATGAAATACAAAAGCTGAAAAATATTATTTTCTACGTACTTGGAACAAAGGTGATTCAGTAAAAAAGAAGAGCATCTTGTTTACTTTCACATCCCCAATTTTTAAAAATGAAGTGAAGATTTCAGAAATTTTTCAAAGTAAAATATAACGGAATTATAAAAAAATGTGTTATTTTGTTATAACCACTTACACCCCTATTATTAATATTAAACAATAAAAAAACTAGTATGTCTCGATTCCACCTGAAATTAATTATAAAAATGTATAAAATATAGTATTTTATAATTTACTGTTTATCATTTTACTGAAACCATCACACGGAATTGAAAGTTTTTGTTAAATCCATTATAATAGATCAGTAATTAATTTATGCATATTATTTTTATGATATGAATGATGAATTACATTATTTAAGTTTTCCAAATGTAGTATGTTATAAAATTGAAAATTTTGGAAAAAACGCTTGCCTAAAAAGAAATTTATGAAACATTCTAATATTTTTTACATTGCAAAGACTGTAACACATAATTTTTTCATAAAGTTTCTAAATAAGTTAACCAAAAAAAGAAAATTTTGGGTAACGTTACATTGTATTTTAAAGTTTAAAAGTGATATATACCAAATTCTTACTTTACTTCAAGAAATATTCGTCTCTGAAATATATATTTGGTTCTGGTATTTCATTGCGGCCCATCTAAAATGTACAACATTGTAATTGTTTATTAACTTTTGCTATTTTCAATGATATTTGGCAAATGCTGTACGGTACCTAATGACCATTAAGGGTCATGTAAATCGCATGAATAACGTAATCTAGTGTCTAAAATCCCAACAATGAGAATTTATGGCATGGACACATTTGTATTCTTTTATAGTTAAGGAAAGGAAAAACGATGCAAAGTTGAAAATCTATCCATTGTATTAAAATATAGAGAATTTTTTAATTTGTATAATTTTTAGAGAAATTCACTTGCTTTGCAATTTTCTAATTCTCTTATTGTCCATTATTTTTTGTACGGCTACTAAATAAAATAAAAATTCTAACCTATATTAATCCAAAAAATAAGTAGCCGTACAGTATCAAATAAATTTACCCAGAAAATTTGAGCTTTTCCCTTTCTCGAGGGTGATTTTTTTATTTATATTGATAATACCCATTCTTTTTAAACGGGTCATTTTTTTTAAAGATTTTAAATGTCGTATAATATTTTGGAATTGATGCCGTACAGGATCAAATCACCACCCTTAATAGAGATCTAGGAAGGGGATTGATCTTTCGTTTGCCACCCTATGGTCCAACTGATTTTTACGGCATAGCAAAAAGTTCATCCTTGTTAATATAAAAATCGTATTTCATAAAAGCCGTACGGTATCGTATCACCTTAGTACATAGAGGTCACTTTTCGGAAAACGAAAATTATTCCTGTACTTCTGTCCCATTATTTTTGTACGGCATTCCCTTTTTAAGAGACAGATATAAATACAGTCCAAATAAACGTAAAGTGATTTATTTCTGTAGGACTACAAAAATTATACCTTTTCCAGTGGTATCATATGACCCCCTAAAAATTTAGCATGGGCTTGTGGTCTATAATATAGTATAGTAGAAGAATAAAGTTTTAGAAACAGTTATCCCATTATTTATGAGCTATACTTCAGTAAAAAGAAATTTGAAATCCATAGCCTACTTTGTGAAATATATTACAAAAACCTGAAAAATAGGAAAACCACAAACTATTATAGCTTCCTTATTTGAGGAGATACGAAAAAAGTTAAAGGGATGAAAGTTGACGGAAAAGACAATAAGAATAATAATATTGCGCAAAAATTTAAAGAACAAATCTCAAAGCAGGCCATGACACCATTAATTCCGTTTATTTTTTCTCTTTCTAACGATATAAAACATGTCACAAACATTTTAACTGATAGTGTCAATATTTCATATTTTACGAAAACCACAATTCTTATCATTGAATTGTAAAAATCAGCTATGCCATAATAGTAAAAATTCACTTTATAATAATAATTATAATTCAGTAATTATTTATTACAATTTTATACAAACAAACAAATATCTCATAAATAAAAATACAAGTACAAAATTAACAGTACTATCTACTACCATACTGAAAAGAAAATGTGTGTATTTATTTTTCTAACTACAAATGCTCAAATTGTGCACCATGCATTCTAATACACAAACGTGCTCTACGAGTAACCCCAGAGTTAAAAATCCAAGGGAGTAATATCCGGTGATCGAGCTGGCCATTGAATGGGTCCATAGGTGCCTATCCAGATATCTGGCATAACTTGATTTAAATAATTTGCGTGAGGTTGAGCCCCATCTTGTTGAAAATATGAATAATTTAATGTTTCTGCCACTGTTAATTCATAAAGAAAATCTTGAAATTCGTTTTGCAGGAAATTAAGGTATCTACGAGCAGTTAATTTACCATAATAAAAATAAGGTCCAATTATTTTAGTCCATAAAAGATCCACTCAAACATTCATAGAACATTTTTCTTGGAAAGCAGTCTCTCTGCACCAATGTGTATTTTCTCATGTCCACTTGTAATGCATATTTCTATTGAAAAATCCATTATTAGAAAAAGTTGATTCGTCCGACCAAAGAATTTTGCTACATATCAGCGGATCATTCCTATTTTTATTTAACAACCAGCTACAAAATCTTACTCTCCTCGGCTTATCTCCCTCATTTAAATATTGAACTTTCTTCATTTTGCAGCATCGAAATCCGTTTTTTTTAAATTTTTCTTGTACTGTCTTGTTTTTAAGCGGGAGATTTTCTGAATTTCACTCAAAGAGGTTTCTTCTTTTTGATTAACATAATTCAATACTCTATTCACTTTTCTTACATTATTCGCAAGATGCCCTCGCCTTACTACTTTTTTTTTTAAATGAACAGTGCGTTTTTAGATTTTGAACTAACTCCCTAAACATAGTTCGATTTGACTGCGGAGCATCTGGAAATCTATCTCCGTAAACCGTGACTGCCATCTCAGCGTCAAAATTGCACTGACAATAAATGCTAATCATTCGAATCTGTTATTATTAGTGTACACTATAATTACTGATATAAAACTTGTTTTAGAACTCGACAACGCAACCTACAACATACAACAGTGACAATCTGTCAAATTTGTTAATAACCGTGTACATATTGTTTTTCGCTAATCATGGCATAGCTGATTTTTACGATTCAGTGATATGAATTGTGGGTTTCATAAAATATTAAATATTGGCACTATCAATTATAATTTTTGCGACATGTTTTATATCGTTGGAAAGAGAAAATATAAACGGAATTAATGGTGTCATGGCCTACTTTCTGATTTGTCCTTTTCATTTTTGCGCAAGAGCGTATGGCAAAACAAATGCATTTTTCGAATTTTTTGATACACATTATTATTCTTATTGTATTTGCTGTCGACTTTCACCCTTTTAACTTTTTTCGTGTCTCCTCAAATAAGGAAGGTATAACTGTTTGTGGTTTTCCTATTTATCAGGTTTTTGTAATATATCTCACAAAGTAGGCTATGGATTTCAAATTTCCTTTTTGCTGAAATATAGCTCACAAAAAATGGGACAATTGTTTCCAAAACTTTATTCTTCTACAATAGATATTAAGCGAGATATTTGGCCTGGCCCTCGTAAAATAGACAGACGGTATGTTTCAAAATACTACTTACTATTACTTTTTTCGATTAATAGTTAGCACGGAAACACAGACTGAAAATTGTTAGCACTGGAAGAAAGACCAACGGTTTCCTAGATATATTATTGTGCTGAAACTGCAAATTCAAAAGAATATAATACAATAAATCTAGACCAATTTTTCACATCTTTTGGATTTTATTTCTCAGGGGATGATTTTATGATCAATTAATGTGAAAAAATGTTAGAAACAACATACTGAAATATTTAAGACTTGTTGACATGGCGGAACGGCGCGTGCTGCGCGCGCATCCAGAAGCGCTGATAAGCGGGAACTATAGTCCATGTCGCAAAGGGGCGTGGCGACAAAGGTCAGCTGACCAAACGAAAACAACTTGGCGAAAAAATCTTTAAAAGCTGATTAAAAAAAAATTAAGCATCATAGAGGGGCATTTCCCGTATTAAAATTGTAGAGAATTTCTTTCTCTACAAAGTGATATATATTGCTTAATTATTAGAAGTATTTTATGGTCGTCGTACCGCGTTAAAGTCGAGCAAGGCCAATTTGTTGATAGTTTTTATTTATTTATAAAATTGCTACAACACCCAAGTCTTAAACATTTCAGTATGTTGTTCCTGACAGTTTTTCACATCGATAGATTAATTTTATTGTACTAATAAAGATTCATAAGAAAACTAAAAGTTAGGCGTCCCAACGCCTAACATCGAAATGATAACAATGTAAATTTGAAAATATTAACACCATTCAATTCGTACCTTAGTAATTTTTATTTCTATCTCTGCCGTCTCGCATAATATCCTTTGTAAAATAAATTTTAAACGTACTTATTTATTTTAAATTTTCAAAAATTTTGTAATCCCAAATGACATTATATGGTTATTTCAAAAATGTAATGTAAATGTATATACCGGTTGACATTTAAAAAATGTGTATCAAATAAAACTAACTTTGAAAAACAAAGGTTAAAGGTTAGTTCACACAAAAACCAGATGTAATATATTGATACAACTTAAATTTTTTTTACGTGAATATTTACAATAATTAACTTCCTGCTCCCCCCATATGTAAGACATACATTTTATAGCGATATGTATTTTCTTTGAATGTGTTTAATTTATAACGATCTATATATTTTATAAAAAACGATGTTTATACAATTTTATAGTAAATATTATCAACATTTTTTTATTGACCATGGTGAATTAAAACAAAAAAAGTGAAAAGTGGATGTTTACCGATTTCATACTTTACACATAATTAGAAACGGACCGTGTGTAAATTAGATGATATTTTTAAACATGACATTTTATTACTTGGGATGGTAAATGGTGGTAATGGGTTTTGTCTAATATTTTTGTAAACCACTGATAGTATTTATTTAGTAGGATTTTAATAACAAACTTGTGAAATGAAAATATTAGACAACTTTTAATTTTATGGATTGATAAATTGGTAATAATAATTGATAAATAGGTATTCCTATTAGAAAAATTGTGATATATTAATGTTCATATGTTCATATTAAAATAAAATGTTTGTAATTGTAATAGAGTTTTAATGTATGCAGTATGTAAATAAAATTTTTGTTTATTTAGAATTGTTAATTTCAATTTTGGAAAAAATATTTCGTCCTCATGATCACAGTAATAATTAGTACATTAGAACAGTAGTAACTCACGGTCAGCACATAATGAGTCTGACTTATTTTTAAAATTGACAGTGTATATTAGTATAAGAGGCCGCGACTAATTTCATGACCGAAAGAACATACGGTTGAAACTTATATGTAGAGGTGGGCTCGGCAATCTGAATGGTTCTGGTCTGCCAGAGCAAAGCTGGTGCGTTTGGGTACCAGTGCCTGGCAAAGTTGATGATTCCGACATGATTTTGGCTGAACGAACATACGGCTGTAATTAATATTATAGACAGACTATTGGTCACTAATGTGAATTCCGTCGGTCTGCCGTGGCGCAGCTGATGCATTTTCAGAACTGACCCCTTCAAAGTTGCTAAGTGGGACAAAAAATTAGACAGAATGAACATACGCGTGAATTGAAAAATTTTCAGAGAAAGAAAGCTGCCTATGTATTTACTATGAGAAGTATATATATTTATCAATGCCTTTTATGGACGTTTTTAAATAAAACAAGCTATAACAATTCACTGGAAACTAGGTTTGTTGAGGATTTGTCCTTTAATTTACCTATATTTAGGAAAACTCATACATAGAGATAAGTCTTCTTTTTCTCTCCTAAACTATACAATTAGTTACGTTCTAACCTAAACGATAAACGCCAATTTGATTCGAAAATTGGTGATCAGATGGCTCAATGTCTTCCAGTTTTACATGCTCTAACTGGATGTGACTATACGCTATCCTTTTATCGGAAAGGAAAACAAAGGCCATACAATATTGTTGCAAAGAACGAATAATATCGAAAAGCACTAATGCACTTTAATCCAGTGGAATTAGCTCCAAAAGTACCCAAACCAGCTGAGTATATATATATATATATATATATATATATATATATATATATATATATATATATATATATATATTAGCCGTTACTCGAGTCCGAGTATAAAAATGTTACAGTCGATAAATTGTGTACAATAAAAAACAAGTAAAAGGTGTAGTCTATTGTAATTCCCATTCATCTACGGTGCACACGACTATGGCTATAGAGGCCAATTCGGGAGAGCACATGTCGACCGCAGTCAGGACAAACATAGACCTGGTTAGGTCTTGGATTCGGCCTTCTTGCAGCAACATTTCCTTGATAGCTGGCCACAACCCCTCGCCATTCGGTTCTGTCCGCTGCAAGTTGTTCCCATTGCTCGTCTGCAATACCGCAGGATTTTAGATTTTCATGGATAGCGTCTTTGAACCTCTTTCGTTGACCGCCACGCCTTCTTCTACCGCTTAGCAATTCACCATAAAGTGTACATTTAGGAAGGCGGTTATCATGCATACGATGAACGTGACCTGCCCATCTTAGGCGTGCTCTTGAACTAAGCACCTCAATTGGAAGGCTGTTTGCTCTCCTGAGTACTTCCACGTTTGATATGTGATGGAACCAACGGATTTTCATCATACTTCTGAGGTGTGACCCAGCTTTCACATCCATATAGCAGTGTTGGAATGACAACTGCTCTGTAGACAGCCATTTTCGTTGGCAAAGCAAGGTCGTGGTTGTCAAATACTCTCTCTCTAAGTCCCCAGAGTGCTCTAGATGCAGCGTTAATTCTATTGCGAATCTCGCTGTCCATGTTTGCTTTGTCATTAACAACGTTGCCTAAGTAATTGAACTGATCCATCACTTCAAGAGAATTTCCGTTAAGTGTAATGTCTATTTGGTTCACTTGATGAGGAGTTGACATAATCTTAGTCTTTCCAATGTTGATTTTAAGTCCCAAGGAATCATAGCTCTGGGCATACACATCTAAAAGTTCTTGAAGCTCTTCCGGCGTAGAGGCTAAAAGTGCACAGTCATCCGCATACTGGAGATCACAAATGAATCGTGTGCGCATCTTCGTGAAAGCTCTAAAGCGCCCTATGTTAAAGAGACCGCCATCAAAACGGTATCTGAGACCTATTCCTCTGACTGTCAGTTTGTTGTCAACAATAATTGTTAGAGCAGTGGTAAACAAATTAAAGAGTAGGGGTGCCAGGACACATCCCTGCCTAACTTCAGTGAGGGTTTGGAAAGGTTCGGTTGCCTCATTATTATACATAACCTGGGCGTTGTTGTTTGTATGTAGACTGCGACATACTTCCACAAATTTTCTAGGGATACCTAAGCGGAACATAATTTTCCAGAGCACTTCCCTGTCCACCGAGTCAAACGCCTTGGTTAAATCAATGAAGGCCATGTGAATTTCTCCTTGATGTTCGAGTGCTTTTTCTTGAAGCTGTTTAAGTGTGAAGATTAAATCCGATGTGCCACGGCTTGGTCTAAAGCCACTCTGTGTTTCAGGAAGTAACTTTTCCATAACAGGTGTTAGCCTATTTGCCATCGCTTTAGTGAGTATCTTCCCTCCAACAGCCAGGAGAGCTATACCCCTGTAATTTCCACAGTCCGCAGCGCTCCCTTTGTTTTTGAAGAGGTTGATTAAAAGTGTATCACGAAACTCCTGCGGAGCTTGACCACTTTCCCACACGACATCAAACAGTTTTTTGAGGTAGGGTATGAGCTCTGACGACACAGTTTTAAAGATCTCAGCTGGGAGTGAGTCGGCGCCGGGAGATTTGTTATTTTTTAGCTGCCCAATTGCAGTTAAGATATCTTCCGTTGTTAGTGGTTTATCTAAGTCTTCGAAGGTGTCATATTGAGGGATAAGATTTATAATATCGTGATGTGCATGTTAGAGTAGTGTTCTTTCCATCGGGCTCTTATTTCCTGGTCCTCTTTGAGGAGATTTCTATTTAAATCTTTAATAGGGCACATATTTTTCCGACTGGAGCCGTACACTGCTTTTACTCCTTGAAAGAAATTCCTGTAGTAGTGTGAATCGGCGTACCTTTGAATTTCTCTGGCCTTGCTTGCCCACCACTTGTTCTTTATTCTTCTGATTTCGCATTGCGTTTCATACTTAGATTGGGTAAAAGCTTCTGCTTTTGATGAGTCGTTGGGGTGGTTGATAGCGTTTTGGAAGGCAATATGTTTGCGGTCAAGAAGTTCTTGTATAAAAGCTTCATTATCATTGAACCAGTCCTCCTGTTTTTTACTTGCTGCAGTGCCAAGAATTTCCTCACTCGCACTTTTTAAACTGTCTTTAATTTGTGTCCAGGTAGCAGCGACATCTACAGAATTGGTTTCTTCTAGAGCACTCAAATTCTCTTGAACTTTTTGCTTTAGCTCTTCGACGGTTTGTTGGTCACGCAATTTACTAATACAGAGACGGAGTCTGCGTTTTACTTGAGTTCTTCGGTGTTTGGGTCTCATAACAATTTTCATTTTAGAGACAACAGGACGATGATCGGTCCAACATTCGCTATCAATACGCGCCTTTGTAATTTGGACGTCCTTGAGATGCTTCCTACGTACGATAACATAGTCCAGTAGATGCCAGTGACCTGATCTGGGGTGACGCCAGGTGCCTTTAAATATATCCTTTTGCCGGAAAATGGTGTTTGTTATAACTAGATCATGTTCGGCGCATTTAGTTAGGAGTAGTTGACCGTTAGCGTTCATGTTGCCCAAACCGTTCTTGCCTATGATGCCTGGCCAGGTGTCTGCATCTCTCCCTACTCTAGCGTTAAAATCGCCAAGAATAACGAGTCGTTCCGTTTTAGGTATTCTACAGAGGGTTTCTTCCAGCTGTTGATAGAAGCTTTCCTTGGTTTCGTGACTTGCATCCAGAGTGGGAGCGTAGGCGCTTATTAGATTTACCGCGTTGCCATCTGATAGCTCATAGCGTAGCAGCATTAGACGCTCGGATAGGCCTTGTTTTAATTGTGTTAAGTTGGATACAAGTTGATTCCGAACGGCAAATCCTACTCCATGTTGTCTTCTTGAATTGGTGGGAAGACCTTTCCAATAGAAGGTGTAATACTTTTCTGTGAGAGAGCCTTCCTCCAAAAATCGAGTTTCGCTGAGAGCTGCAACGTCAACATTGAGTCGGTGAAGTTCTCTATCTATTAGAGCAGTTCTTCTTTCAGGCCGATCGGTGCGTGTGCTGTCGTTCAAAGTACGAACATTCCAAGCGCCGTAGATGAAAGAATTAGTTTTGTTGGATTTAACTTTTCGGTGTTTTTTCGACATTCGATGAGGTGTCCCTGTGGGCACCCTCCCCCGGAGATTCGATCGGGAGGGTATTTTACCTCCGGATGATTTTGTCCCACTTGAACGCTCCATCATTTTTTTAAAGCCTTAATCGACTGAAAACGAAGCTGCATTTGAAGTTTTAGCTGGAGCAGGTATGCAACTGACCAGCTCGGTTGCGGATGGCGAGTGGTGTGGTCCCATGGCACAGAAGGAGACTGCGACGATGGGGTAACCAAACGATTCCAAAAGCAACCTTTGTGTGCGGTGGGTTATTTTTACCGCACTCTTCGTGAGAAGGTGGATGTGCTCACGGCAAAAGGTAAGGGTTATTCCGCCCTTACTCGGTCGTTAGAGCCTCGTTAGTAAAAACAGGATGCACCAAGTTCAAATTAAACTCATCGCGAAGGTGAGGTTAACAATTGAGTAGGAGAGGCTATAACTTGCGCTTCACTACCCCATTACAAGGTATAATTGTGAGTAGATATAATTGTGAAGTGATTCACGAACGGGGAGTATCAATGATGATATGTACAATGTACATACTTTATGGATGAAAATTCGGTGGCATTTGTCTATAACAGCACATTAAATTTTGTAATAAACAGTTTTTTCTTAATAACGTTGATCGTAGCGCTCGGCGAGAAAAAAGTTTAATATAAAAGATGTAAAAAAAATCGGTCCAATATTTTATTCGAGAATCGTAAGAAACCGTTGAAAATCAATGATTTTTCGATTGTTATTATTTAATAGAAACATAAACAATATCCGCGTGTAAAACTATTTGAGAGTTTAGTCTGTGGTATGCTTAAAGTACGGTTCAAATTTGATTAAAAAATATTGAATAGTTTCCGAGATAATTTAATTTGTTTATAGAATTACGATGACTTTAACGTACAATAACGTTCAATTTTTCAATCATACGATTATAAAAATAGGCTCATTTGAAAGATAAAGGTTGCTACTTCTTAATGCAATTGTTACTCAGTCAAATAATAACTTTCTTGAGTGTTTAAAATGGTTTTAAAAATGGCGTTATATTTTCCGCATAAAGAAATTGAATTACTCGCTCAATTTTTAACGCAACGTTTTGTCAAATGAATCAAATCAAAACTAAGGCCTTGAGCTTTATGTTGCGCCGAACCAGAATTTTCCAAATTGATTTATAGCAAAGATACTTTTTTTTTCAAAAAATCATAGCTCCCATGTTTATTTATATGAAGCTATGAAATTTGCCCGTGTGTAGAGGTTTAGTTGAATTATACTTAATGTCCCTCGAATAAATATATTCATAATAATGAAAGGGTCGGCTTGGTGGTGGGATGGACAGTGACGCGTTCTCCCACGCAGACGGCCCGGGTTCAAAACCGGGTCACAGCAAGTCGGTGAGATATAATTTATGAGCGGATCTGCTCGCGTCACCACCATTCGAAAGAGATGTAAAACTGTGGGTTCCGTGTATTTACCACGTTAAAAATCCCTACCCCACAACAAACTGTGTGGGTTCGGCAAAATTTCCAGGTTATGGTTCCCAGTGCCTACACACACTGATGAGCTCATCCCCTGACGTCGGTTATTGACCTTGGTAGCGGAAATAAGCCGACGTTAAATAAATGGGTAAATGTCTAATGACAGAGGATCGGAGCGATTCGGAGCCGGAGCAGTGTTCAGTTTAGGGGTGGGGGATAATAAGAATGGTGGGAGGTAATTAGGGGGCGGAGCTTAGAGGGCGGGGCGTTAGAGGGCGGGACCTAGGAGTGGTGTTGGTGGGGGGCAATTGTAGAGGTGGGTGGTAATTGAAATGATGAGAGATAATTGAAGTGATGGGGTAATTAGAGTGGTGGGAGGCAATTAGCGTGGCGGGTGATAATTAGCGTGGTAGGGAGCAATTGTAGTGGCGGAGTCAAGGTCACGTGATGGGGGTAATTAGAGTAATGGAAGGCAATTTCAGTAACAATGAGGGTAATTGCGGCAGCAGTGAGGGTAAATGCAGTAACACTGGGGGTATATGCAGCAAAAATAAGAGTAATTACGGGAACAATGAGGGTAATTACAGTAATAATAGGGATAATTTCAGTAAAAATAATGATGATTAAAGCAATTATGTCCGTTCATTCGTCTGTCCGTGGGTAATTGCAGTATCAATAAGGGTAATTACAGTAACAATAAGGATAATTGCAGTAAAAATAATGATGATTAAAGCAATTATGTCCGCTCATCCGTCTGTCCGTTTTCCCACCTGTTTATCTGCCTGCCCACCTGCTCATTGCATTGTCCTATTGCACTTTGTATTTTTTTTTACAATGACATAACAAACATTCATTGATGATACCTAAAGTTACAAAAAATTTTTTACCTGCTTTTCTTTAGGAATATCTTGTACTGATTTATGAGATGAACAATTACGACCTATCTGCCTTATCTTTATGCCAATCAACAATTGCAACAAAAATTATTTTACCTGCCTTCTCTTTAGGGACATCTTACGTTGATGAACCTTTTGTGCCTACCTGTCTTATCTGCAATGCATTTTCATTATTTGCCTTATGATGGCACTTCAAAGGTGGTCTGAAATACATACAATTGCGACCTACCTGCCTAGTCTTTATGGCGATCAACAATTATTTTACCTGCCTGTCTTATTTACCAACATTTTTATGGTCTTTAGTTTTTGAAAAGGAACATTGGACTGTTATTTTTTTAGTGAAATATTACAGTGCATTTCAGTATCCTATTTTATTTGTCTTATGATTGCAATTATCTACGTCAAGGGTATCTTATAGTCTGACTTACATTTTAAGATGCGGTAAGGATGTTTTGTATTGTCTACACCATAATAAAAATGACTGTCACCCATCAGGAGGAGTCAATAAATTCACGCAACAATGTCCAAATAACGTCAATTATGTCGCACACTTTTACACTATCGAGTCATTCAAGCGTTCTTAGTGCAGAATTTTATCCTATGGTTGCAGATTATTTAGTTCAAGGGTTTGATTTGTATTATGAGATTAGACTGTTTTTTATGATAAACATCTCTTCAACGGATTTATCTACTTAGTATTGTGGATCTGAAAACTGTATAAAAGCATCAAAATTGACCGTTATTGTAGATTAAAGTCATCGTAATGCTGTAAACAAATTAAATTATCTATAAAACAAATTAAATTATCTATAAAATATTTTCTGATCAAATTTGAACCATAATTTAAGCGTACCACAGACTAATCTTTCAAATGTTGACACGCGGATATTATTTATTTTCCTATTAAATAATAAGAATCGAAAAATCATTGATTTTCAACGGCTTTTTACTATTTTCGAATAAACTGTTGAACCGATTTTGATAAACTAGCTTAAAATGTTCTTATTGTCAATACCTACATCTTTTATATTAAACTTTTTTCTCGCCGAGCGCTACGATCAAAATTATTTAAAAAAAACTGTTTATTACAACATTCAAGGTGCTGTTATAAACAAATGCCACCGAATTTTCATCCAGAAAGTATGTACATATCATCTTTGATACTCCCTGTTCATGAATCACTTCACAAGTACACTCAGATTTAGGTATTGACAAAATGCTAATTTCACTGGACTACTTGGTTCAGATGAAAAATTTAGTGAAGAAATAGTATTTATCATAGAGCATCTAGTATGTGAAATTTACAACTGCTACTTCAGTTAATGAGGCCAAATTACAAATATTTTGCAAATCCTACAGTGACAATAAAGGAATTAAGTCATTTTCCAAATCTATAAAAAATTTGGAATCATCCAACCTACCACCTTGTAAATCAGAATTATATCAGCAAATTTTACGAGCTCGATATATTGCAAATGTATGGACTAATGAATTTTAAAATTCTTCAACATCTTTGAGTCCTCTTGAGTATGGTTGGCGTTTAGAAGAAAATAGGAACATTCCACATGGTGATCACCTACCAGATATACTTACCGATATTAGTAATAATGACGAGACCGACACGTCTACAGGTAAATGCATTGATTGTTAATAATTCTGTTACATTTGTAAAAACCGTTAATTATAAGATCTTCAGTATTCTTTGAAATTTTTAAATAATTCCTCGTAAAATTATGACACAAAATATATCATTATATGACTTATAGGATTCATATCAACAAGAAACTATGAACACTAATATATGAGTATAGCTATGATATCCTATGATAAAAAACAGAAGAAGCAGTGGCGGTCCTAAGGGGGGGGGGGGGTGATAGTGGCCCGCCCCCGCCCACGAGACCTATACATTTCAAAGACAATATTATTTTAAATAAAACTGCTAACTTTTAATTTAAGGCCGTTTGACCTTGAAAAATCTGAAATTTTTGCTTGCGGCGCATTTTTAGGCCCTAAAATCTTCGATACACCCCCCCATGTCGATATTCTGGGACCGTCACTGCTAATATGAAGAAACGAAGAAACCTAGTAGGTATTGAAACATCGTTTTGTTAGATTAAAGAACAAGACCTGTCATTCTCGTCACAAACTGACACACCAGTTTTAGTCACGTCATCAACTGTATATGTGAATGAAAAAATGTAGCCGAAAATACAGGCATTTGAACTTGAAAGCCCTCCGTGCAGCAAGAAAAATAAAAACAGTATAAAAAATAAAGCTTTATTATTAAAAACTGTCAAGGTATGTATAACGTTTAGGTATAACTCGATTTTTCAGCACGTACGCAACAATTTAAGGTTTAAATCCATTCAAATTTTGAATTTGATTTTTTATGTGATTATAATTAAACATTTAGCCAGTCACAATTTCTTTAAATATAAATTAATGTGATAAATATAATATATCAATTTATTTGAATTTTAAAACAAACAGAGCATAGTATGTTTGACGTAATAATACATTTTTAAGTATGAGCCCCTGTGGCCTAATGGATAAGGCATCGGCCTCCTAAGCCGGGGACTGTGGGTTCGAGTCCCACCAGGGGTACTAGAATTTTTAGTTTTTTTTTTTTGTAATTTTGTAACAAAATCGTTGTATATATATATAGCATACAGTTTTTTTTAAGTACAGTTATGTGAGTCTAAAAATATATAAAGCAGCAAGATATTTGGTCGGTTTAACTGCTTGCATAAAATAGTTTCATTTTAGTTATAAAAAACAATGCGGCCTCTTGAAACGTGATCTGAGTCATAATATGTTATGTAATTGTTATTTAACAGGGCTTTACCCGAAATATATATATATATTATTATATTCAAGACTATATTAAAGCCTATATCAAAATTAAGAATATTCATACCGGGTGTCCAAAAAGTCTAGAAACGGTCAAATATCTCGAGAAATCCAATGATACCAAACGCGACCCCCACCCCTTGGGGCGGGAGGGGGAGTCAACTTTAAAATCTTATACGGGTACCCTTATTTTTTGTTGCAGAATCGGATTCTACGGCAAAAATTACGTCAAGTTTGTCTGAAACGTTTTTTTCGATTCGTAACAGATGGCGCTGTGTGTGATGTGTGTAATTTCTAAGAAATTCTGCGGAAGAATGAAAAATAATAAAGTACGAGTTCATTTTCTTGAAAAATCCGTTCAATGGTGTTAAATTTAATACCCCCCCCCCCACCTCCACCATGAGGGGAGGAGTGGTGGGCAACCTTAAATTATTAAACGGAACCCTCGCAGTATGAGGATATCTACTCTTTCTTTCTCTGACAAATATATTATGCTTGCTAACAGTAAGATTTGACGTTGATTTGATTGTTACTGACTTTTGAAATGACTCTAATGTTATTGCTGTTACTGTTAAAGAACACGCTAAAACCCCGATGTACTTTTCGACGCTGTAACACAAAATCCGACTTAGGAAATACTTCGTATGAAAAGCGTGTTTCACGTAAAAATATCGTGGAAGAGGTTTTTAATACTTGTAATCATATTTTTATGCAAAATTTTCAATAACTCCTCAAGGAGCGTCATTTTAGCAAGTGTAGTAAATGTCGCTGCACAGGGACGTAATGTCGCCCCGACACCAAAATTTTATAAACTGTAATAAAATTTGACTTTAACTTCGAAATTTTCAAGATTAAGAACCCTTTTACGAATCCACGTTGTCAAGCACTGCAACTCATACGGGGTATTAAATATGAGGACAAGTTAAACCAGTCTCTATTCAAAGTATATAGGGAGTTCTAGCGAAAATAGCCCTTAGCGACATGGGACCCCCATCGTTTCCTAGCAGTCGATTTTGACGGGGAAATGATGAGTTTTGACGGCGTTTACCCTAAACCGGTTCCTCAGTGATTCGGTGTCAGAAAAGTATTATTACCATGTACTCATACGTGCATGGAAACCGCCTTGTCTGAACGTAAATACTTGTAATTGCAGAATACAATTACAAGTAGTAGCGCTTCAAGCATTTTTAAGCTCTGAAGAGCGACCTAAATTAATGTGATATAAAAATACGTTTATAAGACAGGCAAGCAAAAGCCCACCAAATTTCAGTAACATTGAACTTTTCTTGAATCTTTTTGTGCATCGTTAGCTTATAAAACTGCATTTTGGATGGTAGTTGGTACATTATGAATCGTTCCGTTCCTCACCATGTGTTGCACACGGGCCAGACTAGTGTTTGTTAAACATATTTCTTAAAAGTTGTTGTAAAACCATAAATTTTTGAAGAATCAATATATATTTTTGAACTTTATATTGCCTTTTAATTGTGTTTTCTAACAAAATTCCCTTTCAGGTATAATTTTACGAGCTATTGCTCAACTATATGCCACGAAACAAACGTCTTTAGACGACACGGCAGTGTTTATCGCGAAGAAAACCTGCCTTTTCGATCGTATAGATCCCTTCAAATCCGAAGCCATCAGAGCTCGGATCATCATGGACCAACTGCGTCCAGAGATTAGGTCACGCTTGAGAAGCAACCTAATTTCATCCACAGAAATGTTAATAGCAGCAGCTACTAACGTCGAACGGGATTCAGCTGACGAACAGACGTCGCTAATCCAACTCATCGATCAACGTCTGTCCCGCGCGTCTTACTATCAAGAGCCGGGACCCTTAAGTCAACAAAATTCTAGTATCAGGAGCAATGGAAGCCCAACTCCGACAGCACCGAGGGTGCATTTCCGAGAGGATGTCTCTCGTCAGGACGGACCAGGTAGCATATGTCACACCTGAGGTTAGTCTTCGAAAGACTACGTATACACAATCTAAAAGTGTCACCGGAAAAGTGTGTAATAGCGACGAACGAAATCCATATTTAGGCCACACAATCAGAATTGATACTTATCAACCATTGGAAAAACATGTATTACAAATTCAAAATTATCCTGTACCTGCCACAAAAAGGCAACTTCAGAGTTTCTTAGGACTTTGCAACTGGGTAAGAGAATATCTACCAAATGTTGCGATGATAACAAAGCCGCTAACGAAACTTCTTTCGAAGAAATACCGCTTTCATTGGAACCAAGCATGCGATGAAGCTTTCAGAAAACTTCAACGTTCCGAAGCGGATCTTATTTTTATGAAAAATTTTCATGTACAAGACGATGTACTAATGAAAGATACAGATCGAAATTTCAAGTTGGTAGTTCCAAAAGGAAAATTAAAGAATTGATTTACCATTAGCACGATCGAGATGAAGCATGTCATCCAGAAAGAGACGAGACTCCTAGGAAAATTGCAAAAAGATACTATTTCAATAATATGGCCAGGATCGTAGGCAAATACATAAACGACTGTCTGATATGCCAATCTGTAAAAACAAGGCAAGCCCAACCCAATGCTCCACTTAGAAGTCATGCACCACTGAATGCATTTGAAACTTTGAGCGTCGACGTAATTGGCCCGCTGCAGAGGACTAAGGACGCCGAAAATAGATACGTGATTATCGTCGAGGACGTATTCAGTAAATGGATAGAGGCGAAGGCATATATTCAGGTCGATGGTAGAACGATAGCCAAATTTATTGACGAAGAAATAGTTACAAGATTCGGAGTCCCTCGAGTCATAATTTCCGACAACGGAGGTCACTTCAATTCTGAATGGTATATCACATTTTGCGAAAGAAATGGCATCGAACGATACCTCATTCCTGCATATCATCAACAATCCAACCCCGTGGAACGACGGGTTCAGGAGTGTAAGAAAATTTTAAATATGCTATTATACAAAAAGCCAAACGACACATGGGATCGCTACGTGCATCAAATGGCTTATATCTTAAGAAATCGTAGGAACGCCGCTACAAATCAAACACCTAGCATGATAGTGTTAGGATATGAACCAGCCGAGAGAGGCGAATGGGATTTGTATGCATGGAGACAAGAAAGAGCCAAACAACAGACGCTCCCACGTTATGAGCGAGTTAAGGAAGCCCGTCAGGCACAACAAAATTATAAACAGAAATACGCGCCGAAAGAGGCCGTCACTCCTGTCATTTTTAAAGTTGGAGATAAAGTCATGAGTAAAAAGGAAAAGGAAGGTACATACCTTCACGCCGTTTTAGTCAGGCCCAACCAGAATCTTGAAGAAGTTTTCAGACGAAGTATATCTCGTGCAAAAGGGAAACATAACAATAAGAGTACATGTAAACGATTTGAGACCAGCCCCGCCAGAGGAGCACAATGTGGAAGTCGAATCTTCAGATGAAGAAAATGCTACTCCAGGCGGAACATCACTCGATGGAAATGATTCCCCGTTCTCAGTCGATTCCACAGAACCTCCAGCAAACGGTTGTCCAAATCCATGCACCGCCACGCGATGCTTCCCCTTCTGATTCGGAGTCAAGTTCTGGAGATTCAATAATATTTTTATAATATTTTTCAACTTAGGCTAAGTTTTAACTTAGTGCTAGGTTTATTTTATATCAAAATTTCCATACCAACTTCTTGTCGCGTCAGGCAAGAGTTGGTATTTTTTATGCATTTTTTACAAGTTATTTTCTATTGAGGATATTGTATCGACCATACAAATCTTCAAAATTCACTGCAGCAACTCTGACCGTGTCCGGCAGAGTTGGTATTTTTTACAATTTTTAAAGTCCTCATATGTTATCAAACAGATACTTCTGTAAGCAGAGTCCGACCCTAAGGGTCTCAACGAAAGTTCCATTGGCACGGCATGGAAAGACGACAACTCTGACGCAAGGGCGCGATTCAGATGAGTCTAGCAACTCAAGGGCGAGATGCCGCCACGTCTGCTGAATGGGCAGATGCAACGATCCGACGGATGCAGATTCTGTCGCAGATTTCTCCTAAGAAGAGATTTTAATTAAAACAGAAACCATTTCAATCAACATAAGCCAACAAAATTCTATGTCCCTATTCTCAAAGACGACGATGTGATATCGGTCGCAGATTTCTCCCAAGAAGAGATTTTAATAAAAGCGGAAACCATTTTAATCAACATAAGTCAACAAAATTCTATGTTCCTATTCTCAAAGACGATGATGTGATATCGGTCGCAGATTCCACTTTATGCCCAGACGGGATAAAGCCAAAGCCCATTAAACAATACAATTTACTAAAATTCTGTTTTATATTGTTTCATATCAATGAGCAGTGCCATTGTGCAGCTGGAGCCAAAGCAGTCCGAGGACCACCTAAGCTGATCCAGAAGGGAGTTCGACACCGAAGGTGATCGACAAAGCATAGACACGAGGAGGAGCAGACGCAAGCCAGCATTAGTGGAAGAACACTAAGAAAGTTAAGTGCGTCGAAAGTGTTTGTGTTGTGACATCGAAAATCTAAGGATTTTCAATTTTTTTTTCTTTTTTTTTTATCCCATTTTGGGACAACATGTTCAAATTAATTAATCGAATGCTATGCATCGATATATGTTCAATTTTAGATTTGCAAATATGTTATGTTCAGATAGGCCGGTCTGAAATATAACCGAATACAACACATGGGAGACTCCATCCAAAGATCCATTTTCTTTTTCATAATCAATTTTTTTACCAAACGTTGCACAAAAAGATCCACCGAAAGAAGGGGGGTGTTAAAGAACACGCTAAAACCCCGATGTACTTTTCGACGCTGTAGCAAAATCCGACTTAGGTAATACTTCGTATGAAAAGCGTGTTTCACGTAAAAATATCGTGGAAGAGGTTTTTAATACTTGTAATCATATTTTCGATCTACGGAGCGATTTTTATGCAAAAATTCCAATAACTCCTCAAGGAGCGTCATTTTAGCAAGTGTAGTAAATGTCGCTGCACAGGGACGTAATGTCGCCCCGACACCAAAATTTTATAAACTGTAATAAAATTTGACTTTAATTTCGAAATTTTCAAGATTAAAAACCCTTTTACGAATCCACGTTGTCAAGCACTGCAACTCATACGGGGTATTAAATATGGGGTCAAGTTAAACCAGTCTCTATTCAAAGTATATCGGGAGTTCTAGCGAAAGTAGCCCTTAGCGACATGGGACCCCCATCGTTTCCTAGCAGTCGATTTTGACGGGGAAATGATGAGTTTTGACGGGATTTGCCCTAAACCGGTTCCTCAGTGATTCGGTGGCAGGAAAGTATTATTACCATGTACTCATACGTGCATGGGAACCGCCTTGCCTGAACGTAAAAAGTTGTAATTGCAGAATACAATTAGAAGTAGTAGCGCTTCAAGCATTTTTAAGCTCTGAGGAGCGACCTAAATTAATGTGATATAAAAATACGTTTATAAGACAGGCAAGCAAAAGCCCACCAAATTTCAGTAACATTGAACTTTTCTTGAATCTTTTTGTGCATCGTTAGCTTATAAAACTGCATTTTGGATGGTAGTTGGTACATTATGAATCGTTCCGTTCCTCACCATGTGTTGCACACGGGCCAGACTAGTGTTTGTTAAACATATTTCTTAAAAGTTGTTGTAAAACCATAAATTTTTGAAGAATCAATATATATTTTTGAACTTTATATTGCCTTTTAATTGTATTTTCTAACAAAATTCCCTTTCAGGTATAATTTTAAGAAAGTGTGGTACATCCAGTGTTAAGTTTATAGTGTTACGACGTCCAATAGATACCATTAGAGCAGCAGCTAAGCATAAACGAACAGTAAGTATAAATTTTTTATATTATTCTCCGTCTGAAACAGTCATCTTGAACCCTAAATTTTGTGAACGTTAACATTCACTTTTGGAATATATTAAAGGTCCTTCAGACGCCAAAAGATGAATCGTTCACATTACTTCGTTCAAAAGAAGAATGAATAAATCTTTATACTAAACAAATTAGTTCTAAGTAATATTAAATTTGGCAATTATCATGATGAATTATTCCAGGTTGCAACGACGATACAAGAAAGAGGGGTTGTATTTCAGCATAAAAGTTTTTCTTGGTTTTGGCGAAAATATTACTTAAAAATTTTTCACGAATAATAAAAAATGAGGGTTTCCTTTTAGCATTTGAAAATTGCCCTCCACTTTCCCTCCCCCACGGTGGTGGGGGGTATTAAATTTAACACTATGGGATGGCTGTTTTTAAGTAAATGAACTCGTACTTTATTATTTTTCATTCTTCTGCAGAATTTCTTAAAAACTATGAAAAAACATATTTTTGCGATTACATCATCATCTGTCACGAACCGAAAAAAACGTTTCAGACAAACTTGATTGATGATTTTTGCCGTAGAATGCGATTTGGCAATAAAAAATAGGAGTACCCGTTTAAGATTTTAAAGATGCCCCCTACCCCACCCCAAGGAGTGGTGGTGGGGGTCACGTTTGGTACCATTTTTTATTAAGAAGAGTGTAAAATAAGAATGAGTATATTTTACGCACTATTTGACCTTGGTAACGCATCCTTAATAATTGAACTTTCCAAATTTCTTTCAATACCAACTAATTTTGCCTTCTAATCAAAAATTATCTACGAGATATTGTAGAGGAAAACGATAAATGAAAACAATCACAGACCTAATGGGAATAGTAGTGGGTAGTATCGATGCATCATCACGTCTTACGTCTTTTATGTCGCGTGCCATAAATTGAGAGAGAATGTCAACCATGTGGTCCGCCTTCTTAGCGTCTCACCTCGCACCCCCTTCTCAATTATAGGTATCTCGCACTATATAATAGCTGAAGATAGATTATCTTAAATTGTTATTACTGAATATTAAAACTTCAGAGATAATGGATTATGATTAATTAATAAACAGATTTGCTAATAAAATCAGAAAAGTATTCGTTTGCTAATAGAGTACCTTTATGCTTAGTATCTTATGCTGAGGTGTTAGTTTTTCTTATTTTTTTTTAATTTATAAATTGTTATTTATGCATATTCGTAAAGTTAGTTATATTAAGTGCCTAGTGGCCCTAAAAGCCTATATTGTATGTATAATCTGATTAACCTTAACATTTGTTAATTTAATTTTATTATGTAATAAATATAAGAAAACATTAGAATTTTAGGGGTGCGCCGTCTAATCAATTGTGCCTCCGGGTGTCTCAATCCGCCACGTTTATACTCTATTTTTGCATAAACACTACTAAAAACATAAGATTTTAAGGACAATATATGCATAATTGCATATTATTGCAAAATTTTAAAATTTTGTATTTGTATTTGTCTGTCAAAAATGGCAATCTGTCATGAAGCTAGATAATCAAGGTATTCAGAGAACTTCACTGTAACTAATGTAATGAAACTTATTTGTCTGTTTGTCTCTATGGTTTTCTTTATAAATAACGCACTTTTAACACTAGTGTTGAAATTAATTCACTTTTAACACTGGTGTTATAAAATGACATTTTTAATATAATTTGCAAAACTTAAAAGTAATGCTTATTAAAAAAATAGAACATTAATTTATGAAAAGTACAAAACACTAAAAAAGGAAAATGAGAATCGAACACTTCGGTATTTCGTGCAATAATAATAATAATAATTTATTTCAAACAGCCACATTACAAAAGATAAAATCATGTAACAATGGGTTGAACAACGTCAAAGGGAAGAAAGTATGATTAGAAAGTAGATTACAAACACAAATTACTACAAGATTATAAAAAGCAGCTATAAATTATTTTTTTAAAGATACGATAACTATTAGCCTGCTCTTTTATACTCAGTAAATTCTTTTATATTGTATGGTTCAATTTCCACTAACAAACAAACAAACACTAATAAAAGTTCTCTTTTATACTTTTTTACAATTTTTACGTTTTTTATTGTTTGGTAGAATATTAAAATGTTTCATACCAGTATAACAAGGACCATTTTCTATCATGCTTAACCTGTGAATAGGGAAATTATAATTATTATTGTGTCTGGTTTCATAACTGTGAGTTATCTAATGTTGTTCATATTTATTTTTATATTTAAAGTTAAACATTAAACATATGAAGATGTATATTGCAGCAACAGTTAGTAGTCTGTTCTTTCTGAAGACACCTCTACAAGATTCTCTTAAAGGGATATCATACCTACAGCGTATAAGCTTGCTTTTGTATTATTAATAATTTATTTATTTCTGTAGCAGCTGCACCACCCCAAAATATTATACCAAATCTTAATCGGGATTCGGGATACAAAATATGCGTAATATACTATTCGTAGTGTTTTATATGTAACATATCTTTTAACCAGCCTCATACTGTAGGTGACGCTATTCATTTTTTTTGCCAATTTTGATATATGTTGCGTCCAACTTAAAGTTTTGTCTGTAATTATACCTAGAAATTTTGACGTTGATGTAAATTGTACATTGTCATTGTTAATTATAGCATTTAATGGGAAATCTCTTGTTGATCTATTTGTTTTAAATATTATAAAATTCGCCTTTTCTTTATTCATAACTAAATTGTTCTCTAGGAGCCAATTTTGAATCAGGTTTAGAACAAAACTTGCTTTAAATAATAATTGTGAACAGTTATTAGCTCTTACCAACAAGGTGGTATCGTCTGCATAATTTATCATTATATGCCTGCTGTTATATAACAACGTGCACAAGTCATTAATATAGACGTTAAACAATAGGAGCTCTATAATGCTTCCTTGGGGGACTCCCATTTTGGCATTCCTTACTGTTGAATTGACCTCTTTACCCTGTGAATTTAACTTTACTAATTGTTTACGATTTTCTAGGTATGTTTTTAACCAACCTAGTGCTGTCAGTCTAACTCCTTACCTTTCCAGTTTTTGTATCAGAATTTCATGATTTATACTATCATACGCTTTCAATAGATCTAAAAATATGCCTAAAGGTATTTCGTTTTCTTCAAGGGTGGTTAAAATTTGATTTATATAATCGAACACTGCAGTGTCGATGCTTTTCCCTTTAATAAACCCATGTTGAATATTACTAGAAAGGTTATTATCATTAAAAAAATTTGTTATTTGAAAGCATACCACCTTTTCAAAAATTTTTGAGAAAGTCGGCAACAAGCTTATTGGTCTGAAATTTTCAATTATACTTTGTTCTCCTTTTTTATGTATGTATATTATGTACCACCACAGCTAATTTAAGTGATTCGGGAAAAATTCCGTGCTTAAGAGAATTGTTGATTATATATGTGAGTGGTGCAGCTATAGAGTTTATATACTTCTTAATTAATGATGTTGATATTTCATCATGCTCTGTACTATTTTTATTTTTAAATGATTTTACAATATCTATTATTTCAGTTTCAGAAATAATTTCGAAAGTGAACTTATTAGGATTTCTTGTGACGTTATTATGAAAGGGAATTTTAGTGATATTTTTTATCAATTCAGCTGCTGCATCAAAAAAAGTCATTAAATTTGTTAGACATATCTTGTAGGTTTTCATTAAAATTTGCATTTTTATAATTTGTTTTTTTTTTAATTTCCAGACACACTTTCAACCACATTCCAGGTAGCTTTTGGTATGTTATCTGAATTTAATATTTTATTATTAAAACATCGTTTTTTTGCTGCTGCTAACAATGATTCTTGTTTAAGTTTTTCTTTGTTGTATAGGTCCTTGTACTGATTATTATATCGTACCACAACAGAAAGAGTGCACAGCTGTTTTCTACAACTTAAACTTTCCGCATTATTAGCATAAATATTATCGTCATTTTTTTGGTCATATACTTTTTTTAATGGAAAGAAGTTATAAAAAATGTTATTGAAAGTGCACATAAAACTCTTCCACTGAGAATTTACATCTGCTTCTTTAATATTAAAGACATTTGACCAGTCTTCCATTTCTAATAAATTTACAAAAGCAGTGTTGTTTGTATTATTAAAACATTGCACGTATTTACAATCTAAGTTCAGATTATCTTCAATATTCAATAAAAAGTTTGTTGCCATATGATCTGATATATGTGAACTTATTACATTAGCTTCATAATTAAAATGGGAAATATTGGTTAATATATTATCAATACAGGTTTTAGACTTATCCGTTATCCTAGTATAATAGAGTAGAGATAAAAAAGTGTTTTTATTGTTCATATTTTTTATATCTATATTAAAATCCCCTGCTATAAAAAAAAATTCATTTTTTATGAATAAAATCTCTAATAGCTTATGCAATTTTCAGAAAAAAATGTCTACCTTAGTTTGACACTGATCGGGCTAGTATAGATGGCCACTATCACACATTTAAAATTACTCCTAACCATTTCTATAGCAGCACATTCAAATGTGGAGGTCTCACTCATAACATTAATATCCACTCTTACTTTTGCAATTATTTGTTCCTCACAGTATACTGGGGCACCTCCATGACATCCCGAATCTGTACAGAATTTTGACACTAATTTATAGCCTTTTAACTTGAAAGCATCTAATTGTTGACTAGATTGCCAGTGTTGAGACACTATTATTACACTGGCCTTACTATCAATTACAAAATTACTCAACCTCTCTACGCAATTTGCTATCGATTGTAAGTTTTGATTAATAATTATGAGGTCAGATGATCTCTTCCCCGTAAAGACCTTCTCTCCATCTTTACTTAACTTTTTTTGCTTTTCTCTAGAGGCTTGGGTAAAAAACGATTAATAACAACAAATTCTGGCCAAATTTTTGGATTTCTGAATTCTCTATCATATTTAATAGCTACTGACACTATAAAAGAAGAGTACTGATTCGGATTTCTAGAATTCATCTTTTCACAGGTAACATCAAGAATATCTTTTGATGATAGATGTTGTAAGACATCTTTTTCAACAAAATTAGGGGGTAATCTGTAGATATGGTAGTCTATATATTTAGCCGCCCCTTTAAACTTGAGTCATCTGCAGCTTTTCCATAAATTGTACGTGCAAAATTTCGCCTTCTTCTTTTGGAATATTCCCAATTTCCGTCGGCTAGTGTATGGTCTCCTTTATTAGACAAATTCTGTGGGCACTCATCCTGTATTTGTAGTGCCTCCATTTTTTCCATGTCATTCTTCTTCATACCATTTGTGTTTTCGAGTTCAGTTGTTTTTTGCTGATATCATTTTCCCATTTTCTATTAGCTGCTGTTGCCTTGAGTTTATTTTTTAAAATTTTATTATTATTTATTAGTGACGGCTAATCAATAGATACTATACAAGAAGGTTGGTTACACATTTTTTCCCCAAAAGTCGAAAAAATTTTAGGTTCTCTGTATTCGTCAGCGTGCGAATTAGTTCATCGACCAATTTTGAAATTTTACCTGACAGATATGTATACAGACAGACAGATAGGCACATACTTTGAAAACAAATCAACATTTGGTAATATGGTAGTTTTCATTGAGGGAGCAAAAGAATATTTATCAATCTCTGAAAATTATCGTGGGGACTGAGGGGAGTGCAATTAAATTTTATACCATTTAATCATTTAAAAAAAAAATATAGAACTCAATACCATCTCGAGATCACGAACCAATATATCTAAAGAGTAATTCTCTTTTGATTTGTAGTATACTATTGCTACTGTCATATTTCATACAGCTAATCGGTTGCATATGAGGGCCGTAACAGGGGCGTCTGGAGAATATAAGAAATATTTGATGTAGTGGTCACGTCTTGCAGGTTATAGGTGCCAGTTCTTTCTATCCATTTATATATTAGAGCAGAGCCGGCCTTAAATATTCACCCAGTAAGAATAAAAATACACTTATTGATGTAAAAAATTTGCAGAATATTGAGACACCCTGTATTTGGGTGCTTTCTATTTAAAAATAATTCCTTATTTTATTTCAAAGGACCCGCAGCAAATACACGTAAAACAGTTTCGGTGAAATTCCCTAAAATTTTTGTGAATTGTAGATCTAGTCCTACTAATTAAATTGCCCATTAATAAAACCTACCTTCCAGGATTACTTTTGGATTTACGGTCATCCAAAGTTTTAGATCTTACATGACTGAAAAATAATTATCCAACTTTCTAAACATTTTTCAGAGTAAATAATTGAGAAAAAAATGAATGAAGTTTAAAAGGAGGTAAGCACATTGCTGGGTATATATTTTTATTTTTTATATACATCAATAAAAAATCTAATGCATGAAATTATGACCTTTGTAATACCTTTTGAAAGCTAAATACATTTATTAACTTCCAAAAGACGGAATTGTAATAGTCGAAATTTCGTGCATTAATTTTTTTCTTGGTGTTTTATACAAAAAACAAAATAAAAAATTATGTCCATATAGCAAATTTGAAAACCTTTTAAACGTAAATAATTTCTTTTCAATTATTTGCTACGAAGAATTTTTAGAAATTTCGATGATTATTTTTAACTAATATTTACAAAATAAAAATCACACTGAGATGATTTTTTAAAAATTGTACATTCTAAAGGTATTAGGTAAGTGCCAATAAATGCAGAACACATATAATTATCGACATATTTTATATAATATAAAAAAAAAATTGAGACCTTAACTTTTCGTATATGCCCTAAATTGCAATTTTATGGACTCTTAATTGCTTGTTTTGCCTATTTACCCTTATTTACCCCATTTACCCGCGAACCCTTCAACAGAATTAGATCAAAATATAATCTAGTTCCAGATCCCGTTACAATACATAAGTGTATCAAATTTCAAGTCAATATCATAAATGGTCCCAGAGTAAACGTAAACAAAAAAAAAAAGTTACAGCCAGACAGACAGACAGACAGGATTTTTTTTTTCGCTCAAATTTAAAATCTCGACGTTTCATGACATTTTAAGCCTATTTCAACAAAAAAAAAATTTCTGCGTTACTATACTTCCACTGGACGTGGAAGTAATTTCCAACTGTTGCAGGCGTATGAGTATCAAAATCACATATATTAAAACATGGTTCATGTTCAGATGGATTAAAAGTTTGAAACGTACTTGAAGAACTAGGAATTACCTCATTTAGGTTACTTTCTAACTCTGATATAGAATAGTTATTTTTTATAAACATGTCTGAATTTAACTTTGTAATTTTGTAAAATCTTTTTGACACTTTAGGCATTTTGCAGGGTTACTTATTAAAAGACAATATAAAATGTACTTACCTCTACTAATGTGCTCCGTCAGAACAAATATGTACGTATAATGAGTTTATATAGGTACTGTCGTGAGCAGAAAAAAATAGGACAACTTTTTTTTCTAATGTAAATCTGTCTCTATTTGAATATGTAATGAGTAGCCAAAATAAAACAGTTATCACTTTTAATTTATTTTTTATTTTAATGCTGTAGTTATTGCTATAGTAAATGATGGATGGTTAATGAGACAAATTGCACTGCGTTATAACATTAACAAAAATTTGATGTGTAACATTTTAAGAAAGTGGAGAATAAACGGTACGATTAGTAGAAATCCTAGATCAAAGGACAAAGGATATATTACTTAACAAGAAACTAACTTTTAATATTTCGTTATTGCACCATTTCTATTTATAACTTCTATAAGTCTGTTTGGCATAGAATTAAATAACCTTATACAATAATCATTAGTAATAATATTTTCACCGTTGTGTGTTGACTGGAAAGTTTTTTCGTCTGTAGAGATTACATTGTTCCAAAAACTTACATCATGCGCTAATAACTCAAGCGCAAATCCTACTCGAGCTTCTTTATGTTCAGCTTTAAGTAAGTATTTCTGTGCTGCTGCATGACAGCGTAGCTCCGATTCTCTTACTCGTCGGCGACCAGTACTACTCGATCCAGGAAAATTCGTTTCTTCAGCAGCCTGAATAACTGAGTAAAATGGATTTTCTACTAAAGCATTTACCAATTGCAAATCTTGTTGTTGAGTTGATATCCTTCGTCGCCCTGATCCAGGATTTCTACTAATCGTACCGTTTATTCTCCACTTTCTTAAAATGTTACACACCGAATTTTTGTCAATATTATAATGCAGTGCAATTTGTCTCATTGACAATTGTAGCAATAACTCCAGATTTAACTAAATCGCTTATATGCAGCATATTAGTTTTTTGTACACTTGCAAGAAATTATGACAACTAACTGACAATGTCACAAAAATTAAAGTTAGATGTACACAACTAGATTTGAGCAAAATACTGTTATAAGATTTGTCCTATTTTTTTTGCTCACGACCGTACGCTGAACAACAAAAATGAATATATATCATACAATTAACTAATTAACAAAATCGAAGCTTTTTGGCTTTGACTAATTCCAATACATTCGACATTCGACAGATAGTAATAATAGTACTGCAGATGGGCGCACATCGGTGGCGCTAGTATCTAATCGATTTGTAACGAATACTAAACAAGCCCGCCAAGTTTAAATGAATTAGCGGGCGGCCGTCCTCAAAAATAACGCTTATATCTAAAGAATTATAAGAATCTTGCAGCAGGTTTAATTCAGCGGGTTGTTCCAAAATGTGTCTCATAACGAGCCGATTCCGATATGTAGAAACATGGGTCAATTTCTGTTTATTATATGTAGCAAAAAATTAATTCTATGGACATTAGATGGACGTCCAATGGATATCCATTTATTGAAATCCATTGGATGTCCAGTATATGTCCATGGTCCTTTGGTTGAATACCATGTCACCATGTCCAGAAATTTAATCATATGAATATTAAATGAATGTCCAGCGGATGTCCAGTAGATACGTGTCCAATGGATGTCCATGTATTTAAGTTCAATGGATATCCAAAATATGTCCGTGGACATCTGGACCTATAATGGATATAAAATGGATGTCCATTGGACGTCGAGTGTTTATTGGGTTTAGTATCTCAATTCTTGAAGAATGGCCACCAACTACGGTATCTATGTTGTTCAAGTAAGTTATGTCTACAACAATTTGCATCTAGTTGACAGTTATTAGTTGCTAGTGCGTAAAAAGACTCTAACCTATCTATGTTTGTTGCTGTATTTTAAGTTTATTTGTTGATTTTCTTATCCTGAAGTAAGTACCTTATACGAATATATAAATTAATTTTCTTAAAGTATTTAAATTTAAGTTTGAGTCATGGCCCTTCCTGCAAACCGGAGGCACTGGTCTACTTGTCATAGTGTGAACTTTATAAACAGAGTGTCAAGAATTGATGAAGATAATAATGCTGTCAAAAAAGAAATTGCTACGACTAGGCGTGAGACATTTGGAAGACCACCACTTCTTATTAACGATCAAACAAGAATCTGTTTAAATTGGAACGTCTCAATTCTTAATGAAATAACTGTTCAAACATCAAAAACAAATAGATATATTTCGGAAAGTGTCAGAGTTTGTCATGAACTCTACATGAAAATGGTATGCTGATTAGGCAGCTAATGGCTGGACTGCGATTTGTTAGTAGACCGTATGTTATTAAGGGGCCACAATGGCTAGCGTTCCTAGAGGAATTAGGAAGCATAAACAATACAGAAAATTGGAAATATGACGACGTTAATAGTTTTACAGATGAAGAATTCAAATATATGTGTCCCATATCCAAAGATTAGTTTCGTGAGCTTTATGATTATTGTGAACCAGTACCAAGAGAAGGTGGACATGATTACGTTTCAAAGAAAGATCTTCTTGTATTTCTTTGCAAATTAAAACAAGGCCTATCAGATAATTTTTTGAAAGTGATATTTGATTACTCTCGTAGACAGTCAACTAGTTATGTAATAGCAAAAGTAAGAAAATCACTGATGCAGAGGTTTGTACTTGAAAATATTGGGCTACAATCCATAAGGTCACTGATTTTGCAAATCAACTGTATAATAACGAACCTGATGAAAAAAAGGCAATTGCTTACATTGACGGTACCTATTGTTCAATAGGGAAAAGTAGTAATTTTCAAGCTTTGCGTTAATCATACTGCGTGCATAAAGGTCGTCATTTAAATAAACCTGCCTTAGTTGTTGCTCCAGATGGTTATATATTGGCCATACATGGACCATATTTCTTTGATTCTCAGAATAGTGATTCGTGAATTCTGAGAAATGAAATGGAACGATACAGAAATGGGATCAGAAACTGGTTTTTAGAAAATGACATTTTTGTTGTTGGTAAGGGCTACAGAGATGCAGCGCCATTGCTGGAGGAACTGGGCATACACTACAAAATACATACGTGCCGGAGAAACTCAGCTTTCGACCGAAGAAGAGAACGAATCTCGTTTAATCACAAAAACAAGATGGATTATAGAGTCGCGTAATGGTCATTTTAAATCGATATTCAAGTTTTGTACCGATGTTATTCCTATGCAACACGCAATATATATATATATATATATATATATATATATATATATAATATTTTTATCATATTTGTGGTGCCATCATAAATAGATTTCGCCATTCAATAAATATGGAGGGCGCCAATATTGAGTTTGCGAACCAGTTATTAAAGAGGGCTCGACTTCAGAATACAGTACAAGAAATTGTTTTAGGTGAAAATTTTTATCGTAGACGAGGCAGGTGGGTTAATTTGGAAGCCAATGATGATTTTCCTTCAGTTCTTCCCGCCCATGCTGCCAGATAATTATTTTAGACATGTGGACAACACCTTCATTATCTGGCAGCATGGACGGGAAGAACTGGAGAATTCAAAATCTACCTTAACAACCTTCACCAAAACATCAAATTTACCATGGAAATTAAGAAAGATGGAGAGTTCCCGTTTCTAGATGTACTCGTATACAAGAAAAATGATGGAACATTAGGACACAAGGTGTATAGGAAACCAACACACACCGATATATATCTAAATGCGCAGTCTCACCACCATCCAGCACAGAAGCAGGCTGTCGTCAACACATTGATACACAGGGAAAAACAAATATGCCAAGAGGAATACCAGACTTTAAAGACATCTCTACAGAAAAATGGATATAAACCCAAGGACATAAACCACGCCATCATGAAACAAAGCATTGTCAATACGAAAGAAGAAAAGAAATATACAGCGATTTATGTACCATATATACAAGGTAGCACGGACAAGATTGAAAGAGTGCTAACAAAGAAGAACATCAAAGTCAGCAAAAAATCGGACAACATTTTCCTAAATACGATCCACCAGAAGAGCTCGATTCACCAGGAGTCTATACCATTCCATGTTCATGTGGAGAAGTTTACATAATTTACATATTAATACCAGGCTTAAAGAACATATCAAGCACACAAAGAAGGAAAACATCATTAAGTCAGCAGTTGCGGAACACCCTAAAGGAACCGGCCACTGGATAAAATTTGACGAAACCAAAAGATTGACGAGCATGATACACTACTGGCCCAGAAGATACAGAGAAGCCATAGAAATACACAAAAATCCAAATAATTTCAACCGTGACGCCGGACTACAGCTACCACTTATATGGAAATCAATGTTCCGGTCCACTTACCATGCGACATCACTGGAACCAAGTCACGCCTCCTGACGATGCATATAAATAGAAGAGCTCAGGCCAACAGAGTTCACTTCGCTTCAGAAGAAGACCACGACAATATGGTCGAAACGTATTCAAAACGATCAAAACGGAAGAGAACCCGGAAACCTAACTATGGATCAAGAAGCTAGGTGTTGATTAGATGAACGGTTCTCTCCGAACATATTACCAAACTAATTGCTGTACAACTTATTTCTACATAACGAATCTCTATACCAATTAGAAATAATCTATAATTTTCGCATATTAGGGAATACTCTTCGGGCATATTATTAACATCAAAATTGGCGTCGTTGTCATCGACAACGAACGTATTTACTTCGATTTCATTTCAATATTTATATCGACGCTGCCGTGTACTGTACAATGACAACTTACGAAAGCATAGACGAGGGCACCGATAGAGTCCCGGAGAAAGACGTCGAGGTCTAATATTGCCCCAGGTAAACTTGTTTGGGACTCTGCGTTATTATCTAAAAAATATTTGAATTTACATTGTGTTTTTGGGTATGAAATTGAGATTTTGCATTGTTGTGGTACTAAAGAAACAAGATGTTTATAAAATATTAGCTTTGATTTTTAACAAGAATATAGGGCTAAATTATATTACAATTTGCTCAGTTATTATTTTTCATAATAAGATCCCCTGCTCAATATTTTAATGGGGAGATTTACGGTTGCTAAATAACAAGTTTATGTTCTAGAACTATATATTTTCAGAGTTTATGGAATGACAAGCGACTTTAACTTTAATTATACTTCGGTTGATGAACTATTAATGTCTTACCGTGTGCCTATATTGATGCCACAGGAATGTTTTTCCTTTCAAATTATTGGGCGAGGTTTTTCACCGGCAACTACCTAGTTTTCTATGATTGTTGAATAACGATCCGTCACTCTAATTACACTACGAACTACATACTGTACCGTCCAGCGGTTAGTGCTTGGGCCCATTGGTCCGGTACCTTGCTTATATTTTACGGGGTTACCTTTTCGACGAAGCGCTAAACCGGGACGTATGTCTGTTTGAATTACATCGACCAACCGCGTTTTACGTTGTTGAACAGTCATACACAATTTGGTAGTTGCTGTTTGTGTAATCAATTAAATATTTCATCAATATTCTATGATATTTTACATGAGTCTTTGATTCTCATTTACCACTGAAATTCGATAATGCACGAACATAACATGATTATTGTCCTCTGATTTGCCTTATGTTTTATTTTCATCATAGCGATTGCTAATACACTAATTGCGAAGCAGCATTGAACCGGCCTATTTGCCGCATCTTTGATTACAAGCACTAAATAACACGGAAATGCGATTGTATTACCTGGTTCTGATTATTTGCAAAAAACTCTCAAACATACACAGTATGTCATTACTAGAGTAGCGTAAACTTTCCAATATAATATTGTCTTAAATATTTGGATTGTTTAACTTCATGTGTGGCGATTTGCTTAAACAGTTATTATAAAATATAATGGTTTTGTGACTATTGTCCCGACGACTACCTTTCCTTTCAACTTTACCTTTCTAACCATACAAGTAATTAACTAAATAAACGATTTCCTTCCAATCAAATAAAATAGAAGACAAACTTTAACCATAAATTCACGGTGAAATTTTGAGTAATAAAACAGTAAATAAAATGAATGATTAACTGAGATTTTCAATTAATAAAGAGTGTGTTCAAACATACAAGCCATTTAAATTAATAGAGCGATTAATTTTCTAAGGTAAATAATATCAGAAAGGAAACCGTAATGTCAAACTTTGCATCAAGAACTTGAGTAAATAAATATAAAAGGTTACTACAAACACAACGTAATTTGCTTTGTAAAACTAGACGATCACATAAATGGCCAATTTGTTTATTTATCTTGATATAAAATTAAGATAAATAATTACTGTGTGTGATTAAATATGTTCTTGATTGCTTCACGATCAAGGATTTCCTTTGGTAATTAATTGAGGGGGTATGGTAATATGAACAATCAGTATTACATAATAGACAATTTAAAAAAAATACATGTTAGGTCCATCTTACACCTAATTTTATGAGATAAAACATAAATAAAACTATAATACAATATCAAAGATACTTCAATACTACAATAATAAAAGTTAATTATAATGCTCTTGTGGAGAATAAAACCAACTGAATTTATTTATAAAAATAATAAGAATAATGCTGTTTTACCGTAGTACGTAATTTGGTGAAGACTATACTCCACACATATATAAAGGTCCTGTCTTGTAAGTCCTTAAGTTGAATTTATTAATATAAATTTGACCATAACCACTCGTGCCATGGCCATGCACATTATTATGTTGAGGGAAGTGAAATGTTAAGGTTAACAAAAAAAGTTGTTTCGAAGATCAACAGAGACATCAGTAAGAAGAAAATTTCGTTTTATATAAAAGTTTGTTGACATGACTTAAGGATCTTAGCGAACATGTTAACCTAGTCTTTCTTGTAGAATGATGATATGTTGAAATTCATAGCTAGTTCCCCAATATATTATTAAATATTTCACGTGTGAGTATGTCAAAGAAAAATATATGTTCAACAGATATATTTTGTCTATAACCCTCATTAGAGCGTTGGACATATCAACTCCTTGTATATTGACCATATTAAAGTAATAACAGTAAATCTATATAAGGAATATTACACCAATTCGGACAATGAAAGAGCAATGACATGTTTTTTAACTATAGTTATTAAAAGAAATTTCAGAGTAATTAGCAATTATGCATAGTGCTTAGTTTGAATTGGGTACCATCTACTGACTGATTAAGAACTCGAAATAGTAAAACCTTAATGATTCGCACGGTGTATATGGAATACCTTGTTCAAACTGTCTCCAAACCTACATTGGGCAAACCAACAGGCGGATTAGCAATAGAACATATGAACATCATCTTCCAGTCAGAAAATCCAATCCTACTCATCACTTACCCCACACCGCCTCCTGAAGGGCCATAAGTACCCTAATTTTTTCAGAAAATGCGAATCATCCGCGATGCAATTGAGACTGCATCGCGTACAATTGTCTAAACAAAACGGATGACGCTCTTCGCCTTCCAGTCGCTTAGAGATCATTGATCTCCAGACTAGCTCCACAATCTTCATTTACCCCTCATAATTCGTCACATCCTGAAGGCTTCACATCCGTTCCGCTCTACTGCCTTCATCAACAGACCCTCAACACCCCACCACTCTCCCACCCACAGACACCTTTCGTATAAATAACTAAATATATTCGCTTTACTTTTCATTAAGGTTTTTTTAAACAATTTGTAATGTAGGGTATTTATCAAAAAATTGTAGTTTCACTTCCTCCATATGTTGTAATTACTCCTTGTTTCAACAACACCAACAACATTTGCAGCTTTGAAACAACAAGTCAAAATAATTTATCATCATATACAGCCTTGAGTTGAAAATTAGTTTGGATCCGAAAAAATGAGGATAGCGTCAATCGGAACATGGGCTTCAATCTTTTATGACCCATCAGAAACTTGCCCCATTGTTCTGCTTCAAATTATTTTCTGCACATGCAAGACCAAATTTGAAATTATATGAGATTCTATTGGAAAAAATTCATCATTCATCAATATCCTCCTTGAAGATGACCAATTGAGACGAATTAAGCAACGACGATATAATGCAACTGGAAGAATCTTCTTCCGAATGGACAACCGACGCGACGGGAAGGAATATACAGATACAGAAGTGACAAAATCAACTGGTATTTATGTCGAGAAATAGGAAGAAACTGACATTAGCCCGGACGCATATTCGTATCGAGCGTATGCTATCGCAGAACTAGAGGAGCCGAATATTTGTTTATATCGAGAGTGTATGATCGTAATGAATGAGGCGCCTTGGATTTTTTCTTTGATAGATTTTTAACTTTCCTCGATTTCGAAGCGTCGATGGGCGCGAACGTGTCTTGAAGGGCAAGGGATATATAATAGTACTTAGCACCTTATTAAATCTGGGACAGACGGCGTTAAGTATTATTTATAAACATCCCTTGCCCTTCAAGACATCGTACCTTATCGGTTACTTCCGTCTCTGCGATAGCAGCATATGCTCTATACGAATATGCAGCCCGGACCAATATAAAAGAGGAAAAAGGTAAAAACGATAAAACCACAACTAATACGGCGGAGTAATTGAAGAACGTATCTTGGAGACCACACCAAAAAACAACGCGCGTAGAATTCCACTTCAGTGGTGGTGTGGAAAACGGTTCCAATGAAGTTAGTACAACCAAATAGTACTTTGGACTGGAAAAAACTGCACACTCGAATTTACCATGCTGCAAAGTTATCGGGACTACTTACTAACTTAAAAAGGTCCCTTTTGCTTTAGCCGCCAACTTGAAAAATATTTGAATCATTTTATCTCGTATTCTATTGGTCCCACAGAAAAAGTTATTGAACAAAAATATTGTAAATAAAATTCTACATATTTTTGACAATTGTCGCTATGTCGAGAAGTTAATATTTCGAGCGAAAGAGGACGCCGAAGTTATTACCAAAAAACAGTTTTTCCAAAATTTTATTAGAAATCTAAAATCAATGGAATCGAATTTATTTGGATATGTGTGTATGGCTAATATTTTTACCTAAACAGCTGGTAAGTTGAATTTCACAACACTGTTTCCAAAAAACTATTTTTGGTAACTTCTGCGCCCTCTACCTCTATTAAGTTCTCGGCATCGCGGCAATTACCGAAAATATGTGAAATTTTATTTACAACATTTTTTGTTCAATAACTTTTTCCGTGCGACCAATAGAACAGGAGATAAAACGATTTAAAAAAATTTCAAGATAGCGGCTGAAGCAAAAGGGGGAGGTCACCTTTTTGGTTTTAGACCTTCTAAGTGCTCCTGATAATATTCGAGTGTGCAATTTTTTCCAGGTCATGGGAATTTTTACTGTACTGTATTTATATGTACGTGGATTCGCGTTTATTAACTAACAACTTGCAACTTCTTGTATTTGATAGTTCAGGAAAAAAGTTATAAAATCATGTAATTGCTCTACATGAAGTTTTTCATGATCTATAACTTTTATAGTTCAAATTTTTTCGTTAGGAGTCATCCCAAATGAGAAAGAAATTTTTTCAACCCTTATATTTTTACTTTTTGCTCGATAACTCGAAAAATATTAATTTGATATAAATTGTGGGGAATCTCAACGGCTATCATTTTTTAAATTTATTGTAACACAAACGTGAAACCGGATATTTAAAACACAAAATTACAATTATATTTTCAAGGTGGCGGACAACGCTAAGGTCGCAGCACCACGTAAACTTAAATTTAGACGTATCGCAACATTCACCACAGCGCCTCAAAAAATCTCCAACTGCGGATCCCTTGCAAGATCCCATGGCAAAAATTCCCCCGCAGACTGAACTATTAAAAATAATGCATAAGAAATAATACGAAAATAGCTTCAGAACGTTGCATGCTAAATTTGGCTTTTCAATGAATTGTTTGTCTATTAAACATTAGTCCATTTAATGAGGTACAAAAATGGCCAAAACATCAAAAGTTTCAGGAGATTTTGCAATATATTTCCTCCCCTGTTCTCGAGGATGAGAAAAACGATGGCTTCGAGTTCTAAAATCCTTGCGTACTACCCCTATCAATGAAAACCCACCCCTATTTCCGCCTTCTCGGTCTTGGGCTTGCGAGGGATCGTCAGATGGGCTGTTTTGGGGGAATAATAATAAATTCAGTTAATTTACATTACCTGGATCGACCCCCGGGGGTTGAACCTACTCCTGCTTATAATAGCAATACTTCCAAAAAATAAGAAAATACGGACTTGACAAGGTTTTTTATGGGTTTTAGAGGGCAGGGGTCATGATGGAGGCACTATTTTTCACCCTACCCTCCCGCAACTACCCCCAATGCATAAAACCACCCCCTCTTTATGCTGTCGGTAATAGGCATGTGAGGATTCGGGTTTCTATGGGAATATCAGGGAAAATAACCATTACTAAACCACAGTTAACATAAGCAGTCCCCGGGGGTTGAAACTACCCTACTCGCAAAACCGAAATCACTCGAAAAGCGGAAAAACGAGTTTCTCAGGGGTTCTCGAGGGGAGTATTCACAATGGTAGTATTTTTTCACTCTACCCTTTTGAAACTACTCCCAACGTATAAAAGCACCCCCTCTTCTACGCTGTCGGTCCTAGGCATGTGTGGATTCATCGGACCGGGGTTTTTATGAGAATATCAGGGAACTAACCATTACTCAACGATAGTAGACCTAAGCAACCCCCAGGGGTTAAACATATGCTTTATAGAAAAAGGAATATTGTTATGCATTGGGGGTAGTTGCCGGGGTACTGTGAAAAATAACACCACCATCGTGATTCTCGCCGTCGAAAACCCGTGAGTGATTTCGGTGTTGCGGGCAGGGCAGTTTCCACCCCCAGCGGTTGCTTAGGTGAACTGTGGTTGAGTAATGGTTAGGTTCCCTGATGTTCTCATAAACACCTTGGTCCGACGAATCCACACATGCCTAGGACCGACAGCATGGAAGAGAGGGTGATTTTATACGTTAGGGTTGGTTTCGAGAGGGTAGAGTGAAAACAATACCACCAATGTGATTACCGCCCTCGAAACCCCGTGAGAAGCCCGTTTTTTCGTTTTTCGAGTGATTTCGGTTTTGCGAACAGGGTAGTTTCAACCCCCGGTGGCTGCTTAGGTCAACTGTGGTTTAGTAATGGTTAGTTTCCCTGATATTCCCATAAAAGCTCCTATCCGACGAATCCCCTCATGCCCAGGACCGACAGCATGGAAGAGGGGGTGGTTCTTATACGTTGGTGGTAGTTTCGGGAGGGTCGGGTGAAAAATACCACCTCCATCATGATCCTTGCACTCGAAAACCCATAAAAAAACCTTGTCGAGTCAGTATTTTCTTATTTTTTGGAGTATTGTAGATTAACTGAATTTATTATTATTCCCCCAAAAAACCCGATCCGACGATCCCTCGCAAGCCCAAGACCGAGAAGCCGAAAATAGCGGTGGCTTTTCCTTGACAGAGGTAGTACACAAGGTTTTCAGAACTCGAAACCATCACCATCGTTTTTCTCACCCTCAAAAACAGGGGGGGAAATGTATTGCAAAAGATTCTACAAACTTTTAATGTCAGGACCTCGTTAAATGGACTATGTGTTAAGTTCTAGGTTACACATAATTTACTTAAGTATATAAAATTCATTTTGATAGATCGTTGTTAATAATTCAATTTTAAATAATTATTTCTTATTTCATAGATATTGCAAAAAGCGATTTACTACCTGCGAGCAGTAAGTGACTTTTCAGATCTCAAATATTCGGAAACTTCTGTCTTACGGCCTCCAATTTCATAAACTAAATTAATGATTTTTAAATATAATTTACAATTCGTGGTATACACAATACTCTTATGGATATATTAAAAAGCCATGACCAAAAAATGTTTTGGTTATAATGTCGAACTCAGACAATTTAATAATAGAACTACAGTGTGAAAATCCTGCAATCCCAGGTAAAGTAGGAATAAAAAGAACCAGTCCAGGAGTTCGTATACTTTAAATTATCAGCAGCAATATAAACCGAAACCGAAACTTGTTGACAAGGATTTAAAATTTTCAGTATTTACTAGAACTTATTACTGTAGAATCTAGTGGATAGACAAAAGAATTACATCGGCTCCAGAAATTGAACAACTTCTTGGAGTTCTCAGACTTATAGCATAATATATAATATAATACCATATAATATTGGTATTTATTGCATAGAGCTTAGGCTTTTGTTTTCAATATTACCGCATTTAATACTGGTCGTTTAAACGATGGTGTACTCTTTTAGAACCCTGTGTTCTTCTAGAACAGAAATTGAGGAGAGATATTTTATTTTTTGCTGCTAGTATCATGCCTATGAGATAATTCTAGAAACCGTTTTAATAGAAAACGAGTTATCTCAATTGTCAGTGCCAGGTATGTAGTTCTTTAAATGATCAAGAATGGAAAAATATTGAACAAATAAAACTTTTAATGATGATGAATGCCATTGTCTGGCCGATAGCTGGTTAAGGTGTGAGGTGGTGTGGATTAAACACCCCTTACCGTACCAGACGTTACCTATTTTCCTGCAACCTATATAGCCAAACTTTCACCAACTATAACTTCCGCTAATCCTATCCACCTTTCGCTAGTAATTCATACCTTTTGACTATCTTTAAATCTTTCTTCTTCCCCTCTTCCTTTCTGTTTGTCACCTTTTGTTGCATTTATTATTTTTTCTTAGTTTCTTTTTGTACTTTTTTGTCTCTAAATTCATTTTATCGTTAAAATCTTTTAAATCAAAACCTTTTTCGAAATCAAATTTTTTTAAATCAAAGTTTAGGCCAGCCCTGCTCTGAGGTATCTCGCAGAAGGCGCCTTGTTTTAGTTAAGGTGCTTGCGTTAAATACCAAATTAAAAAGTGTTTTTGTGCAACAGTGTTTTAAATTTTGTTAGTTTAAGTTTTGTTAAATCTTTTTATTTAGATATTGTTAATGTCAGTGCTTATTTTTATTTTTCTGTTAAAAATGAGTTTAGGCTAGTTGTTTTCAATTTTTCGTTTTCGCCGATCCAGACCTTCTCCGCCCGACCCTGCAAACCGTCGCCGCGTTAGTGCGGTGGTTGCACGGTCGGTTCCGGGGCAAGTTCTGGTGAAGCGACTGTTTTGTACATTAAAGTTGAATAAATACTTATTGAATTGAATTGAGGTGGCAATCGCGATTAATCACACGGGTATCGCGCCACCGGGTTCGATTTCCGGTTCCGACACTCGTTCTGTCGGAGGAAATATATCCGGTTTTTTTCAATGTGTAACCCCCTTCCGCACAAGTCTCTGGCTTCTGGAATTGGGGGTTGTCTAATATTTGTGGTGTTTATGTATTATTATTTAAATGTTATGCACAAGCATGATTCACTACTTTTAATTCAATAGAGTAGCTCCTTTTTAAGGATATAGGTTTTAAAAGCTAGAAGTCTTTAAGAATAAAAGACGATAAATAAGTGACCAGAGTAGTTCCTAAGAAATTTCTAAATCATTTGCGATATTTTATAAAGAATGCGTTGTTTCCTTTCGTTGTGCTGCGTTCCCGTCGATAATGGTAGGATGTGAAAATTAAATCTGTTTTTGATGTCTAAATAAAGTTATTTAGGTTAAAATTCCCAATGAATAACCTGACCTACATAATGGAAGTTATAATCCGGGCATGTTAACGTATGTATTCCTATGTTCTACAGTTTTTCAGATTTATCTTTAATAGGTCTCAAAAAAATGACAATTTGCTTGTTCATTCGCTGTTTTAATAGTTAGAAAATACCTCACTAAATGCCGAAAAATAATGTACAAAAATAATGATGATAGAAAACAAAATAAATGATGGCGTTTTTTGTTACATCAACATGACTAATATTATTACAATGTAACAGCTTGCATAATTCAATTTTTGAAAATTACAATATTGTAAAAAATCACTAAGATGGTTACAGCTCCTCGACTTTTAATAGATAGTTCATTTGCATCTGTAATGACTTGCAAGACTCGGTTCATTAACTCCAAAAATCCCAGTATGCAACAATGAAAACCTCAAGGTGATTTCCTGTGACTTTGAGGATCAATGGAAATAATTTTCGATATCAATTTTATTAATCTTTCGCTTTTATGCTAAAGGAAATAGCAAATCAGTTATTAAATTTAGTATTCATACACAAGGTTGGATATTATCGATATTGTTAATTATAAATTTAAATTATTACCAACTTCATACAAAACGAATAATTAATATGTGTAATTTTTTTCTATAGTTAAGACATTAGCAGGGACTGTCCAGTAAATTCTCTTTATCCTTTTCCTATAGTACAAGCAAACATTATTAGCTCAGCTTAAAAATTTAAAAAGTATAAAAAGTTTCTTTTATTAACACGGAGTGTTTATTCTGTAACTTAGTAGCACTGTTGCTGATACACCATATTAACAACTTCCAGCCATCAAACAGGTTTATTATTGGTCACAACTTTTTCCTTGATACATTTAAATTTAATACAATAATATCAATAACTTTCGTAATTTCACACACATCACGATATCGCTTCACAGTGTGTTCAATAGGAATTTGTTTGAACAAAATTTAATAACAAAACTCATTTTAAACCATAAAAATCGCGTTAGGTCGCAAAAAATTGCACTGTTCTGATTTTTTGGGGTATTGTTAGGATAGACCAGTAGTGCGAAACCAAGTTTGCAGCTTCGAAAGGCTGTGCTAACTGCGTGGTGCTCGAAAAACCTTGAAATTATCGGATTTTTTTTCTGTCTTTGGGTTATAACTTCGGAAAGGTGCATCCTACGGAAAAAGTCGTAGTGCATACGTTTAAAGTAGATAAAATTTGCTACAATTTGAAGGACTCGCAATAGGTCCCGAGATACGCCACTTCAAAAATTAGCAATTTTTTTCAAAAAGTTCGAAATTATAGTTTTAGCCGCCTTCCGAGCAGGATATCGGCTAAAACACTCGTCTTGCCAGGAAAGTCATGGGAAATGAAGTTGTAGATCAGTTATTTTGCTTTAATATAAGCACAAGCGGAATCCTGTAGGGCAAATAAAGGCCCTTGTTATCTGGGAAGAACGAAAAATTAATAAAATCGGATTTTTCACGAAATGGAGTCAGTAGGGTGCTTATACCGGAGCTCACTCCTCCCCCTACCACTTTTCTGTGACGTCACAGGGGGCGTGGCCGGGGGGCGGGGCGCGGGGGGCGGGGCGCGGGTAATTAGGGTGGTGGGGGGTAATTAGGGTGGTGGGGGGCAATTAGGGTGGTGGGGGGCAATTAGTGTGGTGGGAGGTAATTAGTGTGGTGGGAGGTAATTATGGTGGTGGGGGGCAATTAGGGTGGTGGGAGGTAATTAGTGCGGTGGGAGGTAATTAGTGTGGTGGGAGGTAATTATTGTGGTGGGAGGTAATTAGAATGGTGTGATGTAATTGTAGTGGTGGGGGGGTAACTAGAGTGGCCTGATGTAATTGTAGTGGTGGGGGGCAATTAGTGGAATGATGGATAATTAGAGTAATTGCATGATGGATAATTAGAATGGTGTGATGTAATTGTAGTGGTGGGGGGTAACTAGAGTGGCCTGATGTAATTGTAGTGGTGGGGGGCAATTAGTGGAATGATGGGTAATTAGAGTAATTGCATGATGGATAATTATTGTGGTGGGAGGTAACTAGAGTGGCCTGATGTAATTGTAGTGGTGGGGGGCAATTAGTGGAATGATGGGTAATTAGAGTAATTGCATGATGGATAATTAGAATGGTGTGATGTAATTGTAGTGGTGGGGGGTAACTAGAGTGGCCTGATGTAATTGTAGTGGTGGGGGGCAATTAGTGGAATGATGGGTAATTAGAGTAATTGCATGATGGATAATTATTGTGGTGGGAGGTAACTAGAGTGGCCTGATGTAATTGTAGTGGTGGGGGGCAATTAGTGGAATGATGGGTAATTAGAGTAATTGCATGATGGATAATTATTGTGGTGGGAGGTAACTAGAGTGGCCTGATGTAATTGTAGTGGTGGGGGGCAATTAGTGGAATGATGGGTAATTAGAGTAATTGCATGATGGATAATTATTGTGGTGGGAGGTAACTAGAGTGGCCTGATGTAATTGTAGTGGTGGGGGGCAATTAGTGGAATGATGGGTAATTAGAGTAATTGCATGATGGATAATTATTGTGGTGGGAGGTAATTAGAATGTTGTGATGTAATTGTAGTGGTGGGGGGTAACTAGAGTGGCCTGATGTAATTGTAGTGGTGGGGGGCAATTAGTGGAATGATGGGTAATTAGAGTAATTGCATGATGGATAATTATTGTGGTGGGAGGTAACTAGAGTGGCCTGATGTAATTGTAGTGGTGGGGGGCAATTAGTGGAATGATGGGTAATTAGAGTAATTGCATGATGGATAATTATTGTGGTGGGAGGTAACTAGAGTGGCCTGATGTAATTATAGTGGTGGGGGGCAATTAGTGGAATGATGGGTAATTAGAGTAATTGCATGATGGATAATTATTGTGGTGGGAGGTAACTAGAGTGGCCTGATGTAATTGTAGTGGTGGGGGGCAATTAGTGGAATGATGGGTAATTAGAGTAATTGCATGATGGATAATTATTGTGGTGGGAGGTAACTAGAGTGGCCTGATGTAATTGTAGTGGTGGGGGGCAATTAGTGGAATGATGGGTAATTAGAGTAATTGCATGATGGATAATTATTGTGGTGGGAGGTAACTAGAGTGGCCTGATGTAATTGTAGTGGTGGGGGGCAATTAGTGGAATGATGGGTAATTAGAGTAATTGCATGATGGATAATTATTGTGGTGGGAGGTAATTAGAATGTTGTGATGTAATTGTAGTGGTGGGGGTAACTAGAGTGGCCTGATGTAATTGTAGTGGTGGGGGGCAATTAGTGGAATGATGGGTAATTAGAGTAATTGCATGATGGATAATTATTGTGGTGGGAGGTAACTAGAGTGGCCTGATGTAATTGTAGTGGTGGGGGGCAATTAGTGGAATGATGGGTAATTAGAGTAATTGCATGATGGATAATTAGAATGGTGTGATGTAATTGTAGTGGTGGGGGGTAACTAGAGTGGCCTGATGTAATTGTAGTGGTGGGGGGCAATTAGTGGAATGATGGGTAATTAGAGTAATTGCATGATGGATAATTATTGTGGTGGGAGGTAACTAGAGTGGCCTGATGTAATTGTAGTGGTGGGGGGCAATTAGTGGAATGATGGGTAATTAGAGTAATTGCATGATGGATAATTATTGTGGTGGGAGGTAACTAGAGTGGCCTGATGTAATTGTAGTGGTGGGGGGCAATTAGTGGAATGATGGGTAATTAGAGTAATTGCATGATGGATAATTATTGTGGTGGGAGGTAATTAGAATGTTGTGATGTAATTGTAGTGGTGGGGGGTAACTAGAGTGGCCTGATGTAATTGTAGTGGTGGGGGGCAATTAGTGGAATGATGGGTAATTAGAGTAATTGCATGATGGATAATTATTGTGGTGGGAGGTAACTAGAGTGGCCTGATGTAATTGTAGTGGTGGGGGGCAATTAGTGGAATGATGGGTAATTAGAGTAGTTGGATGATGGATAATTATTGTGGTGGGGATGACTCAATTAGGGTGGTGGGAGGTAATTGGAGTGGTGTGATGTAATTGTAGTGGTGGGGGGTAACTAGAGTGGCCTAATGTAATTGTAGTGGTGGGGATGACTCTACTAATATAAATAGAATGCAATGCTTCTGCATCACACAATTAAAACCTATCGCCGATAAGTCAAGAGCTAGCAAGTGAATGTTGTGCAACTATCCGAATTATTTCAAGTGAGCAATATTTTATATTACTTTCTGTAATTCTTTCACTGTATACATTCGATTTAATTATGGCAATTTCTGATTACGACTTATTTGCACTTAATGCAATGATCAATGAATCTACAGAGGTCTTAGAACAAAAGTCTATTTCATCATTAATTTTACATAAACCATATATCATTAAGAAAATTTCTGCTGTCAATACGCGATTTGGAAAATCAATAGTAGTACATTTATTTGAGGAAAGCACAATTACATCTTTCAAATCATTTCTACCAAAACGAGTTGTTGAAATTGTGAGTGAGGATCTTATGAGCAAAATCAATTTATCTGGTAAATACACACTGACATATCTAGGTCAGAGTTCTCCGGTGTATAACGGTGCAAAACCCAGTGTAATGTTACGTTTTGGCTGTTAGTTGAGATATTGTATAGTTGCGTTAGTTATTAATTTTTAATTTTATATTAGTAAAGAGCATGGTTGCGTTAGTTATTAATTTTAATTTTATATTAGTAAATGGAATACAGTTGAAAGTATGCTGGGAGTAATATTGTTGATTCACTTGCAAATATATGAAATAATTGTTATATAGTAAATAATAACAAATGGACTTCTACAATATATTTTCATCATCACATTTTGTGTAAGTTGATAAAAAAATTATCCTTTCTGAATATGTATGATTAATATGTTTGTTTTTTATTTTTTTAGTTTAGTCCAACTGGCACAATGTGGATGCAATATTCAGCTCAACGGTGGGTACGGGCAGAAGACATTAAATCGGCCATTGAAAGGTTGTCTTGTGAACTAAGTGACTTAATCAAGGATTCGCAGCATTCATTAGTTTATGATACAAATGTCTTCTACGATGTTGAAGAAACAAGACGCGTTGAAAAAGATTGCAGGATGTATGCTGCTGGTGCAAATCTATGTTACAAATATTCAAGAGGCTTTTTAAATTTGGACGAATTTTGTGAGCATATGGTTAGAATAGAACTAAGACACCTTCTATATGACATAGTAAAGTACCTGCCTAAGGAACTTATTGAAAAATATCAACTGGACCAGTCTGATGATGATACAAGCAGTTAAATAATTCTATGTGTTGTATTTATTATTAGATATAAACAATTATTGTATTATTTTATTATGCAATATACAATTATAGTATCTTAAAATTTTTCTTTGTATTTTCGTACTACGATGAGGTTAGAAATAAAACAAATATTAAAATAATACGTGTATTTTATTACCTATTCTTGATTACATAACTAAAAGATATACCTTAATAAACCTAAAGAGTTTTTATTCCAATTTTATATTTAAATCTACAATACATTTGTAAAGAAAGTGAACATTTGCGAGAGCACAATGACAATTATTATAATGATAATGTTCCAAACATTCTGGTATAGTCAATGATTTAAGATTAGGTAGAGGCGGTGAATAGTCATTAAGAACTAAAATTTTATTCCACCGCAGATATTGTAATAGGAAATTCTTCTTCGTCACACCTTTGCATAGTATTATTACATTGTTTAATTGTAAATTATGTCGATAGTTGTTAACAGCATTCTGACAAAGTCGTTCAAAGATTAGTGGCAATTTTTCCAGTTGAATATATCCATGACTCCATTTTAAACCATGGAAATTATTTTCCAACCATTGGTATTGCACCTTTTCACCACGTGCTAAATGAGAATGTATATGGTGGTTTGAAAATATAATGTGCTTGTTGTTTAGTGTTACAGCAGACAGCAGCCAATTCTTTCACTATAAACTCATTGTCATTATATTGAAAACTTTGTAAGTCAATGATCAAAGTAGGAAATGTACTACTTAAACGCACCATATTATAGTCTTTTACTTAGCACCAATAAAGCCGTTCTGGACTGAACCATCCAATGCGCTGTACGTTAAATAAGCATCGTGAAGTATAAGAGCATATACTCGAGTTTGCTCGGGGAATTTCGTTTTTCGTGTTTCAAATTCTATTTTTATGTCGACAGTGGATGATTTAATTGCGTCCGGTTGACGAGAGCAATCAATAACAAACAATGGATTTTTTCTGAATTCGCTAAGATCCATCATAGGTTCACCCATATCTTTATCATAGTAACTACGTTGAAAGTTTTCATAGGCATAGTAGGCTGCAGAGTCGAGTTTTTTAACGAAATCTAAATTCCAACGTTCATATGGAAATACTTCAGCGTTCAGATATAGTCGAATATTACTAATATCTGCAGGTATAAACTTTGTGGCATCCTGGTTCCTATTATTGGAATTGTCATTGTTTTGAAATCCGATAACGATGTATCGAGGTCTCTCAAGACTGCTAGTGGTTTTAACAGCCCATATGTCAGAAGCAGTATCGCGTAAAGTAGGTAACTCATATAAATCCCACATACGATAAGCCATCTTAATTTTAGCATTATTACTGCTCTTATTGATGCGGCTTAATAGTTTAAGCCTTTGTCTATCTTCAGGAACAATATGTCTAATCTTCCACTCAATTTTGCTAATTTCCAGCTCTGCATCAACTTCACCAATATAACAATCGTTGAAGGATCGAGAAATGATTAAAATTAATTCTTGCTTTACATTTAAAATACCTTTGGTATAATCTTCTGCAAATCCCATGAGATATTTAAGAGGAAGTCTACCACTGAACACGTGACTGGTAGTATCTAAAATATCCTGCTTCTGTTGGGTGAGACCCCAACCTGTGGTTAACAGGGATCGGAGATGTGTTTGCCCATATGATACCATCGTTTTCATTGTTGTAGTGATACCAGGCTTTCTAACGACGGCCACTTGTTCTCCACCCATTTCGTATCTGATCTCCTCAAAGAGAAAAGCTAGTGCATTATTAGATAGATAACACCGTTTGGTAATGTCGCTAGGTGTAAATTTTCCTTCTATATAAATATAACTGTCTGCAATGTCAAGTATGAGATCTTGAAAATTAATAGGAATACGTATTTCATCAGAGTTCCTATAATATGGCGATCCATATGGTTTATACGTATGCTCATGTAAACTGACAAGAGACTGATCAAACACAGGTTCGTCGAACACGTCAAGTTTATCACTAGATGTAATAGTCGCCATTATTTAATCTTCTCTCAATTTTAATCCAACGGACTGGAGAAATATGCGGTCTGCAGCCGACAATCTAGGTCTTACGTGTTTAAGATGTACACGCTGAATGAATCGCTTTTCACACTCACTATTCTTTTTATCGTAGATCACATTACGCCATTGTTGGTTATATCGGAAACCCATTTTCTTGACAGTTAGATCAAAACTGCTTCAATTGTAGCTTTACAATAATCTTCTCACCCCGAAAATTAATTAAATCACCATTGTCATCCAATATGCGTAGTGTAATGTTATCGATGTACTGGCGCCCTTCGGGTGTAACAGGTAAATATATGATGTTGGCTGGCTCCCTAGTAAGTTTGTAACCAGGTTCAACATCTATGTCAAACTCGAAAAGAGTGTGGGATCTAATGGTGTTTAAATACGCTCCAGAAATAATATTGCAATCCACACGTATCATCCTTACTTTCATAATATCAACAGGGAGTGTTGATTCATGGTTCTTGTTTGGATTTAAGTACGTCGGTTCAAATCCCAACAAACTACCAATAGAGTTTTTTTGTGAAAAGTCAATCCCATATTTTGACCAAATTTCACATTTCAACGTATTGTTGTTTGCTTGTAGCCGAAATAACTTTTCCTTTTCTTCCTTGCTTTTGCCATTTGGCATAGCTTTCAGTATTGCCCGGTATATTTCATCAATTTCATAGGCCCCGTATGGTATGTGGAGAATTGTAGGGGTTACTTTTGGTCCAGTTTTATAACAGAAACTATTATTTGTCTCGTCAACATTGAATATAGAGTTGTACGAATAGAATCCAATTAATCCCAGTCCATATCGGCTACCCATACTTAATTGAATTGGAGGATAAAATTCTGCACTGAGCACGCTTGAGCGGCTCGATAGTGTAAAAGTGTGCGACATGACTGATGTTATTTAGGCATTGTTGTGTGAATTTATTGCGGTTTACAGCAATAATTATGGTATAATTTTCTTTTCTTGAGTGGTGATGGAGATATATCATTATTTGACGCTATATTCACATCACGTATTTTGCAGTAACAACAAAATATTTTTCGAGGTGATGGACCATCATTAACATCAACATCTTTATCATCGCTCGAATAATGCTCTTGGCAGTATTGATATTTTAAGATATCAATATCATTTTGAAGATGTTCGGGAAGTTTATCCCATACTAACGCAATTTCATGTGCAGCACACCCAATCATTACCTCTTTAGGCATATCTGAAAGTTGTTCTTTGCTCATCTTCAACAGGCTGCGTAGTCTAGAGAATGCAATCAATGAGTTACCCATCCGTTTAATAGTATCTCGATCCATTGATGGTGTCACAGAAGCCATTATAGTTTTATTTAAATTTTGAAGAAACAAACTTTAAGCACAAATGACCACACCACACTGTGTTGAAATTTTGTAGGCGCTCGAAATTATAGTGGATTTTATCGGTGAAATTTGGACCCTTGCGCAAGTATAAAACTAATTCTCTAGGTGGGGGTAAATCACCAAAACTATCGAAATATGTCACTATGCTACCACGTTTTTTATATGCCACCCAGTGTGTCCCAGGACCAGTTATACTATCCAAATTTATGATGACGGATTCATTATAACGTGGTCCTGATTTTGGAAGATTGTCGCGCATAAATATACCTCGAAAATAGGGCACACTCAACCTCTCAGCATAATATTTAAGGTCGTAGTTGGTGAGAGGCTTTCGAGGCAGGGTGTCTAATAGTTTTTTGAACTTTGTGGTTTTAGATAAAGACCTAATCCTTCACGATATGGTTTCAAGTATAGCCCTTTGCCAGTTTTTCCTATTGCAATGGCCTCCATTTGTTTGTTATGTCGATTTTTTTCAGCCAATTCCTCTCTGCTTGTTTTAACATCATTTACAGCTTTAGCTATACCTGCCGCAGTTCCAGCCAAACTACCTAACGCCGATAATCCAGCAAAAATAGGTATTAAAGGAAGAATTCCACCAACTTTCGGAATCGGTATGATTCTAGGTGTACGAATATTCCGTTTTCCACCAGAAGCCCTCATGTGACGTCGCGCTGCTTGAAGTGCTATTTGTGTAACTTTTCTCGTGTCCTTAGCAATAGACCGCCTGCCACCGGCTTTACGCAGGTCATCCCGCACTTTGTGCACTATTCCAGCACCGAAAGCCACCTTTCTCATCTTCTTCTCACATTTCCTTTTATTTTTAGTATTTTTTCTTTTTATTACACGGGATGTTGTTGACCCACAACCCATGCCGAGACGCTGTTTTCCTTTCATTATGGTGGTAACCAACCACGCAGCAGCCTTCTCTTTAATACTTGCGTCTTTAGATTGAACTCTTTTCCAGGCAGCGTGTTCAAGTTTATGGTCTGCTTTGTGTCTGGCAGTTAAATCACTCGAGTTTTGATCGTATGCAATATCGTGCTCCTTGCATGCAGTATCGAGCTTGTTTATACCTGGATCACCTCGAGCTAACCTTTTTTTTAATTTGGTGCCTGGACCACAATACTGATAACCTCCCGGTAAATGCAATTCAAAGGGAAGTTTATTTATTAGTGAGTTTACTATCCCTTTACCTGCCTTTAAACGATGACGTTGGCAGTTTTTAGATGTGTGTTGCTTGACTGACAACATTTAAATAACTATTGCATTACGTACATTCATTTATATATTATTCAACCGTGTTACGATGCGCATTGTGAAGCAGAGACAAAAATTTTCTATAGACAATTTGGATGAAAAAGTTGGAAGTGGGTTACAAACCGAACCGCGCCATGGTCCGTTACTTCCCTCAACTATTCGCGGTCTATTAATCGGTCCAAGTGCCTGTGGCAAAACAAATTTACTTATATCTCTGCTTACTCACCCCCTTGGATTACGCTTTGCAAATATATATTTATATTCCAAGTCTCTTTATCAACCCAAGTATGAGTATTTGCGTAAGATATTAGAACCTATTAAGGGACTAGGATTTTACACCTTTAGTAATAATGCAGAAATAGTGCAACCATCCGACGCTAAACCTGATTCTATATTTATATTTGATGACGTTATATGTGAAAAGCAAGATGTAATTCGTGCGTTTTTCTCCATGGGGCGCCATAGAAATGTAGACTGTTTTTATTTAGCGCAAACATATTCTCGCGTGCCTAAACAACTGGTAAGGGACAATAGTAATTTCATAGCAATCTTCAAACAGGACGATATGAATTTACATCACATTTTCTCTGATCATGTCTCCCCAGACGTACATTTTAAGCAATTTCAAGATATGTGTGCAGAATGTTGGAAAGAAAAATATGGATTTCTTGTAATTGATAAGGAGAGAGAAGTGAATGAGGGGCGATATAGGAAAGGTCTTGATAGTTTCATATATCCGTAATGTATTTTAATAAGGACTTCAATCGATCTGAAGACAGCATTGGGATTACTTCGCCGATGATTTATAAGAAATGAAGATTACTGGTGATATGAAGCAAAACACTCATATGGATAGAGACATAGGAATTGAAATAAATATAAAACGTCAACTAATTGAGGCTACCGATTCTGTACGTAAGAAATTCAATTCCCTCAAGAATAGAGATGTGGAGAATACATTAACGATGGAGAAGATATTTGAGCCCATAACGAAACCTTTAAAGGTCATATCATCCGCTTCAGAAGTAAAATCACAAGAGAAATCGCCAACACAGACCCAAGAGGGTGTAAGAGCTAGTACCAGTGCAGTGCCTGAAACTAGTGATGAAGTAACATATTTTATGGATACACCACCGAAATCATCGTTAATGAGCACCCCAAGTACAGCAAGTTCCACTTACCGCACAGAGAAACAACACGATGTACTCAAAAATCATTTAGAAAATCTAAAGTCTAACGATCCCAAATATGATACAGTATATGGTGTTCGTTTAGACCCTCAGACAGATAAACTACGTATAGGTAATAGTGAAGTACGCTTTGATAAGGGAAATATCATTTTGTGGCGTGGCGATAAGAGACTGGGAATTTACCCTGGCAGTCCTGAGTTGTATGATATAATATTTATGAAATATCCATCAATTCTACGTAGTGATGTAGCCACTACTGACGACGAAGAGCATAAAATATACGGGACAATATTAAAGAAAACAAATGCACCATATATAAATTATGATTCAAAAGAGGGCTTGAATAGGAAAAAATGGAAGAAATTCAATGATATTATAAAACCGTTGGTATCTTCCACAGTAACGACAAGATCTAGGGCTGGATCGGGCTTTCCACAAATGCCTACTCACAAACTATACAATAGCAAAGGTGTGGACTATGTCTACTGGAACAAACCGAAAGAATTGGTTGATCGTTTGCGTCTGCTCTATAGTTCAAAAATGGCAGGTAACAACAATGTCGACAACGAAATTGTTAGTTTAGTCCAGGAACTTCGAGAAGAGGGAATAATCTATTAGCAATATTACTTTTAATCTGACTGCTCCCATAACTAGTATATAGAACGCCGAAATGTCGAAATTATCTCAAATGCAAAGAGAAATGGCAGCTGTAAACACAATTGACAAGTTCGGGAGACGAAGAAGTGCCTTAAATAAGTCAATGATTGTACGTGGACCACCAGGCGTTGGTTTTATTGTAACCGTAGACAATCACTTTGATATTCAAAATAAACGTTTAAAAAATATTGGAGAGCCAGTGGATAGTCGTGATGGTGTAACTCGTAATTATGTAGAAAAATGCATGAAAGAGTTACATAGTGCCTTTTTCGAGAACCAACAGACTTTTGTACACAACAAAATTACCGAGATGATTAATGAAGTGCGACAGTATATCAACACAGAAATTTCAGATGTTAAGAAATTAGTTGAAGACAATACCAATGCAATAGAGAAGGTATTCAGCACTATTCAAGAATCCCGTCTGATAAGCGCACCTTCACAAACCAAATCACTTGATGTTAAGATGGTGGGTGTTGATAAACAGCAGATGATGGATGAAATTGCGGACACCGCTGCTGCATTGGGACATATTAAAAATAAAAAAGGATTAACTATAAACAAAGTCCATTAGTATATTAGAAGAATTGACTTATTAAAAATTAGTTTACTTGTGAACACCTACCAGTCAGGTACTTTATGATGGAGTCCAGTATTATAAAAAGAGCAGTCGTTGAGGAGCTACACAAACCAGTTCGTAAAAATTTCCGTAGAAGGAGAACAATAATAAAAGGGTATGGCGATTTATGGCAGATGGACTTGATTGAGATGCGACCATATGCTCATGATAATAAAGGATGTCACTATATTCTTGTCGTGATAGATTGTTACTCCAAATATGTGTGGACTAGACCTGTAAAAAATAAAACAGGTATGGAAATTACGAAGGGCATGAGAGGCATATTGGAAGAATCAAACTATTCACCTAAAAATCTTCAAAGCGACCAAGGTACAGAATTTTACAATACAAAATTTTCTGCTTTAATGAAAAAATACAATATAAATCATTACTCTACGTATAGTACGAAAAAAGCTGCTATCGCTGAGAGAGTAATTAGAACACTAAAAAATTGGCTCTATAAAGAATTCTCTGCTAGAGGTAAATACAAATGGGTTGACATTCTGCCCAACATTACAAATATGTACAATAATAAAGTACATCGTACAATTGGTATGAAACCGACTGATGTGAAACCAACTACACGTTTAAAAGCATATGATCAAATTAAGATTGCTTTAAAACCTAAATTTCATGTTGGCGACATAGTTCGAATAAGCAAATACAAAGGTGTATTTGACAAAGGATATACGCCAAACTACTCAACTGAACTGTTCAAAGTTGTTAAAGTAAACGTGAGCTATCCGAGGACTTATTTAATTCAAGATATGCATGGTCAACCAATAAAGGGATGTTTTTATGAAATGGAACTACAAAAAGCTAAGTACCCAGACGTTTATCTGGTCGAGAAGGTTTTAAAAAAGAGAGGGAATAAGGTTTTTGTCAAATGGTTGGGATTATCTGAAGAAAATAACAGCTGGATTCGAAATACTGCTTTTGTTTAAAGTTATTTACTTTCTTTAATAAAAATATATGCATAGATAGATGATGTATTTACTTATGTATAAGAAAATGAATAATAAATGTGCACTCCATTAATGTTTGTTTTTATTTATGTCCTTAATATTGCATGTACAACAATAATATAAATTAATTCAAAAAACGTAAAGAGACATTTTAGAAAATTTAATTTAGAATAACCTTTGTCTGTTATAATTTTCTCACAAAATCAATAGACAAGTCGTTATTTAAGAAAGTTCGATTTTTTTTTAGCATTCGCTTTAACTTTAATATTTAATGGAATTATTTATTCTAGAAGCCTAGTATCGAAGTTTCAGAAGCAGTTATCCCCTCAGGGATACGTTTATATGTAGCGAATTCGCATAAGTGTAAAAGTCATTATTCTTACATATAAGGTACTAAGATGGAATTTCTTACTTTTGCGCCCCTTGCCCGCGTAGCGGCATACATAGGTTTTATTGATAGGATGTTCACCTGAAGGGTTTAATACGGCTGATTCAGACAAAAATTACAAAATTTGTACTTACTCTTTAATTTGCTTAACTGCTTGCACGTCATGGCACTGTCTTAAAGCTAACACTCTTACTTAACTAACACTTTCTTAATCTAGAAATCATTTTTTTTGTAATTAAATCTTTGGGGTAGAGATCTTGCAATAAAATAAACATTTCAATTGTTATTTTTATTACATTATTTTGAAGTTATTACATACAAAAAAAAAAAAATGATAGAAATATCATACATACAACTAAAAAGGAAAAAGTAAATACTTAATATTAAAAATTGTATAGGAAAAAATTATATAGAAAAAATATGTAAAAAAATAAACTTAATACTAAAAAAATGTAAAAAATTATATAGAAAAAGATGTATAAAAATAAACTTAGTGCTAAAAAATTTAAAAAAATATATACAAAAAAAAGATGTAAAAAATTTAACTTAATACTAAAAAATACATACAAAAAATGAAAGACATACATACAAAAAAAAACAAAAAATTTCACCTTGCCTTTCACTGTTTATCGCGCCTTAATTTAATTTTTTTTATTTTCCGGACAATACCATCCACCATCGCTTGCGACTCTGCCAAATCGGCGCGACGCGTCTGTATATTGGCCAAAATTGTGCCAGCCTCTGCTACCATTGCATTAGCTCTTGCAATCATGGCCTCACCCTCTTCTATCATCGCCCTAGCTCTAACGTCTTCCTCGCGGTCGTTTTGGCAGGCCGCAACATTTGCCTCATGTAAATCGTAATATTTTTTGTATATTCCTGATAGGGACATAAGAGCCATCCGCATGAGCTCCCTGTCCTCCATGTTCTTCAAAAAATCCGCGTCAGAAGAATCATCGGAGCTCTGGCTGCACCCGGGGACCGGTGTCAACCCGGACAATACATTTGAAGCATTTGCTGCTTCGGCATTGGCGTTGGCGTTTCTGGCCTTATTGGCACGACGACCATCTCCAGATGATTTTTTGTTACCTCTGGCCATCGTTTCGCGACAATATACAAGAAAATACAAATGAAAAGAACACAAGTCGAATGGAGCACAAGTCGAAAAGAATTAAAAAACCCAGTGAGGTGCAGAAATCACGGAGAGTACGGAGAACAAACTACACTCGACGACGATGAAAAGCAAAGAGAATGTTTGGCAGAGTCTTTCGGCTTTGCTAACCAGGCATACCCCCACTCGAGGAGTGGGGATGAGCGTGGGGGACGGGTGTGGTTCATCCTCATTGCTTTAAAATTACAAACTGAAACTTACAAATTATTATATACAAGTAGAAAAACATGTACAGTATAATTACAAGAAAACCGTAAAAATGACAAAAGAAATAATTAAAAAGTCGATGTGCACAAATTGACAAGTCAATGAGTTCTCCAGTTGATCATATAATTTATTTATACTGTTCTGAACCTTTGCGTTCAATGTACATATATTTTATTTCATTCTTTAGTTAGGTGGATTTAACTCCGCCATTGCTGCGAGTAATACATCTAACTTATTGTTTTCTACAGAACTACGCTCAACATCATTTATGGCTGCCATTAACCACCGCATGTTTTGTTCTGGTTCGGTTTTAAAAAATTGTATATCAGAGTGACCCCATGGTAAAGTCTTTGTTGTATTGGGAATAAGAAAACGTTTATCGTCGTGGTAAGACAAAGCTACTTTGTTCTTCATTTCTGTATAAATATCATGCAAAACGCTGCGAAACGTGTTCATTTTTCTAAATACTACACCACCTTGTTCAACAATTTGTCTGTAATCATGTGCCGATAGCTCTTTTTGAATAACTGATCTTTTCACGCCTTTGGCTTTCTTTAGTTCTTTACCTACAGATTGTACGTAATATGCTTTTGCTCCGGTGCCATAAAAACTTATTATTGGATCTGCCGGGAATTCATCTTTAAAATTTCCTAAAATTGATGGACCCTTCGGGATATTAAATATATTTCCTTCTTGATAATTTGAAGTATCGAATTTGTCCTGGTTATCTACTATAAAGTCATAAAAATTTTCTGTCATTATTTTTAGAATCAAACTATCAGTATCACAGTATAAAAGAGACGCCTTATCCCCAAACTCTTTTTTGATCACGTTATACAAAAAGTTGTACAATACCGTCTTTGACAATTCCAAGATACAAAAACCTACATAAATTGGTTTGTTATAAACTACCTTTTGCTGGCCCATATGGATTGCCACAAAATCCTCGGTAAATATTGAACAAGTTTTAAAGTTCGGTCTACATATGAATGCATTTGCTCCCATACTACGTCTAATACTCTCCCAATGAGTTACCAACTTTATATCCAATCTATTGTCGACATTTTCCATCGTTTTACCAAACACCGCATTATTCATTAATTTATAAAAATCTTTTTCAAATTTATTTGTTGCTCTATTTCTCATGTCGGTGTTCAAATCGATGTATTTCTTTAACCATGCCGATTGATTGAATTTAAGAACTCTATGTATTTTCGTAATTATCAGACCATTATTAATAGCTTGCTTTAGATTTACGTAGTGTACCACGTACATTCTCTTATCGTTAAGATTTGGTATCAGCTTTTTTAATTTTGATTCGGGAGGGGCAATGCTCTCAACTAAAAAGGGGAGGTCTGAATGCAAGTCGTGTAAGTGTTGTGGATAATGTATGTCAATCTCAAAAACGTACCCTTGGGGACTTTCATCTGAAATACTCATAATGTCTAAATCATCGATTTCTATTTCGGACAACCATGCGAAGCCCCCTGTTGGCAGTACTTTCGACATACTATTTCCATATAAGTTCGTGGCATCTAGATATGTTATGAATGACGATGGTTCATTCGGATCGTAATTTGGTAGAAATTTATTATTTGCAATATGTTTCCTTTCCGAACATTGGCTTATTCCACCACGTATGCCTTTCTTAAAAAAGTGAATTATATCTATTTCAGTTAGCAATTCAAGCTCTATCCCGGTACATTTTAACATAGCGTCCCACGATAATCCAGGGGCTGTGTAATACTGTGCTGCATCTAATTGATATTTATCTAAACAAATTCTACGAAAATTCTCAAAAACATCACATAACAGAAGCACATCTGATTTTAAGTAAAGATCTGAATAATCACCCAAATTGTCACATTCGAATAGATTCCACACTTGGTTAGCACGCCGATAGTCCTCATCTGATATATGTTCTTTATTTAAAGTGTCATAAAATTCCTCTTTTGTTGGTAATTCCGTTTTATTTAATTTATCTAAACTATCCATAAAACTATATGGGAATACGCCCTTTTGCCTCATTAAATTAAACTTATCGCTATCGTTATAAAAACTCCGCGTTGTCTCCATTTGATCATCGCTTAAATTTGCACCTAAATTTTGTAATGATGCTGATAAGAATTTAAAACTATCGATAAATCGTAGTTGTAAATATTTCATTTTTATTTCACCTTTATTATTGACATAGTCGTGCATATAAATATGTTTTGTAAAAGATATATATTTTTCTTTATTTTGTGCTATTACACTAATTTTATCCTTATGTTTGCACAACTCCTTGATAAACAGATGACTATCGTATCCACTCATATTGTGGAAAATTATCGGCACAAAACTCGGTAACTTGTAATTAAGATTGCAGATGGAATGTGCCGCACCGAACCTTACTTTACCCGTTAAGTGACAATGGTCTCTAACTTTTACGTCCGCTCCTTCGAAAGATTTTGCACATATACCGCATAGGGTCGCACTTTCAAAATCTTGCCTTTCTTGTGCTGTGAGTGTATCCATTGGGACTATATCTTTCATATATTGATTATATATATTTCGTAAATCTGCCTCTATATGATTTACAAAAACTTGAGATGCATGAGTCCCCCGGTACAATTCAAATTTAGATAAAGAATTGTCAAAAGAACACTTAATATAATATGCGAAAGAGTAAGATTCATGTATAAACGTTTTATTCGTGAAAGAGCGTTCGGGGTTTGGCTCGCAGGTGGCGATAGGTTTTAATATTGACTCAAAGTCGGCATATACCACGAATGGTACTTGCATTTGTTTTTCGATATTCTCAAATTTTAATATATTTCCAGGTACATCCTTTCCGAATTTATCAATACGTATATTTGTTGTGGGTGTTGTTGTGTAAATATGGTTACAATCGTTTCTCTGATGTTGAAATAAGTGACGTTCAGTATTAAAGTATAGTAAACAACCATCGCAAAAATGTTTTTTATGATCGCTACCGGAAACTTGACTTGAAACTAACTTGGACAAATCTCTGATCCAACAATAGTGACTATTCGCACAATCTACGTTACAACAGTGATTTTCATCAACATTACATTCACCAGAAATTAGTAGTAAATTTACATGTCTAAACAATTTCCTCCCCGAGTAACGCAAAGGCCCAACTATTTCATATATTACTTTGTTATTTTCAAATTTTTCTTCTAACCCGTATACGTTAACCGAGATATTGTTCAATTCCTCAAATTTTGAAATATCTTTTAACTTTACTGGAAAACTCATACCTGTTATGTTTAACACTGTTGAAAAATGTGGATATGATGATGTCAACGATACATGACCAGTTGGGAGGTACAGCGATGATGTTACAGCCCAAACAAAACAGCATTGATCCTGATTTTGTACATTTACCACTGCTTTCTTATTTTCGATGAACTTCGGCAATTTGATATATGATGAGCCACGAAGAGGACTATACTTATTAACGTTTATTTCTACAAAAGCAATTCGTTCGAGGGCCCACCCTAAAAATGATATAATCATTAATTTTTATCTTTATAATTTAACAAATGAAAACATACCTGAATCACGTTCTTGAAACTCTGAACTTTGCGTGACCATAGAATCCACAAAGCTATCCACAACATCGTCTAGATTCACACCTTCATCCAAAATTATGTTGCAAGTATTAAATGACTTCATATCGCTCACGTCTTGCGTAGGTAATGTATACCTAGCGAAAGTTTCCATATTTACTTTAACTGCTCTATGGACACTCAATACTTCTTCAAGGAGATTTATAATTTTCGGTCTGATTTCGTTGAAGAACAATATGAAATCTAAATAATTATTTTCGCTGTGCACTCGATACGTGACAATTCTATTCTTGAATGCACTTTGGACAATAGACACACCATCCACCCATGGAACACATGAATTATTTCTATGTTGTAGAGTTCTTCTATGTGAATTCATCTGTGCTGTCGTTAAAGTCACATTACAGTCATTACATGTTTGCATGTTTGTAGGCGTTGAATCAACTCTAGGTTGCTTTGCAGGGGGCCCTTCATTCTGTGACCCTAGACATGACTGCAATTGATGGCGCCGCAAGTTGTCACTACGAGTAAAATTTTTACCACAAAGCGTACACAAATGCATACTGAATATAGACAACTGGTCTATTCAATGACAGCAATTTTCCTCCTCCTTCGCTTTTATCTGAATAAGCTTATCCCCACCATAACAATTACCCTATTCCAATACTTACACAGCACTACATCTAATTACCTATTACCAGCCTAGTTACCTCCCACCACTCTAATTATCCGCCATTCTAATTACCAACCGCTCTAATTACCCATCATTCCACTAATTGCCCCCCACCACTACAATTACATCACAACATTCTAATTACCTCCCACCACAATAATTATCCATCATTCCACTAATTGCCCCCCACCACTACAATTACATCAGGCCACTCTAGTTACCCCCCACCACTACAATTACATCACACCATTCTAATTATCCATCATGCAATTACTCTAATTACCCATCATTCCACTAATTGCCCCCCACCACTACAATTACATCAGGCCACTCTAGTTACCTCCCACCACAATAATTATCCATCATGCAATTACTCTAATTACCCATCATTCCACTAATTGCCCCCCACCACTACAATTACATCAGGCCACTCTAGTTACCCCCCACCACTACAATTACATCACAACATTCTAATTACCTCCCACCACAATAATTATCCATCATGCAATTACTCTAATTACCCATCATTCCACTAATTGCCCCCCACCACTACAATTACATCAGGCCACTCTAGTTACCTCCCACCACAATAATTATCCATCATGCAATTACTCTAATTACCCATCATTCCACTAATTGCCCCCCACCACTACAATTACATCAGGCCACTCTAGTTACCCCCCACCACTACAATTACATCACACCATTCTAATTACCTCCCACCACAATAATTACCTCCCACCACACTAATTACCTCCCACCGCACTAATTACCTCCCACCACCCTAATTGCCCCCCACCACCATAATTACCTCCCACCACACTAATTACCTCCCACCACACTAATTGCCCCCCACCACCCTAATTACCCCCACCACCCTAATTACCCCCCACCACCCTAATTACCCGCGCCCCCCCCGGCCACGCCCCCTGTGACGTCACAGAAAAGTGGTAGGGGGAGGAGTGAGCTCCGGTATAAGCACCCTACTGGAGTCTGACGAATTGCAGGATTTTTGTAAAGGATAAGAAAGATCTAACTCAGTGGAAAATAGTTTATATCATGCAAAATGAAGTTGAATACAATTAATAATAAGGTATAAATTTATCAATATTATATCAAAATTGTATAAAAATTATTTTGATAGTTTGCGAGACCTGGAATGTGAAATGTTGAATATGAAGTGATGGTGGGACCTCAGCTGACTCCTGCGACAGAAATAGACAACACAATGTAAATAATTATTTATGAAATACGTAAGTAATCAGTTTTATAATAAATTACAACGAAGGGGTAGGTATGTAATATTAGATTTACCTCTACGCACTTAGCGAGACAGTCGGGTTTTTTTTTGAAAGGCTCAGGTTCGTCAGACGACCCTTCTTGGGGCTCCTGAGACTTGTCTGTTGTCGGATTAGATCCACTAGATACTAGTGATAAAGGGTCGTCGACGTCGTGTTCTTCATCATACTCAACCATGGCTAAGGGAGGAGTATTCAGGCAAGTCTTCCCCTGACAAACTTTGCAGGGAGCAGAGCATTTCAGTCCTGCTCTCTGGCAGGAGCAGCTTCCTCCTCCGCGCTCTTTCTGGCAGCTGCATGACAGGAATTTCAGCAGGGTTAGCGGGGTCATTAAATTATAGATAGAGGTCGGGGAATATAGAGGGGATGACAGAGGCGGCATTCACGAGAGCAGGTCGGAGAGTCACGAACGTTGGGCCCCTTCCACCTCACCTCTTCGCTCTCGACGAACTTAACATTTCTTTTTAGTTTTTAATTTTTGGCTTTGTATACAGGACATTTTTTTAAATAACGTAAATGGTATTGAGTATGAACCCGTTATGTTAAAAAAGTATAATACCGTTTATTTTATACTCAATACCAATCAATATACCATTTACGTTTATAAAAAAAAATGTTCCTCTTTTTTTAAAAACTGGTTTTCAGCCGTAGGTGGTAGGTACCTACCCAAAAAATGAGGCCTATGTTATTTCACAACTACGGCTCATATAAATATGTAGATGTGATACAGTAAATAAAGTTCTATGGGTAACCTACATATCGATCGGAAGCAGCGGAATTATAGACTGACTATATGCATTCAGATTTATTTACGTATGTAATGTAGGTTTTATTTAGGATGGTTGCTGATTGGTTCCATTGTGTCACTGCTTTCTGTAATATTTCGGTTTCTGTTTGAAAGGTATCATCATCGGGTGGTTGTTTTTTTCCTATTTTGACGTTTTTTATTTACCGATTGGTAATTACTGATTGATTTCATAGTGTCACTGCTTTCTGATATATTTCGGTTTCGGTCTCAAAGGAATCGTCATGGGATGGTTGTTTTTTCCTATTTTGATGTTTTTTTATTTACCGATTGGTGGTTATTGATTGACTTTATCGTGTGATTGCTTTTCGACATATTTCTGTTTTGGTCTCAAAGGAATCATCATCATCGGGTGGTTGTTTTTTTTTTTTTTCTATTTTGACGTTTTTTATTTACCGATTGATGGTTACTGATATCATTGTGTGACTGCTTTCCGACATATTTCCGAAATCCGGTAACATTTTTAATACTTACCTACACCTTGAAAAATTTACGAAAAATCAACATATCTCGTAGAAATCTGAAATTAGAATAGCGCAAGCCGCATCTCTCTAACTCGTTCCTATGTCAAGATATCGGCTTCAGAAAGTCTGAAAAATCCACATTTTTTTCGTTCGGCAAATTTGAACGACCATATCTCGAAATAGGAATAAGGTAAAGAGTTCCTGTTTGCGCCATTCAATTTCTCGTTCAATTTTTAATAATAGCGGGTGTTATTTTCGCCTCACAACGTGTATTTCGAGATACGATCTTCCAAATTGGGTCGTGTCGGGCGAGAAGCGAAATCCTCGTACTTTCAACTTTGAATGATGATAATTAATATCAGGAGCCGTCAAAGAAAGTCGTACCGTACCGCCCCTCATTCGATGGGATATTAAATTTTAAATCAATCTAGTGCAAAAAAGAAGGGTGTCAATCTTCTCGTTCAAAAGTTACAGTCGTTTAAGTGAAGAGATGTCGAAATCCGATGAAATTTTTAATACCTATATACCTTTGAAAATTTACGAGAAATCGACATATCTCGTAGAAATTTGAAATAATTCACTGTTATGTAACTGGACGAGATGTGTTTGTAAATATCATATGACGTAATATGTAAAGTATTTAAAGAAATATATTTTTCTCACTTGACATTTTTTACTAAAAATTTCGTTCCTGGCCGGTTTCGAGAGCAGATCTGGACTGGGGGGCCTCGAAAACCTCTAGTGATGATTTCCGAGCGATTTTTCCGGGCTTTTCCGATTTTTTATAAATCATTATAATTTTTAAATAATTATACAATATTAAATGCACTTTTTACACCCCATATATAATTTTCAAAAAATTGGCGCGTGCACTATATGTACACTTTTTTCCTGGTGTTTTCCGAACACGATGCCGGAAACCGCATCTCGATACGAGTTGTTTGCCAAAATTCTGGAATTTTTTTCTTATTTCCCTGGTCTATAAATGGGTGCTAAGATATTGCCCACTTGCTTCCAACTCCAATCCGTTGGTTCCAAGTTTTCTCCTCGCCAAGATTGAATTTTATATATACATAGCCGCAATATTCTGAAGCTGTTTATGTTTATCGTCTTGTCGAGCATTGTTAATGGCTATTAAATTCACCAACCCTCTTTCAACACGTACATCACTTTCACCTTCTTGAAAAGTCTTTTCGCAAATAAAACAATCACCTACTGTCTCCATAACCACAAAAGCACTTTCAGGCACATTTAAGTTTATGTAGTAATAACGTATCTACATAATATATTTTTATATTTCTTTCCGTATATCTTCACCATATTTTATAAACGTTTTCTATCGAACTATTACACTCACGTTTACTCCACAACTGAAGGTTAGACGGACAAGGCACTCTCAGGCTTAGCAAAGAGTCTATTTTGACCTGCGCTATTTCCTTCTCCTACATATCACAATGCTTCAAACATCTGTTCCTAAAATCATCTAGAATGAATGGTTTACATAAATTAGTGAGGTGATGTAAAATTACTTGCATCAAAATCCGCTATACATGCATCTTATAGAGAAAATTCCGCTCTATAAATTCAATGTTGGGCATTGTTCCCGTTAAAGTAACCGATTTTGAGATATTCGCTGTGAAACTTCGTGTAAGATCGATTTCTACCTGTGAGCTCCAAACTACCCCTTAGTTTGGACACTGACATTGCGAAATAGGTTTTTTATACAGAATTTAACGAACATTTTTTTATTTCCTATAATTTTTTCTCTTTCAACGAAAGGCTTACAAGATAAAAGTGAAAAACCAGCGTTAAGTCCCCGTTAGGGGTGTTTTCTTGCAAAAAAGGGACTTTCCATTCCTGAATGGGGTGGGAACTATTCGGATATCTATTTCTACCCTATCGAGAGTACGCATGTCAAATATTATCTCTTTATAAATTATTTCTTCTATTCAATTTGCGTGTACTATGGGGACACTTCTTGCAATCGGACTTTTGTTTGCGTTTTCCGATTGAAGACGTAGTATGTCGCAAGTTTTAGGGCATTATTTTCAATCGTTTTGGAAACGCACATTGTGCATCTTGATGGGTGGCAATGAATTTAGTTCCTTTTGTAGGAAGTAGTGGAATTTTTGGTCTATCGTAGTATTTTATTACATATTAATTTTTGTAATAATCAATTCACTTCGCGTTGGTCTTATATTTTGTTAAATGTAACTTAATCCGAGTACGTTGCCAACTCAGATGGCAATAAGCCGCCACCAGATGGAGTCATTCGACAAGTTGTGGACGTCTTTCGTCTGTAATTTTATAGACTGGAGGAACAGCGTAGGGCTGTCGTGTATTCACCTATGCCGTACTGGTGAGAGTTAACAAGCTCGAAACTAGTCTGCGCCTGGTGATACACAACAGCCCTGCACTCGCACTGTAGTCCATTCTTTAGAATTAATGTATTTGCTGAGAGCTTATTGCAATCAGATTTTGTTTGCATTTTAAGATTGAAGACATGGTATGTCGCAAGTTGCGGGGCATTATGTTCAATCGTTTTGGAAACGCACATTGTATACCTTGATGGGAGGCAATTAATTTAGTTCCTAATTTTCAGGACATTTTATGAGGTAATATTTTTCTTTTGGTCAAAGTCATATATATGCTTGGAAAATAAAGCAGTAAAATTAACATAAATTATATCTAAAATTGGGACTAGTAGTACAATCAAATTTTATTTCGACTCGAATTTGTCATGCTCATTATTATCAGGACCACTTAGAAGATCTAAAACAAAAAAGGTGATCTCGTGTTCTATTGGTCGCGCGGAAAAAGTTATTGAAGAAAAAATGTTGTAAATAAAATTATACATATTTTTGATAACTGCCGCGATGCCAAGAAGTTAATATTTCGAGCGGTAGAGGGCGCCGAAGTTACCAAAAAACATTTAAATTTAATTGAAAATCTGAAATCAATTGACCCAAATTTACTTGAGTATGTGTATATGGCTAATAGTTTTACCTAAACAGTACTGCTTTTAAAACACTGTTTCTTGGTAACTGCGGCGCCCTCTACCGCTCGAAATATTAACTTTTCGGCATCACAGCAATTACCGAAAATATGTAGAATTTTATTTACGATATTTTTTGTTTAATAACTTTTTTTGTGCGACCAATAGAACACAAGATAAAACGATCCGAAAATTGTTCAAAATGGCGGTTGAAGCAAAAGAGGAGGGAGGTGGTCAGGTTTTAGATCTTCTAAGTGGTTCTGATAACATTGAGCATGACAAATTCGAGTATGCAATTTTTTCCAGGTCATGGGACTTTTTGGTACATTTTTACTGTACTATATGAGGTTAAACTTTTGTCTTAAACCTGACTGCAAAAACAAAACAAAACTAAGATTGTACTTACGTCAAAGATCCGTAAAATTTTCCTGTTAAGAATAACGTAAATATTTCTTGCAATACACCAGATACTTTCTTAAAAAAATATTACCTAAATAGTGCTCAATAAATTACTGATAATTCATATGCATTCAAAGTTGAAGGTAATGGTTGCAATTACGTTATATCGATTATTTCAGGTTATTGTATAAATTGACAAAGCCAAGTAATTGTACTGCTTGAAAAAAAAGCCATTTTCTACGTGTAGCTCTCCCCAATTAATTTTATGCGACATTTCTGCTCAAACTTTAATGCAATAAGTCGAATATAATTTGTTATAAAGTTACTGAAGATCATATACAATAGGTTTCCCAATATACTCTTTAATATTTAGCAGTGTTTAAAAAACTTTAACAGGTTTAGTCGTAAGGCATTGGAAGAACTGCAACCGCTACGAGGTAGTAGGTAATTAATTCTCAAGTCCATTATGAGCGATTCAAGATAACGGGTCCAAAAATTATATTCAGCTATTAAAACTCTCCAAAGTTTTTAATTTTACTTCAGTGGTATGATTTCTAGAGTAGTTCAATATGGTGGATCCAAGATGGTAACTAAATTTCCAAATCTAATATATGGCATAAGTACTTGAGAGGAATCTACTTGTACATAAAGAAGACATCATCAGAATAGGTTGATGTACTATTTCCGTACGCATTAAAAATTAAAATCTCTGTTTAAAAAGATTGATACTTAACTTGCAGATAATTGCGGGCCAACATCTATATATTATTTCCATCTTTGCTAAACTAATTGAAATCATATTAAAGTCCAGACTGACCCAGTTAGGCCAGTCAATATCGACACAAAAAAGTCAAACATGGCAAACGCGCATATATCTACGACTTTTTATATGTTGTTAGTACCCCTGAGTGTAGTTTATATCCAAGTTTGCAACCCTGAAAACTCTGTGCTACTCCCGTGGTGCTCGAAAAACTGCGAAATTCTGGCACTTGCTTCAGTTTTTTCGAAGAAACTACCTTAAGGGAACGTTTCTTGGGGTATCTTCATTCTATACTACTGTAAAACAAACTAAATTTGCTAGAATTTGAGCCCAACGCAAGCTCTCTAGGTCCATTGGTTGCGGAGATACAGCCAGTCAAACATGGACAATTTTTTTTAAAAGTGAAAATTTACCGGTAGGGTGATTTTCTAAAATCACGTATCGGCTAAACTAATGGTCTTAGGAAAAAGTCATGCTAGAGGAATTTGTAGAGAATTGAATTGAATTAGCTTCAATTTGATTCCAAAATGGTGCCTCTAGGTCTCGTAGTTTCCTCAAAAACGAAAAAATAATAAAAAACATCGGATTTTGGCAAAATAATGAAAACATTGTATTGAATAATGTTGGTATGTATTTTTTTTTTTTAAATTTGCAAAAATGTGAATTTATCATTTTAGATGTAACATATGGCTTCAATTAAACATACACTAAACAAATAAACGTAAACATAAAATAAACGTAAACATAAATGAAACTGTTAAATACTATTTACACAGTCAAGCACAAACACCGCAGTAGTTTGAACTTCGCCCTTTTAGAAGGGCCGGGTCTTATTCAGTCTGGATCAGAGCGGAGGATGGGAACGGTGGAATAGTTCGTCTTACAAAAAAGTGATATATGAAAAATGCAGGAAATTTTGTCTACTTTAATTTTGCATGGGATGGACTTGTCGAAAAAACGCTTATTTTCTGAGATATAGGCCAAAAACTGAGAAAAACGCCAAAATTTGGGCAAAAAGTGCCAAAAAAAAACAAAGTTCCGGGCCAAATTTTTTCGGCATTTCGCGGTCTCACATTTCGTTTTTGGATACTTCTTACGAGTAGTTTCCTCCACAGGGTTAAGATCTGGACTATGACTGGGCCAGTTAAGAACATTGATGTTGTTATCTTGAAACCAGTTACTTACGGTATGAGCAGTATGAACGGAACAATTGTCTTGTTGAAATATGAACCCATTATTAGGAAATAATTGTAACACAGAAGGGAACATAATATTGTCTAAAATCCTAATATACTTTTCACTATTAAATCGTTCCTCAATATGCCACAGAACACCAGGACCACGTGCCGATATCCAAGCCCGCATATTGACGGAAAATATCCACTTTTATCATTGTTAGATATATATTTCTCATCGAATCGAGTATTCGGAGGACGGTAAACACGAATACGATCGCTGTGTGTTGACTGGAAAGTATTTTCGTCTGTAAAGATTACATTGTTCCAAAAATTTACATCATGCGCTAAAAATTCAAGCGCAATAACTGAGTAAAATGAATATTCTACTAAAGCGTTTACCAATTGCAAATCTTGTTGTTGAGTTGATATCCTTCGTCGCCCTGATTCAGGATTTCTACTAATCGTACCGTTTATTCTCCACTTTCTTAAAATGTTACACACCGAATTTTTGTCAATATTATGACGCAGTGCAATTTGTCTCATTGACCATCCATCTTCTGCTTTAGCAATAACTCCAGATTTAACTAAATCGTTTATATGAGGCATATTAGTTTTTTGTACACTTGCAATAAATTATGACAACTGACAATGTCACAAAAATTAAAGTTAGATGTATACAACTAGATTTTAGCAAAATACCGTTATAAGACTTGTCCTATTTTTTTTGCTTGCGACCGTATGTAATATTGCTGTATATTGTGTATTTTTATATACTGTTATTATTATTAGCCGTTACTCGAGTTCGAGTATAAAAATGTTACAGTCGATAAATTGTGTACAATAAAAAACAAGTAAAAGGTGTAGTCTATTGTAATTCCCATTCATCTACGGTGCACACGACTATGGCTATAGAGGCCAATTCGGGAGAGCACATGTCGACCGCAGTCAGGACAAACATAGACCTGGTTAGGTCTTGGATTCGGCCTTCTTGCAGCAACATTTCCTTGATAGCTGGCCACAACCCCTCGCCATTCGGTTCTGTCCGCTGCAAGTTGTTCCCATTGCTCGTCTGCAATACCGCAGGATTTTAGATTTTCATGGAAAGCGTCTTTGAATCTCTTTCGTTGACCGCCACGCCTTCTTCTGCCGGTTAGCAATTCACCATAAAGTGTACATTTAGGAAGGCGGTTATCATGCATACGATGAACGTGACCTGCCCATCTTAGGCGTGCTCTTGAAATAAGCACCTCAATTGGAAGGCTGTTTGCTCTCGTGAGTGCTTCCACGTTTGATATGTGATGGAACCAACGGATTTTCATCATACTTCTGAGGTGTCTTTGCTGAAAAGGTTCTAATTCTTTCACATGACGACGGTAAGTGACCCAGCTTTCACATCCATATAGCAGTGTTGGAATGACAACTGCTCTGTAGACAGCCATTTTCGTTGACAAAGCAAGGTCGTGGTTGTCAAATACTCTCTCTCTAAGTCCCCAGAGTGCTCTAGATGCAGCGTTAATTCTATTGCGAATCTCGCTGTCCATGTTTGCTTTGCCATTAACAACGCTGCCTAAGTAATTGAACTGATCCACCACTTCAAGAGAATTTCCGTTAAGTGTAATGTCTATTTGGTTCACTTGATGAGGGGTTGACATAATCTTAGTCTTTCCAATGTTGATTTTAAGTCCTAAGGAATCATAGCTCTGGGCATACACATCTAAAAGTTCTTGAAGCTCTTCCGGCGTAGAGGCTAAAAGTGCACAGTCATCCGCATACTGGAGATCACAAATGAATCGTGTGCGTGTCTTCGTGAAAGCTCTAAAGCGCCCTATGTTAAAGAGACCGCCATCAAAACGGTATCTGAGACCTATTCCTCTGACTGTCAGTTTGTTGTCAACAATAATTGTTAGAGCAGTGGTAAACAAATTAAAGAGTAGGGGTGCCAGGACACATCCCTGCCTAACTCCAGTGAGGGTTTGGAAAGGTTCGGTTGCCTCATTATTATACATAACCTGGGCGTTGTTGTTTGTATGTAGACTGCGACATACTTCCACAAATTTTCTAGGGATACCTAAGCGGAGCATAATTTTCCAGAGCACTTCCCTGTCCACCGAGTCAAGCGCCTTGGTTAAATCAATGAAGGCCGTGTGAATTTCTCCTTGATGTTCGAGTGCTTTTTCTTGAAGCTGTTTAAGTGTGAAGATTAAATCCGATGTGCCTCGGTTTGGTCTAAAGCCACTCTGTGTTTCAGGAAGTAACTTTTCCATAACAGGTGTTAGCCTATTTGCCATCGCTTTAGTGAGTATCTTCCCTCCAACAGCCAGGAGAGCTATACCCTTGTAATTTCCACAGTCCGCAGCGCTCCCTTTGTTTTTGAAGAGGTTGATTAAAAGTGTATCACGAAACTCCTGCGGAGCTTGACCACTTTCCCACACGACATCAAACAGTTTTTTGAGGTAGGGTATGAGCTCTGACGACACAGCTTTAAAGATCTCAGCTGGGAGTGAGTCGGCGCCGGGAGATTTGTTATTTTTTAGCTGCCTAATGGCGGTTAAGATCTCTTCCGTTGTTAGTGGTTTATCTAAGTCTTCGAAGGTGTCATATTGAGGGATAAGATTTATAATATCGTGATCGGCTTGACTTTGCTGGTTAAGAATGCTAGAGTACTGTTCTTTCCATCGGGCTCTTATTTCCTGGTCTTCTTTGAGGAGATTTCCATTTAAATCTTTAATAGGGCACATATTTTTCCGACTGGGGCCGTATACTGCTTTTACTCCTTGAAAGAAATTCCTGTAGTCGTGTGAATCGGCGTACCTTTGAATTTCTCTGGCCTTGCTTGGCCACCACTCGTTCTTTATTCTTCTGATTTCGCGTTGCGTTTCATACTTAGATTGGGTAAAAGCTTCTGCTTTTGATGAGTCGTTGGGGTGGTTGATAGCGTTTTGGAAGGCAACATGTTTGCGGTCAAGAAGTTCTTGTATAAAAGCTTCATTATCATTGAACCAGTCCTCCTGTTTTTTACTTGCTGCAGTGCCAAAAATTTCCTCCCACTTTTTAAACTGTCTTTAATTTGTGTCCAGGTAGTAGCGACATCTACAGAATTGGTTTCTTCTAGTGCACTCAAATTCTCTTGAAATTTTGGCTTTAGCTGTTCGACGGTTTGTTGGTCACGCAATTTACTAATACAGAGACGGGGTCTACGTTTTACTTGAGTTCTTCGGTGTTTGGGTCTCATAACAATTTTCATTTTAGAGACAACAGGACGAAGATCGGTCCAACATTCGCTATCAATGCGCGCGTTTGTAATTTGGACGTCCTTGAGATGCTTCCTACGTACGATAACATAGTCCAGTAGATGCCAGTGACCTGATCTGGGGTGACGCCAGGTGCCTTTAAATTTATCCTTTTGTCGGAAAATGGTGTTTGTTATAACTAGATCATGTTCGGCGCATTTAGTTAGGAGTAGTTGACCGTTAGCGTTCATGTTGCCCAAACCGTTCTTGCCTATGATGCCTGGCCAGGTGTCTGCATCTCTCCCTACTCTAGCGTTAAAATCGCCAAGAATAACGAGTCGTTCCGTTTTAGGTATTCTACAGAGGGTTTCTTCCAGCTGTTGATAGAAGCTTTCCTTGGTTTCGTGACTTGCATCCAGAGTGGGAGCGTAGGCGCTTATTAGATTTACCGCGTTGCCATCTGATAGCTCATAGCGTAGCAGCATTAGACGCTCGGATAGGCGTTGCGGTACTTGTGTTAAGTTGGATACAAGTTGATTCCGAACGGAAAATCCTACTCCATGTTGTCTTCTTGAATTGGTGGGAAGACCTTTCCAATAGAAGGTGTAGTACTTTTCTGTGAGAGAGCCTTCCTCCAAAAATCGAGTTTCGCTGAGAACTGCAACGTCAACATTGAGTCGGTGAAGTTCTCTATCTATTAGAGCAGTTCTTCTTTCAGGCCGATTGGTGCGAGTGCTGTCGTTCAAAGTACGAACATTCCAAGCGCCGTAGATGAAAGAATTAGTTTTGTTGGATTTAACTTGTCGGTGTTTTTTCGACATTCGATGAGGTGTCCCTGTGGGCACCCTCCCCCGGAGATCCGATCGGGAGGGTATTTTACCTCCGGAAGCTGCATTTGAAGTTTTAGCTGGAGCAGGTATGCAACTGACCAGCTCGGTTGCGGAAGGCGAGTGGTGTGGTCCCATGGCACAGAAGGAGACTGCGACGATGGGGTAACCAAACGATTCCAAAAGCAACCTTTGTGTGCGGTGGGTTATTTTTACCGCACTCTTCGTGAGAAGGTGGATGTGCTCACGGCAAAAGGTAAGGGTTATTCCGCCCTTACTCGGTCGTTAGAGCCTCGTTAGTGAAAACAGGGTGCACCAACTTCAAATTGAACTCATCGCGAAGGTGAGGTTAACAATTGAGTAGAAGAGGCTATAACTTGCGCTTCACTACCCCATTACACCCCACTGTATACTGTACTCTTCTTTTGACCTGCTACAAATGTATACTATATGCAATGTAGTTAATTCAATTCGATTCGATTCGATTCCATTCCATTCTATTATTCTATCTATGCAGATACAGAGGAAAATCCTTCGGGACGGCCGGCAGCGACATTAAAATGATTACTACTCTCAAGAATCAGTGCAATGCTATAGCTAAAACTTGGTAAATTACTCTTTTCACTGAAGTAAATTGCATTAACATCGGTCAGTGATTTTTTTGTTACGAATTGGAAGTCGCACAAAAACCACGACGGAATTCTCTTTGTATAACTAAATGTAAAAAAATATTTGCATGATTGCGTCTAAAAATAAATGAACACTTAACTTCTGTTACAGTTCTGAATTTGACAAGAGTTGCGATACTATTGATAAATTACATCGAGTACATTCCAAAGTGCCTCATTAAGGCGTTCAATAGTCAATTTTGTATAGCTTGCTATTTATTGCGTATCGTATAATAAGCTATTAGGTATCACCTAGATTTAATTAAAGTACCTACTAAAAAATGAAATCTATTAAAAGCCTCATCCACAACAACCGTTCCATCCGTACATTTTAATGCCCTCATATTTCTCGTCGAGATATTAATTAAAGATATGTTTACTAAATGGTTCCATATATACACTTTAAAATGATATCGTCTATAACACACTATAAGTAATACCTACGTGCTTAGATACTGAAGACATAAAAGTACACATTATTTATAGGCCAGTCGAATAAATTATGTATTATCTCTTAAATCGGTTTAAATTTTAGTAGAATAAAGTATACATATCATTTATAGATCAGTTCCTTGCAATCAACATAAATGATTTTGTACACGGCGCGGCGAGGAGAAGTTAATATTTTTTTTATGTGACAGTAGGAACATTTGTAAATGGTGTTTAAGTTTGTACGATTATTTAAACAATTGGAAACGCGTTCTTTGCAAATATCTAAGCTCTTATTGAATATTATAAGTTTTATCTTCCATCATTTTGAAAAGCATGAAAATATTTAAAGTTTATGTTCGTTTATTTGAAATATTTACGCTACTTACATACACATTGATGACTTTACAGAGCGCAGCAGCGCTGCTGAGTTGTAAAAATACGTGACTAAGTCGCGCGGCCGAGTTGCGCTGCTATATCGCGAGTTATGCGTCTTAGCAGCGCGGTTGTTATGTCTAAAGTCAGTTTTATTAAAATTGGTAGGGACTACACTGTCGTACGGAAGGAAGAGCTAATGGGTCAAAATACACTGCGTTTTTTAAGTAGCTTGTTGGACGCTGTAAATTCGACTAACAGAGCGTTTCTGTTAGGCGAGTTTAATATCCTCTAACAGATGCGTGACTCTTAGGTGTGTTTATTTCGGCTATTTGACATGTTTAAATCGACTAACAGATCCGTTACTGTAAGGCAAAATTAATTTCGACTGTTAGACGTCTTCATTGTTCTACGTCATTCCATATTTGATAAGTCTAACGCCTCCACAGTAAACATGGACGCATTACTTGGATGGGTTTCCCCTTTTAAGGAAATGCAGTGTCCTCGCCCCATCTTCTAGCGGCTTGTACATAGGTATATATGCAGAAGCTATGCACTTAGATGGGGATTGTGTAATGAATACACAATCTTTCGGAGGGAATGCAAAGCTCTCGGTCCCATATCTATTAAATGTTAAGCAAGTAAAATATCCCTACTCTTCGAAAGAGAAGAGGTTCGGCAAAATTCCTGGTTAGGGGTAGCTCGTCTACAGGCATCGGTGATAAGCTTCAGTAGTGGACATAGGCCGACGTTACGTAAATTTATTTTAAAAAATGATTAAACCGCATATTGGATGGTAGTTGGTTACATTATAAGTCGTTCCGTTCCTCATCATGTGTTGTACACGGGCCAGACTATAGTTGTTACTCATTTTCTTGAACATTTTGTAAAAACATGATTTTTTAAAAGATTTAATATATATATGTATATATATATATATTTGAACTTTATATTGTCTTTTTCTTGTGTTTCAAAATTTCTTTTCAGGTTTAAATTTAAGAAAGTGTTAGTATTGACTGTGTTAGATTTATAGTGTTACGACGTCCAATTGGTGCCATCAATGAAGCAGTTAAGCAGAAAATGAAACAGTAAGTATAAATTTTTTGTATTTTTCGTCTGAACAGTCGTTACGAGCCCTTCAGTTGAACGTTGTAATATCCACTTTAGGAAGGATAATAAAAGTCTTTCAGACGTGAAAACATGGATCGTTCACATACATATTGAGTTCGCTTCGTCGCTACAGGCTTTGATCCGTTCCCAAAAAAAAGCTGCCGGTGCAAGCGCTACGAACGACAAGGCGAAGAACGAGGGGGATCACGAGTGAACCGACTACATATGTGCGAAAGCGCTGAGGGGTCAAGATAAACTTCATTAATTAAGTCGCTTGTAAGACGCGTTTAGTTCGACTAATAGTAACATTACTATTAGGCGAGTTTAATTTTAACTAAGAGATGCGCGATTCTTAGGCACGTTTATCTCAACTATTAGACGTGTTTTATTCGACTAGCAGATGCGTTGCTGTTACGTCTACTCGCCTTGCGATTCGACTCGCCATTTGTGCGAATGTGCAAATGCGCCTTAAGAGTCCCAGCTGTTAGTCGTTATTGAACTCGCCTAACAGTAACGCTTCTCTTAGTTGAATTAAACGCATCTAACAAGCAACTTTTAAAACTGACTGATGCAGTCAAAACTATACTGCGGTGGTGAGGAGAGCGGGAAGGCATTCGCTTGGGCTAGCAGCGTAATGTGTAAAGACACAGCGGGTGAATCATCGCGGTTAGTCATGGGAACTTGCCATTGCAGCGCTGTTAAATCATCAATGTGTAGAAAGATAGGGAATCACATATAAAATAGTATACACAACTGTTGCGCGGCTGAGTTCTAAAAGTCGCCAATGTGTAAGTGGCGTTAATTTAAAAGCAGGTCATCAAATCGCATAATCAAAAATTCTCAACGAAACAAAACCTAATGGACCATTTTAGTGTGACGTATAAAGCCCCTTAAAGTAGGCAATTGTAATACATAGAGATCACTGAAAATTTGTCGTGGATTATTGTGAATCTTGTGTGCATTACACATAAGGACCAAAATTAAATTACATAAACGGTTCACCTATATTTCATATAAATTCGTATTTATATGGAATGTTTAAAGGTTTTTACTTACATATAATGAATTCTACATCTGTCCAGAACATCATTTTGTTCGCATTTCAATAAAATCTAGAGCTATATTTTCATAGTCCTAAATTCATGCATCACATCAGGTTCAATTTGTTTGAAATTTTCACATACATTCATGACTCGCTGCAATGTGTAATTGCACACATTCGGGCGCCTTTTACTAGTCTGGACGTCACAATTAAAATGATCCATTCAATTCAATTTAACAAGTATTTATTGTAGGTAAATGTTGCCGGTAGTTGCCTCACCATAGCCTGCTCTGGAACTATTCGTGCAACCGCCGCGTTGACGGATTGCAGAATCGAGTGGGGCAGGCAAACTAAACCTAAACTCCTTTTACAAAAATAAATAAAAATAGGTATTAAGATTTAACAAAATGCTTGAAAAACAAGCTCAACAAAACTTACTAAAACATTTTCGCACAAAAAACTATTAAATTTGGTATCTGACGCAGGCACCACAACTCGAAAAAGGTACCTTCCGCGAGATACTTCAATGCAGGGCTCCGCAGGGGTGCGCAGGGCTGGCCTAAACTTTAATTTTAAAAATTTTGATTTTGAAAAGATTTCAATTTAAAAAAAATATTGATGGTGTAAAACAAATTTAGAGATAAACATGTACAAAAAGAAACAAAGAAAACAAACATATGCGACAAAAATACACAAGCAGAAAGGAAGAGGGGGACTGGAAAGATTTAGAGATGATCAAAAGGTATGAAACAATAGCGAAATGTGGATAGGATTAGAGAAAGGTATAGTTGTTGAAACTTGGCTATAGTGGTTGCCGGAAAATCGGTACCGTTTGGTACGGTAAGGGGTGTTTAGAAATGGGGCATTATGCTGTCTAATTTGCATTGTGTCTTGTTAAGGGACCAGCTTGAACGAGTAGAAGGTTAGAGATATATGCTGGACGTAGTCCGCTATCGGGGTTATGTCATTGCAGCGTGCGTATAGGTTTCTGAGGGACGTGTACCTACCTAAATTTGATATGAGGCGCATGAATTTGTGTTCAAGCACTTTTAGTTTTTTCATTGTCGTGGTCGGTATGCTGCACCACACCGATACCGCGTATGTGATGGACGGCCTGACCACCATCGTGTACAACAATTTTTTATTTTGTCTGTTAAGTCTGCTACCCCTGACCGTGAGCGGATACAGACTCCTGGACAGGGAGGAAGCCGACTGTATTGTATGACTAATGGTCGAGAAGTAACGCACTTGCCTCTCACCCAAAAATTCCGTGTTCGATTCCCGGTCGTAGCAGTGGAAAATACTGTGAGAGGGATTTTTCCACTATACACGAATATTGGGTATGTGTCTCTCGTCTCTAAATGTATAGCCCCCTCCCACACAAGGCTCTTCTAGAGCCTTCCGGGATAAAGGGGGTCGTAATTACCTGTGGTGTTATTTATTTATTTATATTGTCTCGTTGGTCCAGTCTGACCCCCAAGTACTTCACACATCTTTTGGTTGAAATTTGGCTTCTCCGGATCGAAATTGCAGTGATAATTTTATTTTCAGTAAAGCGACGGCACGGGCCATGTGCGCTTCAGCAGCATATTCGCGGCTAGGGCGTTGTGTGAATGCGCGTACATGGTTGTGTCATCGGCGTACTTGGCCAGCTTTGTATTCGGGAACTATGGGAAATCGGAGACCTACAAGTTGTACAACTTCAGTGACAGGTACGCTCCTTGTGGGACTCTCGCGCGAATGTCCCGCCATGCTGACAGCTTCTGTTTCACTCGAACTTACAGGGTTCTGCCTGTCAGAAACGAGTGAATAAGTTTTATGAGGTGAGTCGGAAAGTTGCAGTCATGGAGTTTTTAGAGTAATCCCGGGATCCAGACGGTGTCGAACGCTTTCCCAATATCGAGGAGCACCATGGCATGGCGGTGCTCTTCCGAGGTTGTATTACGAGAACAATTACAGCTTATAAGTATCTACTTTGTTAATTTATTATAAGGTACAAAATTAGCGTTGTTCGTGAAAACTGAAGTTTAATATTTTCAATTTCATATAAACGCCCTTAAACCTAAGAAAATGCACTTTCGTACCGAGGCAGAAAAAACATGACAGTTATTTTAAATGAATATACAACCCGAAACGAATTTGAAAGATATTTAATGTATATAGTAGAGTTCTCCTCCGAAATTTAGTGCGTGCACAAAATCATGCAAAAACCTTCAGCCTGCTCGCTGCTTGTATGTGTGTGGTTTCGCCTATCGGTTTAAATGAGGGTAAGTGGAGTTATATGCATATGTATTTTGAAACATGAAAATTGGGATAAAATATTAATTTTCCGGTAAACATTACCGAATCAACATATTATTGTTTAAAAGATAATAAATACATTGTACATCATCTCTATAGGTGATATACGCAGCAAATTCTTTGTTATGTTTCTACCACATGTAATTTTAAATAATAAAGCGTAAATCGCGGCCATGCATTGTCGTTTTACGACATGCTTAGTACTTCAGAATTTTAATATCTCTATTTCTTCACTAATCCATACCTACGCTATGTTTTACATTCGGACTTATGTTGATCTACCTTTCTTGCTTAAAGTTAACTCAAAAAATATATTCTTAAAGTTTGCCAGAATCTTCCCGTGAATTTTATTGTATTATGTATAAAAATCTTTAATATATTGATTAGTTAATTGTAAAAGAGTATTCAATAATACAATGATGCTTTTGTACAATATTTACTAAAATCAATGTTAGGTAGTTTATCTATATCCTACTTGACAAATCCTCACCGCCGGACGCTCATGCAGAACTGCCAATTACTCCAGAACCATTCAATCTTCCGCTTTCCGATTCTCATGTGTTTGGACACGAACGCGTTCATTCAAATTGAAGTTTGATTTTTACCTGGGTCGCCACAGTAATCGGCTTTCGTTCCGCATGCGATCTTAACAACTAATTTCGGTGAACTGCCACTAACGGTAAGTCACCACAGATAAATTATGCGAAACTAAGCAACAAATTGCCACCTGGCCGTTGTGGCGACATTTACCAAATACCGCATTACACACAAAAACAATTCCAACAATTTGGAATGTCAATAGATCTCATAAAATATTAGAAGGAAGGTTTGGCTGATTGTCAATAGAAAAAACTATTTTTTTTCTTTAATGCGTTTGATGATAATTTTTGAATGAATCCAAGAATTGTAGATTTGGAAAAAGTTTATTCATTGAAAACTTTTAACAAAAAGCGCCTACAAAAAGAATTAAATAACCGATACATTTAAATATTAAAATTATTAACTAAATATATATACATACAATAGATACAATACGTACAATAAGTACAATACGTACAATACGTACAATACATACAATACATACAAACGAAAAAATATGCTTTACAGCATTACATTTCAGACATGTTGCTTCTTCGAGGATTGAGGCTGAAAAGGGTCGATGTAGGGATCAATACCTACGACGAACCTTTGTTTCCCCTCCCATTCATGTCTTCTTACCAACCTTACACTAAGAGCTTAAACATCTAACATCAGTAACTAAATTTTCTTATCTATGCAACTAACCTAACCTGATCTCTAGTTTGACATAACTGTTTAATGCAGTTTCCCACAACAAAAATAATTAATACTCAACACTCCTCCTTAATTATTTTTGAATGCAACTTAACAAAAGTCTTAGGCGATAGGGCTTTTGTCGAAATGTCAGCCAGTTGATCATAACTTTTGACTTCGACTGTTTTTCCCACATGCTGTTGGATGAACTTCCTAGGAATATCAATATGTTTCTTGTCTTTAGTAATCGTTCCTTCGTGCGTATTCTTCAACATATGAATAGCAGACTGATTATCAACACAAAGTTGTTGGCTGATCTGATTTCAAAATTTCCAGTTCTCTTCCAAGGCGACGAATCCAGCAGATATCGTCAATTGATGAAAGCGCTGCTTGATATTCTGCTTCTGCTGTTGAGGTAGCTACTAGACGCTGCTTGTGCGCATACCACACAATTGGATCACCTCTCATTATAAGAACTCCTGTAAGTGTGTCACCACCATAATCATAATCAGTATAAGCAATAAAATCACTTTCTCCATTGAAGCAGATTCCATAGTGTACATTTCCTTTCAGGTAGGCAAATACTCATTTGACCATCTTCCAATTACTTTCCATTGGCTTGTTGTTGAACCTGCTCAGATAATTAACAGCAAAGCTAATGTCAGGACGTGAAATTGTAGCAAGATACAATAAGCTCCCAATCGTTTCACGATAGGGAGTCGATTTAGACAATTGTTTGTTATTTACAAAATTCCTTCATCTGTAAGCATTCCTCGTTCTATTGGTGTACCCACTGTATTCACTGTGTCAAATTTAAATCGTTGTAATATTTTCTGTATATTTCGATTGACTCACAAAGATTTTATTTCGGCTAACATTAATTTCCATACCAAGATATGATATCTTGTTCTTCATACTATTGTAAAACGTTATTTCAAATTTGTTACTTAACTGGTCCAAGACTGCCAGAATCTCTTTAACATTCTTTCCTGCAACTAGTCCATCGCCAACAAACAAAGCAATTATAATGCTTTGATCTTGATTATAGTAAATACAAGGATCATCATCCATGTTTTCAAATTCTAAAATCTTCAGAAACATTGAAAATTTGTCATTCCAGTTCTTCGGACCTTGCTTTAATCCATACAGACTTTTATTTAACTTCCAAATCCGTCCAGTATTATCGTTGAATCCTTCTTGTTGATATATATAAATTTCTTCCTTAAGATCTCCGTACAAAAATGCAGTCTTGACGCCGAAGGTAATCAATGTCGTACAATGTGAAGCTGTGGAACTCAAAATCAGACGAATTGATACGTGACGAACAACTGGACTGAAAGTTTCACAATAATCGATCTCCTCTTCTTGTTCGAAACCTCTGACAACCAGTCTGGCTTTTAATCGACAATCTTGCTTCTCACGCAACACCCAGCGACACGTCAAAGGTTTGGCATGTTCAGACAGTAGTAGCATTCACAACCAAAGCTTTTCAAACTGCTGACATTTACACGACGTCCAAACCACAATTCTGCACGACTTCTTCCTTTGACTGGACTTGTTCCGGTTTGGTTGATTGTGAAAACGGCATATTTCACGGCTTCAGTCCACAAATTTTCTTCTAGATCCTTTGCGTATATAGCTGACCTTGCGGCTTCGGCGACTATATGCATCTCCCTTTCGATCCGACCATTCTGCTGAGGCGTATACCCGTTTGACTTACTGTGAAAAATTCCCAATTTTTAAAATAGTTCCATGACGTTGACGTTTATAATTTCCTTTCCATTATCCGACCTCAGATTTTTAATTTTTCTTCCAAATTGATTTGCAATCATTTTCATAAAAGTACCCAGTTTACTTGCTGCTTCATCCTTATGCCTCAAAAAATATACTCTCCTAAAATGTGGAAAATCATTTTTTAATAGCAGGAAATACTTAGTTCCTCCTAAAGATGGAATATTCATTTCACAAAGATTTACATCAATTAGGTCCAGGGGCTTTTCTGCTACCTTCTCATTTTTTGGATGCGAGACGTGATGTTACTTACCGTAAACACAGCCAGGTCAGACGTAGTCGTTCCAGTCATCAATTTAGTCAATATGGTTTTCTTTAGGATATTACGAACATATTTCACGTTCTGATGGGCCAGTTTTTCATGTCACATTATGATAGAAGATGTTATCAGGCATCTGTCAATTTGCTTTCGTCGAAATAGCATTGTGTACTACTTCTTATTCCGTTCAGCAATTGCTACTGTCTCTTCTTCGTCCGGTGTTTTGTGAATTGACTCTTTTGCGTTCGAACTTTGTATAGAACCTTTATCGAACATTTCACTAACTGAAAATAAATGAAATGTTAGTTGAGGTACAAAAAGTACATTTTTCAGAACTTCTTCATTCCAATTATGTCCATAGAAGGCACTTCGATGTCACCTACTCCTATTTCTTTGAGTTCGGTTCAATCTTCGATGAGTACTTTCGTTAGCTCTCAACCATTTCTCTTGGAAAGTCATGTGTTGAGTGGCACCACAGTCTTGGTACCAGGAGTTGTGCGTTAATTTCGAGTTGATATGGTCTATTTTTGCAGTTGATAGTCCAATGGTGATGAATGCACGACGTTTTGACTTACTTGAGTTATTTTTGTCTGACTTCTCATTTGAACTTCTCTCACTATTTTCTTACGAACATTCTTTTGTAAAATGACCTTTCTTTTTACAAATATTGCATCCATAATTATTTTTACCATATTCAAAATATTTCGAACACGGTTTATTTCTGCAATATTTCTCTACGTGTCCCTTCATTTAATTGCTGTATTTTCCCTTGGTTTACATGATTTATTTCCTTACTTTTTAGTAAATAAGCATTGTAACTCCTCGATGTATCTGTATCATTGAGCCTGTCTTCTTCCAATCGAAAGCGTTCAATCAATGTGTTTAAGGTCTTTTCTGAGGAACTGACATTGTCCTACGCAGTACGAAAGTGATAGAGTTTTGGAGGCAACATTCCCATAATTCTCGTCAAAATCCAACTTTCTTTTACTTCTTCTCCTTCAGCACTTAGATCTTCAGCGTACTGCATATTCTCAGACAATTCTCAACAGCTGACTTACTGGTATCATACTTGTGGCTAAAAAAATGTCTTTGTAAACCTTCCACAGTGAGATTAGACTTTTTACCATTACAATTTTATATTCTGACTTACAATTTGCAATTTTATTAGCAATTTCGCTACTTACATTTAGACCTATAAAGATTTGAGCTTCAAGATCATTTTTAATCCAGTTTTTGACTGTGGTTTCAGATTCCGCACCTGCCGGTTTAGTTGCAGCTCCGATTGCTACCGCATACAAATCTTTGGATTTCAGGGTTGTCTAATTTAAATTTCCAAGAAATATAATTGACTTTTTCTTGCGCATTTTCTGACAAAGTTTCTAATTGAATTTTAATCGAAGCCATTTTAACAAGCATTGAAAAGGAAACTAATTAATATACGTAAATGTGCTTACATTAAAGTCAAACTGACAATATAACCTCTAACTACTAACCAGAACAACAAAAACAAATAACAGCTGACATAGACGATTGACACGGACGTTATTGTTGATTGGCTGTTGTAGACCGACGCTGACTTTCCATTGGCAGACAAAACGCTGACTTCTTATTGGCTGACGGTGACTGGCGTGTTCAGTGATGTAATCATGGAGATATGGCACACGTGGCAGACGGTGATTTACATCAACTGGCTTTCTCTTATTTAATTTCTTCTTTTCAAACCAAAAATTAAAACAGACGAGATATGGCACTGGGCACATAACCTGATGTAATTTGATGATAATTTTTTATTGAATCCCAGAAATGTAGATTTGGAAAAAATTTATTTATGCCTTACAGCATTACATTTCTTCTTCGAGGATTCAGGCAGAAAAGGGTCGATGTAGGGATCAATACCTACGACGAACCTTGGTGTAACCCAGGAATAGCGACGTGGACGTAGCAGTTTTCCCTTCAAGGTGCTTGATTAACGTGAGTCTCCTCGCCTCTCACCTATTAGGGTGCTTGATGTACATGAGTCTCTTCGCCTCATCATCTTTCAATTAAAGTAAGTGCTCAAAATGGTGGCCCTCGACTTCAATGCACTTATCCACATCCGCATTTGAAATTACTGTGCACAACTGAGAAGTGTGCCTGCTTGAATTTCGGCACACGCGTTTCTGAATGATGTAATACTAATCCACATTTCTTCAGTCGAGTGCATTTCTTTGATGAGACCATCTGTTTAAATGGCACTGAAAATTATGTAAATTCATTATTGTGCCATACATGACCGAAACTGATATGAAAGCTGAAATAAGCAATTTAAAATATAAAAAATCCACAGGATTAGATGAATTTAGTGTAGTACTGTTAAAATCAATGAGTGAAATAATCTGCAAACTGTTGACGTATCTAATTAATAAATCTCTTGCTATTGGTGTGTTTTCTGATGTTCTTAAAATAGCTTGTGTAATTCCACTCTATAAAAAGGAGGATCCTTTAAATATCACTCGCGTATTTTCAAAACTTATAGAAAGACTGGTACATAATATAATAACAAAATATTTAAACGTATCTAACATTGTAACACCAAGTCAGCATGGATTTAGAGAAAACATGTCCGTATAGACGGCGTCATATCATATGTTAAATTATATATATCAGGAACTGAATATGAATTAGTATGTAATGTCTTTAATGTTCGACTTGTCATTGTGCTTTCGACACAGTTAATGTTGATTTTTTATGTAAAAAACTTTTCTCTGTGGGCATTCGTGAAAATTTACTAGTTTGGATCAAATCTTACATGACAAACAGGAAAATGATAGTAAAATATAATAACACTCATTCAGAAAGATACAATGTTAATATGGGAGTTCCCCAGGGTGCTGTACTGGGTCCTCTTCTTTTTATGTTATATGTCAATGATTTGCCACAACAAATTTCAACCGGTAAAGTTACGATGTTTGCTGATGATGTAACGATAACAATCTCGGTACAGATTCCTGAGAAATTATCACTTTGTATGACACGTGCCTGCGATGAACTTGAGGCATGGTGTCATCGAAATAGACTAATATTAAACGATAAAAAAACCGTTTATATAAATTTTCACATAAAAAGAAGTTTCGAAGCTGAAAATAATATTAAACTATCAGAAAGTACTAAATTCTTAGGAACCCATCTTGACAAAAATCTCGGATGGGATATGCATATTGACTATATCTGCTCCAAGTTAAATTCTGCTTTTTTTGCTATAGTCCAGATGAAATCATCTCTAAATACTGAGGGACTGATGAATATCTACTATTGTCTTGCTTATAGCCATATTTAGAATAACATTGTTGCATGGGGAAGAGGTGCATCAATAAATAGAGTTTTTGTAGGACAAAAAAGAATGTTAAGGATAATTTATAACATAAAACTAATGGAAACTTGCAGAAACATTTTCAAAGATAAAAATATTCTAACTATCCCATCTATATTTTTGTTTAAATGCGCTTTATATGCCTTTAAACATAAACAACTCTTCGAACGCGTGGGGGATAGGCATTGTTTTAATACTAGACACGGGGATGTATTACAAATCCCAAAGCATAAGACGACTAAATTTAAAAATTCACCTGCTTGTAGTTTCATATATGCGTGCACTTTTAGCCTCTACGCCGGAAGAGCTTCAAGAACTTTTAGATGTGTATGCCCAAAGCTATGATTCCTTGGGACTTAAAATCAACATTGGAAAGACTAAGATTATGTCAACTCCTCATCAAGTGAACCAAATAGACATTACACTTAACGGAAATTCTCTTGAAGTGGTGGATCAGTTCAATTACTCAGGCAACGTTGTTAATGAAAAAGCAAACATGGACAGCGAGATTCGCAATAGAATTAACGCTGCATCTGGAGAACTCTGGGGACTTAGAGAGAGAGTATTTGACAACCACGACCTTGCTTTGTCAACGAAAATGGCTGTCTACAGAGCAGTTGTCATTCCAACACTGCTATATGGATGTGAAAGCTGGGTCACTTACCGTCGTCATGTGAAAGAATTAGAACGTTTTCAGCAAAGACACCTCAGAAGTATGATGAAAATCCGTTGGTTCCATCACATATCAAACGTGGAAGTACTCAGGAGAGCAAACAGCCTTCCAATTGAGGTGCTTATTTCAAGAGCACGCCTAAGATGGGCAGGTCACGTTCATCGTATGCATGATAACCGCCTTCCTAAATGTACACTTTATGGTGAATTGCTAAGCGGTAGAAGAAGGTGTGGCGGTCAACGAAAGAGGTTCGAAGACGCTCTCCATGAAAATCTAAAATCCTGCGGCATTGCAGACGAGCAATGGGAGCAACTTGCAGCGGACAGAACCGAATGGCGAGGGGTTGTGGCCAGCTATCAAGGAAATGTTGCTGCAAGAAGGCCGAATCCAAGACCTAACCAAGTCTATGTTTGTCCTGACTGCGGTCGACATGTGCTCTCCCGAATTGGCCTCTATAGCCATAGTCGTGTGCACCGTAGATGAATGGGAATTACAATAGACTACACCTTTTACTTGTTTTCTATTGTACACAATCTATCGACTGTAACATCTTTATACTCGGACTCGAGTAACGGCTAATAAAATAATAATAATAATAATATGCGTACAATAAGTTACCAATAAATTTAAAAGAAATTGCAACTTACAGTATGTGTAAAAGACAAACTAAAATATTTTTTATTGAAAAGGCTTTTTATAACGTAAAAGAATTTTTAAATTCCTGAATCTCATATTTCAATCTAATGATTTCTCTAAAAAAAAAATTTTTGTTGCAAACATGTTGTACAGAATATCATACTTATTAGTTGAATATAGATTATAATGTGTTGTATTGTGCCGTTTTTATTTATTTTTTTTTTAATTTTAATACTGTATTTTTATATATTTACGTTTTGTAAATTTTGACATACCATATGTACTATTATTATACCAACAAATGGTGAATAAAGATATTATATTATTATTATATAAATAAGCAAAATTGTCGATGTTGGTCACATGAAAATCAACACTGGATGATGAAGGCACATACCCAGTTTCCACATAAAATTAACGTGTGGGCTGGAATTGTTTGAATTACAATTATGTGTCCATTTTTTTAAGGTCCATTAAATGATGAAAAATATTTAGGACTACTCCAACAAAACATAATCCCATAACTTACCGCACTGTATCCAAATGGCGAAAACCATAATGTACCGAAAAATCTCATATGGTTTCAACAGGATGGCACACCACCGCATTATTCGGTAATAGTGCGTAATTATTTAAACGAATTTTTACTACACAGATGGATTGGTACGTGGATCAGTAGAATGGCCGGCTAGCTCACCATATCTAACCCCATTGAATTATTTTTTATGGAGTTATCTTAAACCCAAAGATTATTTTAATATACCGAAAATGTTTGGCGCTAAAAGGCAAAATTGCGAAAATTTCAGTTTCGGCTTAGACGCTGTATTTATTAATTCTTGTATTTTTGTTTTATTACATTGTTGTAAGTAGTTACGATTTTTTCCCGATAATTCATCATGCAATGTGTCTGCTACTGTCTGCAGAAAAATGTGCCCTTTCAAATGACATTTTAAAAAATGGGGGTTGCCATTTAACAAAATTTCCGATGACGTCATAACTTTTTTAAAAGTTTACAAAAAAAAGTACATAAAAAAAATTTAGATATGCATTTAAAAATCAACGTGTCAAAGCGAATTTTTCTCATATGTACAGTTTTTAAGGAATTTTTTCCAATCTTTACGTGCGTCACTGTATAACAAGCTTTTATTACCCTTTGCTATTTTCGAATAGGATATACCAAATTTTTTTTATATAATTCATATACTTTCAGGAGAGTGCCCAAAATTATCGACATTTTTTTTTTGATTTTCTGAATTCTATTTATAAATTGACGAGTACAACACGCTGTTACAATTTACATAACCATGTCAGTCACCCTGTGGTTTCCCAGAACCTAGGCCTCACACTACTGCAAAATTATCTTACCTATATGATCTTTAGAATTTTAAAAATATATAGTTTGTATAAAATTGTACTTTTCTAAGTAAACTGAAAGCTTAGTGACCAAACGGCTTTACTTTTAATTGTTATGAATATTACAACAACAAATTGGCAACTTCTTGTGGGAACGTAAAACTTAATTTGCATTAACTATACCCAAGTCACTGCAGTGAAACAACTTCTCATAACATTTGAACCAGTACCGGTTAGAAATTTTACCATTATCTTACGTTGATGACGATGATCACGTTAATTCTCGACGAAACAAAATGAAGAGTAAAACCAGTAGTGACATGTAATTTATTTATAAGATTAATGTGGAATAAAATAACAACAAAGTTAACAGTCAAAATGTTTCCTGCTTCACAATCTGCCTTGGTAATAATCGTACAACGTGTGGAGACCGGAGACACCGCAGAGTATCTCTCCGGATGAACGATTCTCGATTCTTTGTTACTTTTGACGTACTATTTGTTTCCGCTTTTGAAGCAGTGACGGAAGCTTTAAAGGATCCTCGCCATAAAAATACGCTTTTATTTACTTAGCTTTTCATTATCCTTTAGTTCAGTAAATTAATGTACTATGAAGAGTATCGGAGATAGACGGTGAGCTTATGTTATAGTTATTCTACAAAAGAGCTTCTCGAGACTACTGTTAGAAGCGATATACATTTTTTTCTAATTTATCATCCATGAATTATTAAGGTCTATCTTGATAGCAACAAATAATAGAGATATTTTAAGCCAACAAAAATAACGTTAGTTTTAAGCAACGTTATGGTTATCTTTATTAATAATAACTATTACATGACTATTAAAAAGAAGAAGTTTTAGACCGCTTAATAAAAATCAGATTTAACAGTTGGCAGTTCGGCAACATAACCCAAATATTTACACTATTTTGGCGGTTGTGTATTGTTTAGGTACCGCGCCTGGTTTACTTATTTTGTAGCCGCGTTTTAATATTTCATTTTAATTCATTTACTATATTATTATTAAATAAAAGTTAGAAAATGTGATTGTAAAAAGGAACCCTAACAGAATTAATAATGATAAGATAAGAAGAATTATTTTTGGGGATATCTTTCAAATGCCCAGCTGCTTAGATAGTTCAAGTTCCAAAATTCGATATATATTTATACAGGGTGTCCCGAAAATGGTGGGCAATCTCACGGATTTGGGTAGAACTAGTAAAAATAAGGTCACAAGTTCGTATATTTTTCTTTCCCCCGAGGTACCCCTACGAAGATATTCGCTCTTGAAGTTGAAGGTTAAAAATCGATTTTTCGCGATAACTTTTTTATTGTTCAATCGATTTTAATCATTTTTGGATCAGTATCATATTACTTTAATCCAGTTAGGTCAGTGTATTAGAACCTTGGATAACATTCTTGGGCTCGGGGGCAGAGCACCAATTGCCTTAACAAGTTGAAAATAAATTTCAGCCTATTTTCTTTTATTTCTAAGGTTATTTTCAAATTTTTGAACCCTTTTTACGTAAAAAATGCATACTTGTTTGATGTCGATAATATGAACCGTTTTCGAGATAAATGCACTTAACGATAAAATTGGGATTTTCAATCGCACAAATAATGGTAACTTTTCAAAATTAAATAAACACGATGATTATGTACAGAACAACATTTATTTCTCTATGAGGTAGTAAGTACTTACCTAAACTTATAAAAACAAAACATCTTGAACACACAAAATACAAAATTTGAAACTTTACTGTAGAAAATTAATTAGGGACATGGAAAAATGAAGATTTATGAAATTTCATAACAAATGCTCAATATGAGCACCTCCTTCTCTAATGCATGCTTGTCCACGACGAACTGACGATCGCTGGACTCGCCACAACATTCCTTCGATTTCTCTAATTGCATTTGAATGGTACATAATTCTCTCGTATAATTCTTCTCTTGTCTCTACTCGTGTGGCATATACGAGACTCATTAAATGCCCCCACAGGAATAAATCAAGGGAATTTAAATCGGGTGATCAGGGAGGCCAAGGAACAGGCCCACCCCGACCTATCCACCGGTTTGGATGTACTCTATTTAAATGACCCCTCACTATAAGACTAAAATACAGGGGCGTCCCATCATGCATAAACCATATGTTCTCTCAAGATGCAATATCAAAGTCTTCTAAAAGTTGTGGTAACTGCTGTTGGAAAAATTCAAGATAAAGTTACCCATTCAATCGATTTGGTAACACGAATGGGCCCAACAAGTACCGGCCAATAATTCTGGCCCAAACATTAATATGAAATTGCCTTTGATGGCGCGTTTGAATTGTGGCATGTGGGTTTTGCTCGCTCTAAACGTGTAAGTTCTCGGGAGTTAATGACTCCATTTCTTCCAAAGCTCGCTTCACCCGTACACAAAACCGATCGAATGAAGGCATGGTTTTGTTCATATTTCTGTATAAACCACTGCGAAAATTGCACCCTAGCAGGAAAGTCATGTGGGCTAATGGCATGTACTTTCTGTATATGGTACGGATGAAGCAGTTGCTCTTTCAAAATTCTTCCAACGATCGATTTTGGGACATTTATTTGTAATGATAATGATCTGATACTGACAGATGAATTCGCAGCGACTACATCTAATACGTCCTCTTCTACTTCAACAGTGTTGTCCGCGGAGCACCCCTGTTTACGTCACTTGGCGCAAATTGACCTAAGTAGAGATATGATTCTTAGATTTTTAGTTTTCAAAAAAATTATCATATTTTTTACCAGTTTCTCTCAGCTGTTGATCAACACGTTCAAAAGTTTTGCTATCAGGAACCCTTCGATGGCGATACCGTCGAGCGTATAGTCTTCGTGCTTTCGAGGCATTACAAGAAGTCATTCCATACATTAAATGCATATCTGCGTATTCATTGTAAGTGTAAGCCATATATCAACCAATTAATTATTTAATTAATGTCGGATTAAGCTAATACTGAAAAATTATGTCACTCCAATTTTCTGATATTTTGTTCCATGGCAACCATAAACTGTCATTATTACTCGTTTGGTTTTGTACATAAACAGCTACATCGTCTTATCCACATAGATAAGACGATGTAGCTGTTTTTTTTAAATTAAAAAAAAAATAATTTTAACACGTTCAATGCTGACGCCAGAACTTGGGCTTCAGCATGTGCGGCACATTTTTTGTCGTTTTTTTTTCTTCAAATAATCGACGGGAAGGTCATACATAAAATGACAAAATAATACTAAGTAAATTATCTTTGTTAATTTATTTTTAAAAGTTACTATTATTTGTGTGATTGAAAATAGCAATTTCATCGTTAGGTGCATTTATCTTGAAAACGGTTCATATTACCGACATCAAACAAGTATACATTTTTTGCGTAAAAATGGCTCAAAAATTTGAAAATAACCTTAGAAATAAAAGAAAATAGGCTGAAATTTTTTCTTCAACTTAGTAAGGCAATTGGTGCTCTGCCCCCGAGCCCCCAAGAATATTGTCCAAGGTTTTAATACACTAACCTAACTGGATTGAAATAAGATGATACTGATCCAAAAATGATTAAAATCGATTGAATAAAAAAGTTATCGCGAAAAATCGATTTTTAACCTTCAACTTCAAGAGCGAATATCTTCGTAGGGGTACCCCGGGGGAAAGAAAAATATACGAACTTGTGACCTTATTTTCACTAGTTCTACCCAAATCTGAGAGATTGCCCACCATTTTCGGGATACCCAGTATATAATAGACAATATTGAAGATAAAGGACCCCGCTCACCACAAATGGAAATCCGGTATGCGTTAAATTTCTCCAATTTTTTATATGTTGTTCTACCGATCCGGTGGAACAAAAGTCTCAATGGGCACGAATCCCAAAAACATACTCTTCTACCTTTTTTTACTATCTATGGGGGTGAAAAGTGCTAGTATAAACAACTGCCTTTCCATGAAAAAAACATTTGTATCTTACGGCGCAGTAGAAACAGTCAATGGATCTGATTTACATTTAGACACCTTTCCACCCTTTCTCATCCCTTTCGGGGGTGTGAAAATTACTGACACCGCTCCGCAGCGATATCTTTGTTCCAAAAAAATTTATGAAACTGATCAGTTGAGCACTAAACTTTAAGAGGCGGTGCAGAAATCTAGGTTCTCATGGTTGTACAACAGTATCTTTCTGACAAAAAAATTCTGAAACCCAAATGAGCAGCAGATCTGAATGGAAGGTGCAATAATCACTGTCAATCATCCCCTAAACCTTTCTCGTCCTCACGGAGTAAAAGTAACTAGAAGAACGTCTATTCAGATATTTTTATATATATAAATAAACACCACAGAAATTAGACAACCCCAATTCCAGAAGCCAGAGGCTTGTGCGGAAGGGGGTTACACATTGAAAAACGCAGACATACAACAATATCCTCCGACAGTGCTGGAGCTGGGGATCGAACCCGGTAGCGCGATACCCATTCGATTAATTGCGATTGCCACCTCGCGCAACGCGGCTATCGGCTAGACGAAGTCTTGGCTAGACGTTGTACCGATATTCCATCGCATAACAATCGTATTTATAACTCAGTCGTCACACTTCTAAAATGTTCGCTCTTCATATAGGTGAGAAGAAAATAAAGTAACGGTACTTCAATTTAAAAAAATTAGCCTCTCCAGAGAGTATAATTGTTAAAAATGCTTTTAAGATCATATGCGGAGGAAAATACTTTTACAACCATTAGGAGGTGTAAGAGCTCCACTGAACCACTGCAAGGAACGTGTTCTGGTACATACAATGGCCATTTGTTTTAGAAATTTAAGCAAAGTTCTCAAATATTTCAAGAACATCATGTTTATACGCATAGGGTTTTTGGTCAATTTTGCAAGAAAAAATAAAAAGAATGGTGGAGAGGGAACAAACCCTTTGTACAACTCCCTAGAGGAGTAACTAACCACGATATTTATTGCAAGATCGTTTTATAACAGACGGGTGTCTGCCTAAAAAGTATAAGTAACAAATACTCTGTGTGGAAAAACTGCTCTTACAATCACAATGCTAATCTACCTCTCCAGGGTATTTTAAAAAGAAATTAGACTCGAGTGACCAATACTACCACATCATTGTTAGATTTAATTCTGGTAAATTTTGAAAATTTTTATGATGTTGGGGTAATTGATGCTCAAATTTCTGATCATATTTTAGTACACTGTACAATAATGTTTATTGTCACTGAAGAACCGGAAATAATTTTTAATTACAGAGCGTTAAAGCATATTAATTTTGAAAACTTTCAATTAGATTTAAAATCTATACCTTGGAATAATATTTATTACATCAATGATATTGATAATAAAATTGATTTTATTACTGATCACATTTTACAATTATTTAATACATATGCACCTATGAAATCTATAAAATGTTCTAAAAGAAGTTATGCTCCATGGATTACGGATAATATTAAATTTATACAGAATAAAGCTCTGACGAAAGTCAAGGAAACCGGGCAAAATAGTCATTTGTCTTATTATAAACAACTCCGAAATTTAACTAATACTGCCATTAATGCTGAAAAGAAGGCTTATTTTAAATATATATTTAGTAATTGTAATACCAAAGGCAAATGGAATGAATTAAAAAACATATTTGTAAAAACTGACATATTAAGATACCTGATCAGTTAAATAATGAGGATACTATAAATGATTTTTTTATTAATTCCTCAAATAATAATGAGACCAGTTAATTAATTTTTATAATACCAATGTTTAAAAAGGTATAGATGGTTTATTTTCTTTTAAACAGATATCTGATTTAGATGTTATTAAAATAATTCAAAACATAAAATCAAAAGCGTATGGATATGACAAATTAAATTCAACATTAATACATTTATGTTGTCCTTATACAGTTCCATTTTTAGCACATATCTTTAAAAGTGTATACGTAGAAACTACTTTCCTAAAGCCTTGAAAAGGGCTTTAGTATCTCCTCTGCCTAAAATTAATCAACCTAATAAATTAAGTCACCTAAGATCTATTAGAGTTTTACCTGTCTTATCAAACATTTTTGAAACAATTTTAGAATTACAAGTTAGAGGATTTTTAAATATTAATAATATTCTACCTTTAAAACAGTCTGAATTTAGGTCTGGTTTCAGTTACGCTACGGCCCTTGCTGACGTAACTGATGACATCATTGGAACAATTGATAGTAATAAAATCAGTGTCTTAGTATTATTAGATTATTCTAAAGCTTTTGACATGATAAATTACCAATTACTTTTCCAATTTTGCATTTCTGTGGCTTTGAATAAAATTCTTCCCATTTAATTTTATCATTTTTATCGGAGTTCAATAAACGGTACTCAATAACAATGTTTCACAACCGCTAACGGTACTTTCAGGAGTTCCGCAGGGAAGTATACTTGGCCCATTATTATTTACTATCTTTACTTCAAATTTTCTTAAATCCTTGCAATTCTGTAATTACCACTTATATGCCGATGATACATAACTTTATTTTTCATTTCCCATGAATATGGGAATTTAATTAACACTGATTTAAAGAATTTGGCATCAACGTCAACTACTGATCACCTACTCAAAATTAATCGTAGTAAGTCATCTGCTATAATATTTTGTAATGACAATGTACGTGAATTTGTATTAAGAGCATTTAATATACAGATCGGAAATGATATTATCGCCCTTCAATCATAGCTCTAAAAGTCTTGGTCTTATTATTGATTACAAATTAAGGTTTAAGCAGCAATAACGAGTACATTAAGATTATCATACGCTGCACTAACAATGATATATACTCAGAGACATTTTTAAGCATTGATGTGAAAAAAATGTTATGTGATTCTTTAGTTTTGTCCCATTTATTTTAACCACTGTGATACGATTTATGGCCCTTGCATTGACCACATCGAGCTGCGATGTATACAAAAAGTACATCAGAACAAGTACAAATTGACGTTGAGAATGACTACATGTTAACTCATTTCACCCTTTTATAGATATATATAACAAGCCACACCACATTTTACTGTGTACGTATTGACGAGATGCTTTCAAACTCAAGTTGCGCGGCGAGGCGGAAGCTCTATACTTGAAAATTGTACTCCCATAGCAAAGGTCAAGGTTATGGCTGTCGCAATCGATCGCCTGGGGCAATAGCGGCGCCCTGACCTTGAAGCCAAAGCCCGCCTGTTTAGGCAAATCTAAAGGCCACGACATTGCACATCGGACAAATGGCCGACTATTCGAGGCCAAGGCTAAAGTCACTTGCTGGAGCAACCACATCCTGCGCCGTCATCGCTATAATATTTCCTTAATACGAGGCATTGATGAGGTTCTAACGTTTGACTTAGTTAGGATAGAAAACAAGAAGGATAAACAAATGTCGATTTTATGAATTCGTTTCTCTCTAAATTGATGACACGCCGATGCTCTAACCTTCCGATCCCGAAGTCCCTTGAGGGATTTGACCTCAGCCACCCCTACCCTAGGCTTCCACCCTATAGGGGATTGGAAAATTGACTTTTTCTTTGTGACAAAAAAATTGATATTTTATAGGAGGTGTTTCTTTGATTTAAATGGTAGCTGACCAGGATTGTGTAACAACCCCCGGGAATTACAACTCACTGTGAAAGCTGACGAGGACCCTTAAAAATACGCGGGAGGCTATACCCCCTCTGACATGCGTGAACGGACAGACATCGATAACTGACGCGCAAAAGCCAACGACTTAGCTGACCATTTTAAAAAAATACACAACACGAATATTCCGAATAATCTCGAGAACAATCGCATCGAAAATGACGTAGACGAATTGATTGGTCATGATGTACAAATGACGTGACAAGAATTTCCGAAAGTCATGACCAAGCCCTCGAAAATAGCAGACATTGTCAAAAACTTATCCAACAATAAAGCCCCGGGGAAAGACTGCGTCGAGTTCAAGCTACTCAAATATCTCCCGAAGAAAGGTATTGTGCAATTGTCGTATATCGTTAATGCGATCCTGCGGCTACAACACTGGCGTCTCCAGTGGAAATGCGCCGTGGTCGTTCCCATTCTGAAGTAAAACAAGAATGTGAAGTTCGCCGCCAGTTACAGGCCCATCTCGTTGCTGTTGGCGATCTCCAAGTTGGTGGAGAAGGTCGTCTCGATCAGGTTTGATACTGTTCAGGAGGAGCTTCACATCGACGATGAGTCGCAATTTGGCTTCAGGAGGGGCAGGAGCATGGTGCAGCAGGTTGTTAGGATAGTTAATGATGCCAAAGTGCGATACAACCTCAGGAAGGGCACCACCATGGTGCTCCTCGATATTGAGAAGGCGTTCGATACCCTCTGGATCCCTGGGTTACTCTACAAATTGCACGACTATAACTTCCCAACTCACCTCATAAAACTCATTCACTCGTTTCTGATGGGCAGATCCCTGCAAGTTCGAATGAATAATAAACTGTCAACACGGCGGGACATTCGTGCGGAAATCCCGCAAGGGTCGTGCCTGTACAACTTGTACGTATCCGATTTCCCAGAGTTCCCGAATACAAAGCTGGCCAAGTACGCCGATGACACAGCCATGTACGCACATTCACATAACGCGCAAGCTGCGAATATGCTGCTGAAGGCACATATGGCTCATGCCACGGAGTATTACGGCCAGTGGCAGATTCGGGTGAACGCTGAGAAATCGGAGGCGATAGTCTTCACGCGTCGCTTCACTGAAAATAGAATATTAACTCCAATTTCGATCCGGGGAAGCCAAATTCCAACTAAAAGTTACGCGAAGTACTTGGAGGGTTAGATTGAACGAAAGACTAACGTTTAACACACATATTAATGAGACGATACGGACGGTCTACGCCCTATCCAGGTGTCTGTATCCGGTCAGGGGTAACAGACTTATTGTACACGATGGTGGTCAGGCCGTCCATCACATACGCGGCGCCGATGTGGTGCAGCATACCGGCCACGACAATGAAAAAACTTCAAGTGTTTGAGCACAAATGTATGCGCCTCATATCGAATTCAGAAAGGTACACCTTCCTCAGAGATCTCTACGCACGTTGTAATGACATAATCCCGATGGCAGACTACGTTCAGCATATCTCCCAAAACTTCTATTCGTTCAAGCTGGGCGATAGTCCGTTAACAAGACACATAACACAAATTGGACAGCATAATGCCCCATTTCGGATTAAACACCCCTTGCCAACCAGACGTTACCTATTTTCCGACAACTTTTATAGCCAAACTTTCACCAACTATAACTTCCGTTAACCCTATCCACCTTTCGCTAGTATTCCATACCTTTTCACTATCTTTAAATCTTTCCTGTCTCCCTCTTCCTTTCTGTTTGTCACTTTTTGTCGCGTTTGATTTTCCTTCATTCCTTTTTGTACATTTTTGTTTCTAAATTCATTTCATCATCAAATGTTGAAATCATAATTTTTAAAATTCAAGTTTAGACCAGCCTTGCGCAGCCCTGGGTTGGCGTATCTCTTGGAAGGCACCTCATTTAAATTAGGGTTCCTGCGTCAGATACGAAATTAAAAAGTGTATTGTGCCCATAAGTGTTTAATGTTGTGTAGTTATAAGTTTTGTTAATTATATTCCTTTTTTGAAACGTTAAAGAAATTACCTATTGTTATTAGTTCTCGTGCAAAAGGAGTTCAGCTTATGTCAATTTTTCTTTTTCGCTGACCCAGACCTGTTCCACCCGATCCTGCAATTTGCCACCGTGTTAGCGCGGTGGTTGCACGGTCGGTTCCGGGGGAGACTCTGGTTAGGCAACTGTCCTGTATGTTTTAATTTTAACAAATATTTGTTGAGTTGAATTGAGTTGGAGGTTGTTTCCACCCTTCAAAGGGGCGGATTTTTTTTTGTTTGGAAAATAATTAATATTTTGTAGGAAGCGTTTCTTTGAGGAAGGTGGTAGATCACCAGGATTGTATAACCAACCCCGTGGTTTGTTTTCACCCTTCGAAGGGGCGAAAATTTTTTCCACCTATAATTGAAAAATAGTATAAAAGTGCTTTTATAAATTTTTTACATACAGGCATACATATGTGTATAAATACTTGTATATTCTGATCACCTACCACCTTTCTCAAAGAAACGCCTCCTACAAAATATTAATTTTCCCCAAAAAAAAAAAAAAAAATCCACCTCTTTGAAGGATGGAAACAACCCCCGGGGGTTACACCACCCTGGTCACCTACCATCTTAATCAAAGAAGCAACTCCTATAAAATATCAGTTTCTTTCTCACAAAAACAATTATCAATTTTCCAACCCCCTACAGGGGTCAAATCCCTTGAGGTACCTTCCGTTCTACTCGAGGGAACAACAATTAGTCGAAAAACGGGGGAAACAAATGGATTCACGGAAAACGGAACTTTGGGGGTGATTTTTGATCAATTTGAAGAGGTGAAAAAATTGGTTTGACCCTGTGAATGGATTCAGCATTCTCTAAAACGGAGGGGGAGACACTGTCTAGTCCTGGTCGCAAACATTCGGTAGTTCGTCCGACTCCTTCAATGGACTATTATATATGGTGGCCATGCATATGGTATAAGAGAATTACTTTTATGTCCATATCCAAGAAGAACTCTAAATGAAGTACAGCAAACCTTCAATTTAACAATGAGTGAAGTAAGACAAGCCGTTAAGTGGGACTTCTAAAAAATAATTACAGAATTTACATTTTTGGATTTAAAGAAAAACAAAAATTTCTTTTGCAAAATACTGAATATATGTACGAGGCATCTTCTATTAACCAACTGGCAGTGGAACAATTTGTTTTATGCAATCCCCATACTTACAGCAGTATTTAAATAATTAAAATGTTTAATGTTTCTGCTTTCTTATTATCTACAACAAATAAACAACTAAATAAAATAACAGAGCTTTAAAAAAATACGTGCTGTATATTTTTATTTATTTATATATTTATTAAATCATACTTAAACTATCAATGAAATTGCAAAAAATCCTCAAAAATGAATGTGTTTTTGACAAATATATATACTTTTTACATTTCCATTTGCAATATCAATATTTCAATTATTTTATCCTGCCTTTCTGGCTTTCTATAATTTTCGTCAGTCATTTCTTGATCTATTTAACTGTCTAATGTATATTCCAAAGTTTGCAGGGTTTTCTTCTTCTCATATTCATATAGCTGAAACCTTTTCTCAGCTAGATCATTATTTATTTTCTTCAACGGGTATTTTCCCCCTTTCTATAACAATTATTTTATCCCAACCCTTGCCTTTGTGTGTCGATTTTTTTCGTATACTCTTATTGGACCCATAAAATAATTAGCTTATCTCTATCACAAATATATGAGATGAGGAGATTTTTTAAAATCTTTCGATTGCTCAGGAGCTCGCTGTGGGACCTCCAATTTTTCAGTTTCTTCGACGAAAGTTGAATTAAGCAAATAATTTGTAATTATGGCGTCTATATTACTAGAGGCACACTCTTTCCTAGCAATAAATTCTGAAATGAAATAATATGAAAACGTACCTCCATAACATTAATTTATTATGACGAATTATTAGCGTCACATACAAAATAGTTTCACTTACTACAATATTCATGGTCAGATATGCAATCTGTTTGCAGTGTGATATCTTCGAGAATAATATTTTTCTTTGTAATACCCCAAATATTTGTAAGAACTTAATCTCAACATTTGAATTTAGGGAATTATTGACCCATTATCTCTGCTTAGTTCCCTGCATTTTCAATTGGTTTCTCTTGTAACTTTTCTCTTTTCCCTCTATAGTCTTTTTCAGTTGCAGCCTGGAATATAAAAAATTATAGTATTATGCGAAACAAAGGTAAAAAGCGCTATACCGTTATGCAAAAAGTATAATTTACATTACAAACACCAAAGTAATAGATATATGTAGAAGAAAGTAACAAAAAATAAAGGCTTTATTAATAATTCACGATCAAAACTTTACGATATAAGCATTGTGAGGTTCTGTTCCATCTTAACGAAAGTACATATCATCATTTAAATTCTGAGGTAGAGGATTTCATCTTGAGTTTCATTTTGAGGAATCTAAGATACCTCTCAACCATTAATGACCATAAAAAATATGGGACCATTAATTCTTCCTTTAATTATTCCAGCCCACACATTAAAACCAATCCTGTCTTGGAAACCTTCTTGCCTAAATCATTTCTTCTAGTCTAAATATTGTTTCATTCGAAAACAAAATTTTGAAAACAAAGTTATTGTCGTCAAGTTGTGTACGTAACAACAAATTGCAATGCATTAATCTTCGATTTGAATCATTTTCACATTAATAGTGCAGGCAAACTGTCGAAAAAAGCTTTAACTGAAAGAACTAAACCTAAGTGATTTCGAGGAGTTGTTGTTTATAATATATATATATATAAAGAAGAAGGGTAGTCTTGACTGACTAGTTAAGAAAATCAACATTAAACACACGTGGTGTATCTTGAGGTTGCAGTCAGAGGTGAAAAGTTTACGGCCACAAAACAGAAAAAGAAAAACTCTTTTGTTACTTTGTCAAGCTTTCGGAAATTATTTATTCCCTTTATCAAGACATTAACTTGAGGTTAAAAGTTAAGGTCACATGTATTATGTAATGCGACTATTTTATAATACATGTGACCTTAACTTTTAACCTCAAGTTAATGTCTTGATAAAGGGAATAAATAATTTCCGAAAGCTTGACAAAGTAACAAAAGAGTTTTTCTTTTTCTGTTTTGTGGCCGTAAACTTTTCACCTCTGACTGCAACCTCAAGATACACCACGTGTGTTTAATGTTGATTTATATATATATATGTCAAAATCAAAATCTACTCCACCAAGCAAAAATTCTGTCTTCTTATAAGTTTTTTTCATCAGTTCGCAAGACCTACCACTGGTTTGTTATATCTTCATTCTAAATGAATATTCTAGCAGCATACATTTCAAAAATTCTTCCAACTCAATTTTTTTTTAATCTCCCATCTTTTTTTCGTTTTTCATCTCCTTGGTTACCTATCTTATTCAAATCTCGCCTTCTTTTAAAATAAGTCTATCGAAAAATCGTAGGCATATCCAGCTTATAATTAATTACACTTAAAATTTTCGTTTAGTTACAATTTAAATCTTTCTAGTTAATAAATTTAATATGTTAAAACCAATTAGATATTCTCATATAAATTTAATAAAGTTATAAACAGCGTAGGGTAAATCCTATTATCCTATAAATAATATAATAAAAACATAATAAAAATCTTTATCGATTTATTAAAATAAATATATATTGTTATAATATTCAATATTTTGGAAGTTTTATTTTAATAAATCGAAAAAGATTTTTATTATGTTTTTATTATATATTTATAGGATAATAGGATTTACCCTACCCTATATATATATATATATGGTGTTATTATACATGATTTGCAGGAAACAACTACTCAGCGGGCAAATACCCCGACCTGCATTGAATCACACCTTACAAATCATGAAAAATTGGTAGCCAATGTCATTTGTATATATATATATATATATATATATATATATATATATATATATATATATATATATATATATATATATATATATATATATATATATTGTTATAATATTCAATATTTTGGAACTTTATTAAATTTATATGAGAAGATCTAATTGGTTTTAACATATTAAATTTATTAACTAGAAAGATTTAAATTGTAACTAAACGAAAATTTTAAGTGTAATTAATTATAAGCTGGATATGCCTACGATTTTTCGATAGACTTATTTTAAAAGAAGGCGAGATTTGAATAAGATAGGTAACCAAGGAGATGAAAAACGAAAAAAAGATGGGAGATTAAAAAAAAATTGAGTTGGAAGAATTTTTGAAATGTATGCTGCTAGAATATTCATTTAGAATGAAGATATAACAAACCAGTGGTAGGTCTTGCGAACTGATGAAAAAAAGTTATAAGAAGACAGAATTTTTGCTTGGTGGAGTAGATTTTGATTTTGACAAGGGAGTGAAGTAATAGACGTCAAAGGGGAAACCTAAGGAAATTGAGAAAGGACTTGTTGTAATGTGAACTAGTGAAATTTAAGCGCTATTGATAATCTAGGACTACAAAGGTATAAACTTTTGATATTAATGTTTTAAGCTACTTTGCAAAGTAAACTACAGACAGCAAGGGCTCGAACTGAGTGATAAGTAAGATTTTAGTTTTTAGAATACATTCATATGTGTACTTATAAACTTTCTCAAAAGTTAATATAGTTTGGTTGTTAGAGTCCATTAGAATTTTATTTCAAATCATAATAGTAACTAAAATATAAGTTTTTTTTGAACCCACTACCCTGAGATAAATAATAAAATTGATAAATTTGCAAGGAATAATTTTTTTTTATTGTCAAATTCTACATAACATAACAATATATATATATATATATATATATATATATATATATATATATAAACATTTTTTGTCTCGAATCACCTGCCAATGGTGCCTGGGAAAAATAGTTATAAACAAATTTTTAAAAAAACAGTTTTTTGCTCATATATCTGTAATTTCGCCCATGTGCATAATTTTACAAGAATTCAATATTGAAGCTCAGGAAATTCTACACAAATTTCATTACAAAAACATTTTTATGCGATCAAAAATAAGCGCGGAAAGTGTCAATGTTTATAACGTATAACTCTGGCGTGGTGGGGAGCGAGGCTAGCGAGCGGAGGCTCGTGCGCACTTCGTTATAACATTATAACTCTTGTTTAAATTGGACTGTTATATACTACACAGTGAAAGTGCTTTTTAATTCCTCCTGTAATTGATCCCTCACACTCGGTGATAAAAAATGCACTTAGTCTCTTGGTATAATAATAGTACACTATATATAGTAATGGTATTTTTAATAGCAGTATCACCAACAGATAGTTACTGAAAATGTGAACAAAAATAAATTAGAACTATTTGCAGACATCAGTTTTACTCAAATCGACAATCGTACATAATTTATAACCATATATCCTTCCAAGATTTAATATGTTATTCACATATTAGTTCGGAAATTGTACAGTAAGTTCGAATGAAGTTGTAGAGTGTTGTAATATAATAAATACAACTGGTGCATCTTTTTCTATGTTTTTATTGTAAAATGTTTTAATCATAAAAAACATAGTAACTACTTATTTTTCTTGAGAGAAACAGGGAAAAAATAAAAAGGATATATAAATAGCCATTACCTACTTCATTTGGACAGATATTTTCGTATTATGGCAGAGATCAAAGCACTGTCAATCTTAATAAATAAAAAGTACCCAAAAATACTTTTAATGATAATGTCGTTTCTTAACATCCAAATAATTAAACCAAGTTTTAAGCGTTATTTCAACACCGTAAATGAAAGTTTATGAGCCCGACCCTGCTTTATTGTACACAAAGCAATGTCATCGCTGTGCTGCTGCCATCTAGCCCAACTATTTTAAACGAAATTTTAGTAATTTCGTATTCGACATTAAACTTTAATATGACCAAATATTATGCACACTTTTCACTGTTTTTCATGTTATTTTATTTTATACTACATCGTATTATATTTTATTTGAATATTTAAGTCCCTTTATAGAATATAAAACAGTGTATGGTGAATTTGCCAGGAATGAGTGGGACGTTCGCGTTGAATGATCAAAGAGGAGAAAATTTTGAAAATTTAATTTTAACTAGGATTACAATATAAAATGTAATAAGTCCTTGTCTTAAGTTTGCTAGTTTACATAATGAAATCAATGAATTCTCTTGGCTCGTTTTTGAGATGAATGTAAAATAAAAATGAGGATATTTTACGCACCATTTGACCTTGGTAACGTACCCTTTTTCACATGCGGCTATTATGAAATTTGTTTACGATTTCATTTTGTGTATATTGCACAAGAAATGAAATTACGAAAGGCCGTTTTTTTAAACAATACGCAATTAAATAAACAATTAATTTTATAATGAAATTCTAGACCATTTAGTTGATTACTACAAGGAATACAAAAAATTACAAAAATTTAGTTTTTAAGATTCGACATTTTTAAAATCCACTTTATTTGAAAAATCGTAGTTACTAATTTTTTTTCAAAATATCATTATACAATTAGTGCAATAATTGGGATAATTCTGTTTGGGCTAATTTGAAAGCTTAACGATTTTATCACAGTTATGAAAATTTACAGTTAAATTGGAATAATTAGTAATAATTGTGGATACTTGGCCCGATAATCACGCGACTCCAAAACTAGCCAAAAAATTGACGCCTGGAAAACTTATAAAAAATTATATTATTTTTGTGCAACTTACAGATGTTGTCGGGAATATTATAATGTTCAAGTACCTAAACAGCGTTTTTCGGTGTTTACAATAATTATTTTTATTGATTATTTAATTAAATTAAGAAATAAGGTTTGCTTAATCATTAAATTTTATACTATTAATCGAAGTTAGTTATATACCATTGTAACATTTATTATAATTAATGCTCCTGCATTAATGCATAAGGGTAATTTGCAAAAAATGATCGTTTTTGCACCAAAAGTGAACAAAAATTTAAACAAAGCATAAAAATGTATTAATTGCGCTTTTTTGTCCTGTTTAATTTAATATTACGTTTATTTCGTTTATTACATTATTATTTGATAAGGATTTATATACTTGTTCCTTAACCTACTGTGTTTAATGTGGACTTTTCTTATTTGTTTTGAAATAAAAAATTTAATACTTACTATATACGATACTTATAATACTTATAATAATTTATAAACTACGAATGAAATGGCTTTTGAAAATTTGTTTAAATAATTGTTATTAACTATTAGTGGTTTTCGATAGATATTTGGATTTAACGTACAAAAATATATAAGAATATAATAAATATCCGTCTGATCAGGAAAAATATAATAGATAAAGTTGAAAATGCTTAACTTATGTAAAAAAGACATATTTTTAATCTTTACAAATTAACTATGCACATAATATTATATAATTTTTTTTATTGTTTAAATATAAATTTTTAGATAAAATTGATTGCAAATAGAAATATTTACTTTTAGCAATTTGTTTAAACAATGGTTTTAAAACAATTTATTTGCATAGTGTAAAAAAATCTTTATAAATATTTTTTTATAGTGCGCTCAATATTGCTCGCACAAAAATATTTTTCTAATGAAATTTGTATAGAATATGTTGGATATGGGCAAAATTAGAGAGATATAAGCAAAAAACTGAACTTTTTTAAAATTTGTTTATAACTATTTTTCCCAGGCACCATTGGCAGGTGATTCGACAAAAAATATCTATATATATATATATATACTCCTTAAAAGACGCGATCACTTAGATTTAGTTCTTTTAATTTAGGCTTTTTCGACCGTTTGCCTGCACTATAATGTTGGTGTAGGTTATACTTATATGACCAACATTTATGTTTCTGTAAAATTGTTCTAGCACTTTCTTTGCTAATGTTACATACTGCTTCGAGTTCTCGAATTGAAGCAGAAGGGGAAATTGTACGTACGCCAGCAAATTCATGTCGGCTTTTTTATTTACAATAAATTCATTTGACCGTTATCTGGGTATATTTGTAAAATTTGTATCGGCTTATAAATATAAATATTGGTATAACGTTTGAAATCATTTTGTTCTCTACAATAATGGCTTATTCTTACAAATGTTGTTCCAGTATTTGTATAATGGGCTAATACGTCGCCAGGCTAGAGTAAACGCTCATTTTTACTCGGTTATGCATTGTCAAACATAATGATGAGACATCATTACTTAATTTACTAATAATGTAGGTATATAATAAACTTGATTATAGGTGAACTTATCACTCTATATATCTGTGAGAAGAATATTCAATTTTTACGCTAGGCAAAGAAAAACATAATGTACCTAGACATTTATATTTACATTATATGTAATTAAATTACCGTTAATGGTAACAATTTTACGCATTCTCATAAACGCATAAAAAAATTGTGACGCCTGTGAGAAACAGAGATTGAGGTACTTTTAATTTTCCTATCCAATGAAGTCTAATGAGTTTTGTTTACTGACAATGACTATTATATTTGAATTATACTAGCCTACAAAAAGCTCGTCATGAAAAGAATTAGTTTTATAATATTCGTATAGTTTTACCGACAATTGATAAACTGATTTAAAAATGCTTGTTTTAAAATAACATATGTTTTGACTATTCTGTTTCTCGTTTATATTTATCGAGCTGGCAAATAAAATAAAATTAAATCTGCGCTTATTATTTTCCAATAATTTGTTTAAAAAATATAATTAGGTTGTAAACGATGAAGTATTTAACGAAACATAAAATTAGAATTAGTCTAGGAGCTGACGACGACTAATCCCAAGTCATTTCATAAGGCATTTTGTTGATGATCTTTGTATGCCACCCTACTTTAGGAAGCTTGGATTGGCACCCCGCCCTCTTTCATTTAAGGGTTTGAGTAGATTACCTGGGGGTGTAGAATAAATATAACTTTAATATATTTGCAAGATAGTGTAAGCGTTCATTTTTATTTAGTAGGTAGGTATTAATTATTGGTGTTCCAAATATATAAAATAATATACCCAAATGAATAGCTTCTATGTAAGATATCGTCAGAATTCATGATAACTAATTAAAAAATTATTGTTTTTAATAATAGTGTAAGGTCATGATTTAAAAAAAATTAAGTATATTATTTGTAAAAGCACTTATAGAATACTATTGTAAAATACAGTTTTTATCAAGTATTTGATAAATATCAGGAAAATGAACTGTGTGAATATTTAAAGACAAGTTCGAGACTTCAATATGGGCTAACGTATAGACAAGCGAGAAAATTGGATTACGATTATGCTACAACTTTAAAACTGAAATATCCAGAAAGCTGGGATACAAATCACTGTGCTGGGAAAGAGTGGATGAGAAGTTTTATGAAAAGATATGCTCGGTCTCTACGAAAACCAGAAAAGATTAGCCTATCCAGACTAACATGCTTTAATAAACATAACGTGACTGAATTCTTTGATAATTTAGAAGCTGCAATAAAAAAATATAAGATCGATCCCTCAGGAATTTACAATCTGGACGAAACAGGAGTTACAACAGTGTTAGACACACCCCTGGTAATCGCCGAAAAAGGAATTAAGCAAGGTGGGCAAGCGGTATCTGCAGAACATGGAGACATTTTGTGGTATCATTAACTCTCTAGGAAATACTGTTCCACCTGCATATATATTTCCAAGGATAAGTAAGATACAAAGATATATTTCTAAATGGAGCACCTACCGGAAGCCTGCGTCTGGCAAATAAGTCTGGTTGGATGATACAAGAATTATTTATAAATGTTGTGAAGCATATCCAGAAGCACACCAAATATAAAAAGGAAGACCCAATTCTTATTGTTTTAGACAATCACGAATCCATGCTGTTATCGAGACTATCAATTTTTGTAGAGAAAATGGAATCATTTTTGTAACATTTCCTCCGCATTGTACACACCGGATGCAACCACTTGATGTGACAAACATCATTAAAAGAAAAACATTAATTAGGTTTCTCGTAACTGGTATTCACATAAGTTTTTCTTAAAACCCATAATTGTGACTGTGGTGATTTTTTAAATATTCATCTGCAGATTGCATTATTTCAGCAAAAAAATTCATTACATCCAAGTGGTTGGGAGATATTCAGTGCTAATATAGGAATAAATAGAGCCTAGAAAGAGGCTTCAAAAAATGTACTGATATACATAGCATTCCATTTTTAAAAAAAGGAATTTGGTCCTGTAATTTCGTCTTGGCTCGTCCTGTATGTTCAAAAGTAATTTCCAGTTATAAACTTTTTTTTATCTAGTTTACTCGCAATTTTTTAAAAACATTCTAGCTATCGTAGAACTCGAAATATCGAGGTCCGACGCACTATTGCCCCACCCTGTATAATGAATTTAAAAATCGACAATTTTCTTTATTGGAAGTTAATACACAAAGTCTAAAGATATTAAAGAAACTATTTATTGTAAGAAAGACATTTTTTATTGCATTTTTAGTACATTAAAAAACGGGAAATTGGCGATTTTTCAATTTTTAAAAACTATTAACACTGAAAATATCAACTTTACGAAAAAAAGGTATCGGACATTTCTTGTTGGAAATCGATCGAAAAATATTTAAAAAAATTTTTTGATGAAACATTTTTTTTGTTCTATTTGTCATAAATAAAATTGTTTTAAAAAATAACGACCGAGATTACCGTCTGGTAACATGGATTTTCATAATCGGTACTATCTCCTGAATTGATTCCAGCAAAAAAACCTAATCCGAATTTAATTCGAAACGCCCATACCGCCTAGTCTAATAGTAATATTTCACTAACTTCTGAAACGAAGTTCTAAGTTTCCTGTGTTTTCTTTATCTCAGAACTCTAAAACTGCTGATCAAATTTGAAAATGATGTTCACTGATTTGACGGATATAGAAAGAAATCGTAATAGGGGATAACTCCACGATCACAAAAAGAAAAAGAATAAAGGGCCTCTAAAAACACCGATTCCTTCGCCATTTTCTCTTAGAAAATGCGAACATAAATATAAATAATTTCCCCACTTCAGAAAAACCACTTTTGATGAAACTCTTTGTAAATGAATCTAGATATTTAGGTGAAAATTTTGGGCTTACCTATGTCGGAGGTTTTCAGCCGTTTGTCGTTTGGGAATAAATAAATTTAACCGTCGCGTTATTAAAAAATTATAAATATCAACAATTTTAGAAAACAATTAATAATTAAATTAACGTAAATTTAAAAAATGCTGGCCCATGGGGGGATCGAACCCGCGACCTTCGCGTTATTAGCACGACGCTCTAACCAACTGAGCTAATGGGCCTCTTACACCACTCTTTTTATAAAGTAATTTTATATAAACCGATTAAATCAGAAATCAAACTGTAGAAAATAGGCTTTATTTTATTTGGATAAAACGTCATGAAATCCGACATGTTATAGTAATTGATGGAAAGTAAGAATTAACTTGGTTTTATTTGAAATCGTTTCATTTATACATCGTTGGTAATAGGTACTTAAGTATACAAAGTTATTGATTCACGACAAATATAAGTTTGCAAAAAATTTTGAACTAAAAAAACCTACATTTTTACAATTAAAATTGAAATCGCGCCATCCATCGTCGCGACCCTAGCTCCATCCTAAAAAAGTCCACTCTTCTTTCTTTTAAAATTTTCATATCCATGGGCAATGATAACTTAACTTATAACATTTTTCTGGTAAAATCCCCAAAAAATGTGATCGCATGTGGCTAGCCAGTTAATGAATGGGGCTAAATCTAGCAAACTGTTTTTGAGAAAAATATCTACGAAACTAATTATAACCTGCAATGACGAATACGCAGGGCATCCATCTCTTGTTGAAATGAAATAAAATGTTGAAAATAGTCCTTGCGACTGTATTCTAAATTTTCTACTTCAAAAATTCTGGCTAAACGTAATTATTCAACATTTCTAAATATGAACGAGTTTTCACATTATTCAAGGAAGTACCTATGTACCATTTTTTTTTTGTAATAACGCACCATAATTTTATTTTTTTGGATTCTTGACTGCTTGCAATTAGTACAAAATTTGGATTGTCTTACGTTCAATACCTACATTGTGTTAAAGATAAACTTGTTTGAAAAAATGATATTTTTATAAAATGTCCGTCTCCCAAAGTTCTTTTCTCGATATCCAAACAAAGTATGAACGACGTGCATCATTAACTACTTCCAGAGTACTGTATGAAATTCAAATTTGCTCCATCTTACTCATCGATGTGTTATATGGCACCTTACACGTTCAGTAATAATGCCATTACAGCAGATCATTACAGAAACATCATTACTAAAAACTTCCCCGTTCATTTCCTCTCATTATTTTTCGCATCTTACATGTTCATTATTACTAACATTATTTTTTCGTCATTATGTTTCTAGTGGCGATAGAAAGCACACCGATTTTATTTAATCAGAGAATGGATTTTAAGAAAAATGCATGTCTAGCTATAATTATTGCAAGTATGAAACGTCATGTTAAACGTCGTTATTGGATGAAAAAATGGTTGAAAAAAGCGAAAATTATGCACATCTAATGTTATTGAAGGAAATAAGTGATACGAAGGAAGTCAGTGATTATAAAAATTATTTTCGTACCGACGAGGAGATTTTTAATAAATTATTGCGAATGGTCAAACCAATTTTAATACGGAAAAATACTGTTATACGAAGCAGTTTACCAGTTAATGAAAAACTGATTTTTAACTTTGAGATATATAGGGGGGCGAGCGTGGGTGCGTCTTTACTATGTACATACTTCGATATGCGATGTAAAGCAACGTAAGGCGCGGTTAGTACTTGGAATGGGTGACCGTTCCAATGTTGTAGGGTATGTCCCCTACAAGTCAAAATACAAAAACAAAAAATTCTAAAAATAATCAAAAAATTCAATAATCTCATGCCACTTGGCAAACCAGATAAAAAAAGTCCATCAGACACCGTTAGCACCAAAAAACCACAGTTCAATTCAAAAAAGTCTGAGAAATTAAGCCGATCACCGATAATTCACAATTAACCTAAATTCACCCAAATCTAAAGTCAAACATTCATTTACACTCATCCGTAACCAATTCATCCCAAAAAACGTCACTTAAAAATACAGCCCCCGTATATTCATCAAACTAGTCAAATTCCCCATTCAAATCAAAATTCTCATAATTTTAATTCAACACGTTTCAATTTTATAAGCAATTTCCCTTTTTAAAATAATCGAACTTCTTGACCACCCCTCGTATACATAACCCCATTAAAATTAACCGTCGAGTCCATTTCCCCACGTTCTTAAACCAATTTCGTAATTTTTCTATTCTTACTTTCCGATCAACCCCTGTATACATCAAATCACGTTCAGTGCCTCGAGTCTCAAAAGTCCCCCATATCTTTTCACCGAATTTTCCCATCAAATTGCTATTATACTCTTTCCCCATTTTTCGATTACCCCTGTATAATAGCAGACACCCATACTATATCTCCATTCAGCTCGATTCATACCCGTGTTGTACCTTGTTAATATCTTATCTTTTTATCTAACGCACCAACTGGAAACTTATTAACGGAGTTACAGATTGTTAACCGCGAACCTTTGTAATACATTACGGGGTCGAGCCATATTTTGCCCATAAAACTTCTCATAACTTCCAAACAAAAATAGATTCAGCTTTCGTACAAATTTTAGTAAATTCCCCTTCACATCGCCGATCTGCCCATATAAAAATTATTTCAAAATTCCAAAATTTTCAAGTATTGCGCAACATGATGCAATCGATGACTCATCCTTGCCCGCACTGAGCGATTCCAAGCCTTTCCAGCTCTCCGCGAGACTACACGGGGCGAGAAAAACGAAACTTTTTCAATTCAGTATAAATACCGGTGCATCGAAAGCCGAAGAAGTTCAGTTTTGGCAGTGAATCAAGTGTAAAGTTCGCGTAGTGTTTTAGTGGAAATTAAGTTTCAAAGTTAGCTTTGTGTAATAGCTGTTGACGCTGGGTCCGGTTCCTATTTAATTTTATGTTGTAGATACCCGCTCGGCTAGGTTTTCTTACTCCCTATTCCTCGCAATTTTATCGTGACGAGCTGTTCCATTCTAACTTCCCAGGCCGAAACCTGGTTAAAAAGAGCTAGTTTTTAAGTATTTAAATTTCGATTCCCGTCCAAAGTGACACACTAATTTTTACCGACCAGGCTACGTTGAAAGGACATTCTTCCGGATATTTTCTCAGATTTATTAACTTTTAAAAAATACATCTTTATATGATAACCACAGACAGAATTTACGTGTCGAATAGTTTCTACATTTAAAAGAAACTTGTAAAATAAAATAACCTATTCAAACTTGTTCATTATCCCTTCAATAAATATTTTGTATTCTATTTTAATTCATCGTCTCATTATTTTTCTTAAATAAAAAAACCTACTACAACTAGGGTGTAACCGTTGACCCTACAATAGCTATTTAATAATAAATTAAGTGCAAAATTAAATAAAGTGATAGCAGCCAGTGCCAACTACGATATACAGGGTGTAGCATTCAACCCGCAACAGCACTTACTAAACCAACCCTGAGACTCAACCCAACTCGAAAATAAGTGCACGGAAGCCTCTGGGGTCTCAGCTCTCAACCCCCCACTACCATATTTTTTATTTTTCAACGATCAGAGGTCTAAACCGTGTTCATGGCGCCCAACTAGGTGGCCTGTAATCTGTGAGAAAAACTTCGAACAGTTATAGTGCCGTCGAACTCACTCAAATACAAGAAAAGGAAAAGTCGCCATAACCACTCGCCAAGTCCGTGTTCATGGCGCCCAACTAGGTGGCCTGTAATCTGTGAAGAAAATTTCGAACAGTTATAGTGCCGTCGGACTCACAAGTAAGTCAATTTTTTAATTACTCTCAACGTTAAAGATTAAGCACGCCGAACAAGACGTAATACTACGATTGTCTTAGCGATCTCGGATCGAGTAGGGAAAGCGACGATAAGAGTATATTACGCACGGCTGAAAAACCCGACAAAATGGACCCAATCCTAGAGGACTCTTTTGAAAGTCAAAGAGAAATTTTTTATAACACTCAGAGAGAAAGACAACCTCGAAACCCGATATTAGAACCATCTATGTCAAGTCCCCGAAATCCCGCCACCCCAGGACGTGGAAATTCGACGCCGCCTCCAGCCGCCCCCCAATTCGACATGAACGATGTCATACATAAACTTACCCAAGGCATCAGAGAGGCAATACAGAGTGCTACACATTCGGTTACGACACCGCCCCCGCCGCCTCCAAGAAGTCAAATTCAAAATTTCGAACCAATCGTAATCCCGGACATAACAAATTCACCCCGCCATATTTTTAGTGGACTCATCCATGAGAGTGTCGAAGAATTCATATTAAACATGGAACAATATTTCATGAGGAGAGGAATCACTGAAGATACGGACAAATTAATATTTTGTACCTCACAGCTACGTGGACAAGCGCAAGCTTGGTGGGAACCATATAAAACCCTGACTTTTAATTACGCAATGTTTAAACACCGCCTCAGGCAAAATTACGAATCTACTACTAAAAAAGCTGCCGCAGAAACATTACTACATACGTCAATGCAAGAGAGAGGAGAGCCCGTAGATTTATTCATTTCTACAAAAATAGGACTTTTTAATAGGGTCGATCCACTCCGGCCGCCCCTTGAAAAGGCTCGCCTCATTTATAGACAACTTCTACCAGAGATAAGAGACAAAATCAGATACCGAGATTTTACCAACACCGACGAACTACTAGAAATTGCAATAGAAATCGAGGAAACCCTCACTTATTCCCCAGGACAACGACAAAATACATATAAACCTCCACCCACGACATTCCAGCCACAGCGACGTACAAATCTACAACCAAATTTGAATACCCAAGAAACGACGTACAGAACCCCACAACGCATTCAAACTGAATATAGACCGTCTACAGTAAATACACAGACAACAAACAGGGCACCTAGACAAACGGAGTCCGTACAAAGACAATACACTGCACCAGCAACAACGTTTAAACCGTCCAACCCACCTAATATATCTAATAGACCGCTCAACATGAATGCCACAGCGACGACGTCCCAACCTGCGATGCGAGCAGAAATCACCGCGAGACCGCCTGTCGCTCGAGCAAATGCAAATAATTACCCTCAACAAAGTAACGAGCCAACGCGACCATGCCGTTTCTGCGATGGGAACCACTGGGAGCGAAATTGCTCTCAACATCCCTATAAAACTAACAACTACCCAAGACAGGACCAAGGCAAGGACCCTTACATTAATTTAGTTACTGAAAAGGACGAAAATACCGACGAGGACATAGAAAAAATCACCGAAATACACCAGGTAAAGTCAGATTTTACCATAATTTCAGAAACCAACACCGAATCAGACGAAATCCCCTCAGAGGAAAATTCCACAAAAAATGTAGTAATCAGAACTCTTTCTATTCTACCAGACTGTGAAGAAATAATTCCCGAAACTCAAAGGGAAAGCCCAAAAAAGACAATAGATACCTACAGGGTAGACACAAATGATTGTACGCATAAGGAATCCACGACGTCCAGTCTCCCCGCCGACCCGGTGAAATTACATAAAAATACTGTCATCGGCAGATGAGAAAAAACCGCGAAAAATTCGGGACCAAAATTATTTTTTCCACACAAAATTCATTATAACTTTCTAAACATTAAAGTACGCGCATTCACAAAAACATTTTCGAAAACTACAGGAAAAGACCTTTCATTTGACGTATCGTACAGCTCGATACGATAAACACCAAAAAAGTTATAGGGCAAAACAGCCCCAACACATAGCACAAAATAGCCACGTGGCGAGGCCCTGCAGCGCAACAGCTCGCGGCCGGCAAAGCCCGTGCTACGTCACACCGCCGGGAAACTATAAATATGCGCACGCCCGCTAGCCCTGCATCAGTTCGTTCGCAGCCATCCTCGAGTACAGATCAATCAGTCCGTTCGCAGCCATCCTCGAGTAAACATCGATCAAACAGTTCGCGCCTGCCTTTGACACCTCTACCTCAAGACTCTAGTGTATTATAGTAAATAGTTATTTTATTCCACAACCTGCCTAATTAGTAGTTTGGAGTGCACAGTAGTGGTGAAAAGTGAAGTGGGTGTTACTATATCACAAAAGAAATCGTTATGAACACCAGGAGTCGATCTAGGCAGAGGGACGGCGTCCCATCTAGCCAGGTAGACTCGCCACCAACACAGAGCCGTTCGCCCCAGGTCCCGGACGCTCTCGTTACTAGTCAAGAGGACTCAGGTCTGGTAGGGGAAATGGTGAACCCCTTGTCGCCCAACGTCGCGGCCCGTCAAATTCTCATCAGTCAAGAGGACTCAGGTCTGGTAGGGGAAATGGTGAACCCCTTGTCGCCCAACGTCGCGGCCCGTCAAATTTTCATCAGTCAAGAGGACTCAGGTCTGGTAGGGGAAATGGTGAACCCCTTGTCGCCCAACGTCGCGGCCCGTCGAATTTTCATCAGTCAAGAGGACTCAGGTCTGGTAGGGGAAATGGTGAACCCCTTGTCGCCCAACGTCGCGGCCCGTCGATTTTTCACCGGTCAATGGGATTCAGCCCCGGCCAGCCAGGGGGCTGCCCCTAGCCCTAACGTATATCCAACCCCGGGAAGGGGACAAGAAGCACAGCCCTTCCTCACACCATCCACTAGCCAACGCCGACCTACTACAACCACGGACTCCACAACCAGAAGCCTTCAAGGAGTGCAGCCACCGCCATTAGTAATGCCTGCTACCCCTGCTCTCACCCCAAGTGGGAGGAACCCAAGCCAAGCTGATGCAGTAACCCAGGCACTCACACAAGCGTTGCAACAGCTAACAAACACCACAGAAATACTCCTGCAGCACCTGGCCCTACAGACGAGGACAAGCCACGACCCTCCGGCTTCGCCCCGGGCCACTTCGGGCCCTATGCAAACAACCTCACAGCCACTTCCGGAATTGGAAGTAGAACATGGCATACCACCAATACAACCACAGCCGGCATCGTACGGGGCGGAAACGGGCCCGGCTCGCCAAGCAGCCGCAGACACCGCCGTTCGTAGACAATACTGTCATCGGCAGATGAAAAAAAACCGCGAAAAATTCGGGACCAAAATTATTTTTTCCACACAAAATTCATTATAACTTTCTAAACATTAAAGTACGCGCATTCACAAAGTCATTTTCGAAAACTACAGGAAAAGACCTTTCATTTGACGTATCGTACAGCTCGATACGATAAACACCAAAAAAGTTATAGGGCAAAACAGCCCCAACACATAGCACAAAATAGCCACGTGGCGAGGCCCTGCAGCGCAACAGCTCGCGGCCGGCAAAGCCCGTGCTACGTCACACCGCCGGGAGACTATAAATATGCGCACGCCCGCTAGCCCTGCATCAGTTCGTTCGCTGCCGTCGACCAGTACACATCCATCAGTTCGTTCGTGACCATCCTCCAGTAAACATCGATCAAACAGTTCGCGCCTGCCTTTGACACCTCTACCTGAAGACTCTAGTGTATTATAGTAAATAGTTATTTTATTCCACAACCTGCCTAATTAGTAGTTTGGAGTGCACAGTAGTGGTGAAAAGTGAAGTGGGTGTTACTATATCACAAAAGAAATCGTTATGAACACCAGGAGTCGATCTAGGCAGAGGGACGGCGTCCCATCTAGCCAGGTAGACTCGCCACCAACACAGAGCCGTTCGCCCCAGGTCCCGGACGCTCTCGTTACTAGTCAAGAGGACTCAGGTCTGGTAGGGGAAATGGTGAACCCCTTGTCGCCCAACGTCGCGGCCCGTCAAATTCTCATCAGTCAAGAGGACTCAGGTCTGGTAGGGGAAATGGTGAACCCCTTGTCGCCCAACGTCGCGGCCCGTCAAATTTTCATCAGTCAAGAGGACTCAGGTCTGGTAGGGGAAATGGTGAACCCCTTGTCGCCCAACGTCGCGGCCCGTCGATTTTTCACCGGTCAATGGGATTCAGCCCCGGCCAGCCAGGGGGCTGCCCCTAGCCCTAACGTATATCCAACCCCGGGAAGGGGACAAGAAGCACAGCCCTTCCTCACACCATCCACTAGCCAACGCCGACCTACTACAACCACGGACTCCACAACCAGAAGCCTTCAAGGAGTGCAGCCACCGCCATTAGTAATGCCTGCTACCCCTGCTCTCACCCCAAGTGGGAGGAACCCAAGCCAAGCTGATGCAGTAACCCAGGCACTCACACAAGCGTTGCAACAGCTAACAAACACCACAGAAATACTCCTGCAGCACCTAGCCCTACAGACGAGGACAAGCCACGACCCTCCGGCTTCGCCCCGGGCCACTTCGGGCCCTATGCAAACAACCTCACAGCCACTTCCGGAATTGGAAGTACAACATGGCACCTCCCCAATACAACCACAGCCGGCATCGTACGGGGCGGAAACGGGCCCGGCTCGCCAAGCAGCCGCGGACGCCGCCGTTCGTAGACATGGCGCCCAACGTGGGGCTTCAAGAGCTTCCACACACGCAACGGAAGGATCCCTGGATGGGGATGCTCATGACCCTGAGCATAAATCAAAACTATCAAACAAAATTCTGGGAGAACAAGCCCAGTGGCGCCCAACTGAACAACAACCAACGGTGCAGCTAGTACCACAACAAGGTCCCACAAACCAACAACAACCAACAGTGCAGCTAGTACCACAACAAGGTCCCACAACCCAACAACAAACAACGGTGCAGCTAGTACCACAACAAGACATCACCAACCAACAACAACCAACGGTGCAGCTAGTACCACAACAAGACACCACCAACCAACAGCAACCAACGATGCAGCCAGTCCCGGCCGAACCTCAAGCAGAGCAAACCACACGACCAGCTCCCCTGATGATGCCAACAGTGGAGTCGGGGCCAACAGCGCAAACGGTGCTACAACAGGCCATGCACAAGCAACTCATGGAAGTCGTGGCTACAGCAACAAAAGCAGCAGTTCAAGCGGCCACGGAAGCTAGGACTGGGCAGCTAGATGTAAGGACCCTACCCACATTCGCCGGAAGGGAATGGGAAGACCCAGAAAAATTCCTAAATACATTAGAAGAAGCCATGGACAGGAACCAAATCCAAGCAAGAGACAGGGTGAGGATCACTCTTGGACAACTGGAAGGCCACGCCAAAGGGATGTTTGAGGTGTTCCAGCCCCTCAACCTGGACTTCGAAACTTTGAGGCACCGCTTGATCCTCAAATACAACGATCCTTCCCTCTTGGGAAGTTTGAGGTCTCGCCTCCACGGCGAACGACAAAAGGAGGACGAGCTAGCTGCAGTGTTCATTCAACGCAAGATGGGACTGCACAAAAGAGTAGAGCCCTACACTTCGGAAGAACAAATCACATGCGAGGTACGGGAACTGCTTCGACCAGAAATCCGATATGCTACCAGGACCATGACAATCAAAACCCTAGAGGACTTAGGTCGGGCCGCCGACTGGGCCGAGGTCGATTTCCAAGAGCTCCAACGCCACCTGCGACCAATACCAAGGCCCGCACCACCTACAACTCGACCACCCGTCAATCGCCAATCGGAACTACCCCAGGAGCCCCCCAGTCCATGCAGAGGATGCGGTGGATGGCACTTCCACCGTGACTGCCCAGTACTCAAAGAACAAATAAGGCAACGTCAGCAACAGCCACCTCAACAACAGCAACAGCCATCAAGACCGCCACAGCAGCAGCAACAAGGACCACAACCTGGGCCCTCCAACGAAGCAGCAAGGAATCAGGGAAACGCGAACAGGGTCGGCGCAAGCCAGGGCGCGCGACCCCAACAATCATAGACGCCACCATCAGCACCACATCCGCCATTGGCCCTTCATCACGGATATGGACGGAAGTCAATGGACGTAGACTACTGGCACTACTGGACAGTGGTGCCACCCATAGCTTCATAAAAAAAGAGTACGTACAACCCGAAGCAATCCAGCCCACCCAGATGCGCGAACGATTAGCTGCCACTGACCAAGTTTACTACTCCAGGGGAAGCATCCAAGTTAACCTGGTAGCTGGAGAGTACACAGCAACCACAAAATTTCACCTCCTAGATGCCATCACCGAGGACGCCATTCTAGGACAAGACTGGCTACGTCAACACCAGGCGATCATGGATTTCCAGCGAGGTTGCGTTCATGTGGGCCTGCACCAGAGGCACACACTATTTTGGCTCATGGACCGTCAAGCACCAACCCAAGCTAGCGAGTTCGACGTCAGCCCTGATCAGCTACCCATCACCCACCAGGAAAAATACATTCGCCTGATCCACAACTTCCAGGAGGTCTTTGACGAGGCGCTTCATCAACCCACAACGAAGTTGGCCATGCACGAGATCCGCCTGAAGGAAGACGCTCCTTTCAAGATTCGACGATACCAATACTCCGCCAACAACAAAGCCATCATCACGGAAGAAGTGAAGAAAATGTTAGCCGCTGGGGTCATCCGACGAAGCCACAGCAGGTATTGTTCGCCAATAGTTATCGTCAACAAGAAAAACGGCCAACCAAGGTTTTGCGTGGACTACCGTAAACTGAACTCCCAGACCTATGAGGAAGTGAGTCAGCTGCCGCCCATTCGAGAAACGATAAGGGAACTTGGAGCTGCGAAGATATTCACCTCCCTCGACCTCAAGAGCGGGTACTGGCAGGTACCCATGGCCGAAGCCAGTATACCCCTCACCGCATTCAGTACCCCGGACGGGGCAACGTACGAATTTTTGGTGATGCCATTTGGACTCCGTAACGCACCCTCAACATTTCAGAAACTGATGACGGAAGTACTCGCCGACTACGTGGATGTGTTCGTCAAGGTATATCTTGATGATATAATTGTCTATTCTGAGACCCATGAAGACCACATCAGACATTTGACGTTAGTCCTGGAGAGGCTCCAGATCCACGAGCTGCACTGCGGAATTCAGAAATGTCGCTTCGGGGCAGAAGAACTGGAATACTTAGGGTATCGAATCACCGCAACAAAGAACACACCTCAAGAAAAGCATGTCATCCAGATCCAGGAATTCCCCACACCCAAGACTAAGAAGGAACTGCAGGCCTTCCTAGGAACCGCAAACTGGCTCCGTGAATTCGTCCCGGAATTCACCGAAATCACAGCACCCATGACAACCCTCACCGGAAAACAGCGCTTCCAGTGGACACCGGAGGCAGACGCAGCATTCCAGAAGGTGAAGGAAGTCCTCTCCAAACCACTTTCGCTCTTCAGACCAGAACCAGGGCTCCCCTACGTCCTCCAGACGGACGCCAGCACCATGGGGATGGGCGCAGTCCTGTTCCAGCGAACCCCGCAAGGTGAAAGGAGGATCATCTCGTGCTCCAGTGCCAAATTCACAGGACCAGAAAAACGATATCATGTAAACGAACAAGAGACATTGGCAGTAGTGTGGGCGTGCTGGAGGTACCGCCACTGGCTGGAAGGCCAGACATTCACACTGGTCACCGATAGTCGAGCACTCACCTGGCTCAACCAATTCAAGGATGAACGTGCAAAGCTAACCAGATGGGCGCTCCAACTCCAAGAGTACAACTTCGCTGTGGAACACTGTCCTGGTAAACAAAATCAACTCCCAGACTTCCTGTCAAGACACCCCAGGGAGCCCATGCCAAGCTCCATCGGCGACGATGACCGCCTGCTACCTCCCGAGGACCACCGCGACGTCCCAACTACCATGGCAGAGGTCATCCCCGATGTCAACGGCTACACGATCCCAGGGAGAATCAACGCCGCTCGCCGAGAACCCCCCGATGTTCCCGAGGTAATCTTCGATTCGGACGACGAAGAAGACGAGAAGCGATCGTACTCCACCACGGACACCGAAACCAACTCAGAAGAAGACGACGGGGAGGACCTACCTAATCACAGCCCACCTCAGCCACCAGCTCCAAGGCCAACTGGCGAACACGCTCCGCTGCAGGAAGCAGCGCTGAACCAGGTCGAGGAGCACAACGACGAGGACAACGACGAGGAGGCTAACGACGAGGCCAACGACGAGGAGAACAACGACGATAGGCCAGCAAATCTTTTCCAACAAGTCCAGCAGGAACAACTCCGTGACGAGACCATCTCAGCCGCTATCCATTTCTGGCGAGTCTTCCAGCAGCAGGACCCAGACATACCAGTGGAACCATGGGAGAGACGACTGCGAGACGACTTCAGCGTAGAAGACGGCCACCTCTGGCACAAAACAACGGACGATCGAAGGCAGCTCGTAGTACCAGAAAACCTATGGGCAAGAGTTATCCACACTTACCACGACTCCGTCTTCGCAGGTCACCCAGGTCGTGATGAAACCTTCCGAGCCATTGACAAACTCTACCACTGGACAGGAATTCGCCGCCACGTACGATCCCACGTCCGCCTGTGCATGGTATGCACGGCAACCAAAAGAGGCCCACTCCAAGAAGCCGCCCCACTGCGTCCCAGGCCACCAACCAGGCCGTGGCAAGTCCTCAGCATCGACGTCATGGGCCCTTATGTGCCTACCGTCACTAAAAATCGCTTTCTTATTGTTGTTACAGATACCTGCTCAAAATGGGTTGAGGCCAAAGCCGTTCCAAATGCCACTGCAACTACCATCCGCAACTTCCTGGAGGAAGTCTGTCAAAGATGGGGATACCCAGAAGCAGTCATTTCGGACAACGCCACCGCCTTCCTCGCCAGGGCATTTTCCAAATTTCTGACGGACCACGGTATCCAGCAGTATACATCCCCAGTATACCATCAAAGAGCCAACCCGGTCGAACGTCGCTGCCAAGAAATCAAGAAGGCCCTTAGGGAGAAGCTCCGCAACAAAGACGCCAGAAAATGGGACGCAGTCGTCAACCAAATCCTTTTTACCCTCCGGAACAGGCAAAATGCCGCCACTGGATACTCGCCAAGCGAAATGTTGTTGGGAACGTCATTACCCAGGCCAGGCGAATGGCAGCATCCTCAGCAACGCCAGCCGTTACCAGAGCCCAAACAAGCCGCCGAGGAAAGAAGGAAGCAAGCCAAACGACGCCAGATAATATTCCAGAGGAACCTCTACCCCAGGCCCAGACAAGCCAAAGTCCATTTCGAAGTAGGAGATATGGTAATCACGAGAGGATTCAAGGAAGCTCGGCCAGCCTTCGGCCCAACATGGGAAGGTCCATACCCAGTTGTGAAAGTGTTGGGAGATAACACTTACGAAGTAGATCGCAACGGAATCCAGGCCCCAATCCATATCGATGACCTCAGGCCGATGCCCAGACCACAGCAACGTGTCCAGGTACCTCCCGAGGTGCAGCAACTTTTCCAACCCGAGGAAGGAAACGCCGAGTCCGACCAGGACGAGGCGCAACATGACCCTGGGGGGCAACCCTCAGAAGACGGATTTCAACCCAACCCTGAGGGAAAGGGACCCTCAGACGGAAGGCAGCCAGAACCAGGCCCATCCCGGAACCAAGACCTCACCCGCGACATCCTTGCGATTTTGTGAGCAACCCAATCCAACATATTTATTTTGTAAAATGAAATACATTAGTTTAAGTTGAGTTACATTAGTTTAAGTTGAGTTACATTAGTTTAAGTTGAGTTACATTAGTTTAAGTTGAAATATCTTAATCCTATCTTATCTTGTACATTATCTATTACTCATATCCATGCCTTTTATAAATAAAAGTCACAATTTAGGGGGGTGGTGTCATCGGCAGATGAAAAAAAACCGCGAAAAATTCGGGACCAAAATTATTTTTTCCACACAAAATTCATTATAACTTTCTAAACATTAAAGTACGCGCATTCACAAAGTCATTTTCGAAAACTACAGGAAAAGACCTTTCATTTGACGTATCGTACAGCTCGATACGATAAACACCAAAAAAGTTATAGGGCAAAACAGCCCCAACACATAGCACAAAATAGCCACGTGGCGAGGCCCTGCAGCGCAACAGCTCGCGGCCGGCAAAGCCCGTGCTACGTCACACCGCCGGGAGACTATAAATATGCGCACGCCCGCTAGCCCTGCATCAGTTCGTTCGCTGCCGTCGACCAGTACACATCCATCAGTTCGTTCGTGACCATCCTCCAGTAAACATCGATCAAACAGTTCGCGCCTGCCTTTGACACCTCTACCTGAAGACTCTAGTGTATTATAGTAAATAGTTATTTTATTCCACAACCTGCCTAATTAGTAGTTTGGAGTGCACAGTAGTGGTGAAAAGTGAAGTGGGTGTTACTATATCACAAAAGAAATCGTTATGAACACCAGGAGTCGATCTAGGCAGAGGGACGGCGTCCCATCTAGCCAGGTAGACTCGCCACCAACACAGAGCCGTTCGCCCCAGGTCCCGGACGCTCTCGTTACTAGTCAAGAGGACTCAGGTCTGGTAGGGGAAATGGTGAACCCCTTGTCGCCCAACGTCGCGGCCCGTCAAATTCTCATCAGTCAAGAGGACTCAGGTCTGGTAGGGGAAATGGTGAACCCCTTGTCGCCCAACGTCGCGGCCCGTCAAATTTTCATCAGTCAAGAGGACTCAGGTCTGGTAGGGGAAATGGTGAACCCCTTGTCGCCCAACGTCGCGGCCCGTCGATTTTTCACCGGTCAATGGGATTCAGCCCCGGCCAGCCAGGGGGCTGCCCCTAGCCCTAACGTATATCCAACCCCGGGAAGGGGACAAGAAGCACAGCCCTTCCTCACACCATCCACTAGCCAACGCCGACCTACTACAACCACGGACTCCACAACCAGAAGCCTTCAAGGAGTGCAGCCACCGCCATTAGTAATGCCTGCTACCCCTGCTCTCACCCCAAGTGGGAGGAACCCAAGCCAAGCTGATGCAGTAACCCAGGCACTCACACAAGCGTTGCAACAGCTAACAAACACCACAGAAATACTCCTGCAGCACCTAGCCCTACAGACGAGGACAAGCCACGACCCTCCGGCTTCGCCCCGGGCCACTTCGGGCCCTATGCAAACAACCTCACAGCCACTTCCGGAATTGAAAGTACAACATGGCACCTCCCCAATACAACCACAGCCGGCATCGTACGGGGCGGAAACGGGCCCGGCTCGCCAAGCAGCCGCGGACGCCGCCGTTCGTAGACAATACGCAGGTACAACGAATTACGCATCACTCTGCTTACGACCCTGCCACCGAGAACGTCTCAAGACCACCGAACAAAATTCAAGTTAGACATCACTCAACTTGCGACCCTGCTACAGAAAATATCTCAAGACCACCGAACAAAATTCAAATTAGACATCACACCGCTTGCGATCCTGCAACAGAAAATATCTCAAGACCGCCAAACAAGATTATGGAAGCCAACAACGACATATATAATTTCAAGCCTGCACCAGAAATCGCTACCTGGATAAAGGGACATTTAATTTGGACCATAGTCGACACAGGGGCAACAGCCAACATAATTAGCTCTCGATTAGTGAACGAATTACACTTACCTGTGGTATCCAAAGAAAAACTGTTAATGAAGACTGCCTGTAAGAACATAGAAGTTTATACGGAGGGAATTGTAGAAGTCATGTTAGGAGTAGCCACCATGGAAATTCCTGCTACTTTTATAATAGTGCCCAACTTAATTAATTCAATGATATTAGGAATGGAATTTCTAAAAAGAAATCAGGCAGTAATGGATTTAAGCAGCGGATATATGTTGATTAAAGGACAGATAGTGCAACTACACGACCCGGATGAGAAGTGAAATTCAAGAATGCCGGAGAATTTTTTAAGAAGCATCGATTTTTATTTTATTTTTTTTTTCAGGACTAAGGAGGAAGACTGCCCTTAGGAGAGAATTTTATTTTATGCCTTTTTTATGTTTTTCAGGAGAAGGAGACCTGCCCACTGAATATTATGTTTTTCTTTTTACATTCTTTTTATATATATGTATACATGTTATGTTGTTAAAAAATAAAGTAAATCTTTTTATTTTTATAAAAGATAAATAATAAAATAAATAAATAAAAAATAAAACAGTGAAAAAAAAATAATAATAAATAAAACACAACAAATAAAAATTTGAAATCTATTAAAATCAGTGGCAAATCCACGCCAAAATTTTTTCTGGTAACAGCATGTATGCGTATGTATATTAACCATTAGTTTTAAGCTTTATTATAATTAATCTTATGTTTCAGAGAACCAAGGGTATTTTTGGCCATTGTATAACCAGTTTTGAGTTCCAGCCGAGCCCAGGTTCCAATCTTTGTAAATATTTAGTTCATAAGTACATTGTACAACTATATCGACACCATAAATTCCGCCTCCGAAAGAAGGGGGGTGTTGTAGGGTATGTCCCCTACAAGTCAAAATACAAAAACAAAAATTCTAAAAATAATCAAAAAATTCAATAATCTCATGCCACTTGGCAAACCAGATAAAAAAAGTCCATCAGACACCGTTAGCACCAAAAAACCACAGTTCAATTCAAAAAAGTCTGAGAAATTAAGCCGATCACCGATAATTCACAATTAACCTAAATTCACCCAAATCTAAAGTCAAACATTCATTTACACTCATCCGTAACCAATTCATCCCAAAAAACGTCACTTAAAAATACAGCCCCCGTATATTCATCAAACTAGTCAAATTCCCCATTCAAATCAAAATTCTCATAATTTTAATTCAACACGTTTCAATTTTATAAGCAATTTCCCTTTTTAAAATAATCGAACTTCTTGACCACCCCTCGTATACATAACCCCATTAAAATTAACCGTCGAGTCCATTTCCCCACGTTCTTAAACCAATTTCGTAATTTTTCTATTCTTACTTTCCGATCAACCCCTGTATACATCAAATCACGTTCAGTGCCTCGAGTCTCAAAAGTCCCCCATATCTTTTCACCGAATTTTCCCATCAAATTGCTATTATACTCTTTCCCCATTTTTCGATTACCCCTGTATAATAGCAGACACCCATACTATATCTCCATTCAGCTCGATTCATACCCGTGTTGTACCTTGTTAATATCTTATCTTTTTATCTAACGCACCAACTGGAAACTTATTAACGGAGTTACAGATTGTTAACCGCGAACCTTTGTAATACATTACGGGGTCGAGCCATATTTTGCCCATAAAACTTCTCATAACTTCCAAACAAAAATAGATTCAGCTTTCGTACAAATTTTAGTAAATTCCCCTTCACATCGCCGATCTGCCCATATAAAAATTATTTCAAAATTCCAAAATTTTCAAGTATTGCGCAACATGATGCAATCGATGACTCATCCTTGCCCGCACTGAGCGATTCCAAGCCTTTCCAGCTCTCCGCGAGACTACACGGGGCGAGAAAAACGAAACTTTTTCAATTCAGTATAAATACCGGTGCATCGAAAGCCGAAGAAGTTCAGTTTTGGCAGTGAATCAAGTGTAAAGTTCGCGTAGTGTTTTAGTGGAAATTAAGTTTCAAAGTTAGCTTTGTGTAATAGCTGTTGACGCTGGGTCCGGTTCCTATTTAATTTTATGTTGTAGATACCCGCTCGGCTAGGTTTTCTTACTCCCTATTCCTCGCAATTTTATCGTGACGAGCTGTTCCATTCTAACTTCCCAGGCCGAAACCTGGTTAAAAAGAGCTAGTTTTTAAGTATTTAAATTTCGATTCCCGTCCAAAGTGACACACTAATTTTTACCGACCAGGCTACGTTGAAAGGACATTCTTCCGGATATTTTCTCAGATTTATTAACTTTTAAAAAATACATCTTTATATGATAACCACAGACAGAATTTACGTGTCGAATAGTTTCTACATTTAAAAGAAACTTGTAAAATAAAATAACCTATTCAAACTTGTTCATTATCCCTTCAATAAATATTTTGTATTCTATTTTAATTCATCGTCTCATTATTTTTCTTAAATAAAAAAACCTACTACAACTAGGGTGTAACCGTTGACCCTACAATAGCTATTTAATAATAAATTAAGTGCAAAATTAAATAAAGTGATAGCAGCCAGTGCCAACTACGATATACAGGTTGTAGCATTCAACCCGCAACAGCACTTACTAAACCAACCCTGAGACTCAACCCAACTCGAAAATAAGTGCACGGAAGCCTCTGGGGTCTCAGCTCTCAACCCCCCACTACCATATTTTTTATTTTTCAACGATCAGAGGTCTAAACCGTGTTCACCAACTGTTGTAGTATATTCCCCTTACCGCCAATATGGCCGCCCAAAAAATTACTAAAATTAGTTAAATAAATCATTTGCCCAGGCCCACCTGGCAAATACCATAAAAAAAGTCCCTAAGACACCCTGCACACTGAAAAACTACATTTGGCAATAAAAAAATCTAATAAAATTAAGACACATTCGATAATTCACAATAATCCAAATTCTATCATCGACTTAGCTAAAACACCTCATTCAATCAATTTATCAACAAAATATTACAAAAGACTCACTTCAAAAATACAGCCCCCTCAACATCTTTAAACATTAACTATTTACTCTCCCAATCTCTATTTATCCAAATTTAATTTCATTCGTCACACTTTTTACAAGCCCCCGTATACTAATTTCAACGTCAACTTCAATTTCCCCACATTATCTCAAAACCCCTTTTAATCATCTTTACGAACCGCCCATGAGTTAATCTTTTTACATCCAGACCAGTTTACATGTTCCCGTGAGTTGCTGATCACTCGTTCCTATCTTCGCTTTATTATTATACATTTAACTTTCCCTTCATTCAAAACCCTAAGTCAAATTTACTATTTCCCTTTTCATGCTGGCAACCCGTCGCCAACTTCACTCCGTTACCCTAAATAAATTATTATGACCACACCCCGCCTCAAGCGTAACGCTTAAAATACAGCCATAAATAAATGTTAAAATCGAACTATCAACGCTACCTTACGGGGCAATTCCCAGACCTCGGTCATATTCACAGTTATATTCAATAATTCCTAAATAAAAATAGATTCCCATGACATTCATATATTAATAAATTGCATTTTTCACGGCCCATTCAATCATATAACTTTTATTTCAAAATTCGTAAATTTCAAAAAGTATTGCACAACATTACGCAATATTTCGCAATCCTCGCCCAAATGAATGGCCGGTTCCGTTTTAATTTCCCATCCAGCTTTCATCCAGCTCTCGGCTACGTCGTGCCCCGTGCTCTGTATAAAAGGAGAAGCGTGCCGAGGCTCCGTCAAGTTGTGTTTCCGGTATCTACGATCTACGATTAAGTTCTTACTTCCCGCGTTGCCCTTTGGTCGCCACAGAGCCTAAACCCAAAGTAGTGTTTTCCGGCTAAGTAACGAAACCCAAAGTGTACCCGTGCCTCTTCCTAGGACTCCCCTAGTAAAAAATCGGTGTTTTAGTTTTAGTGAATGAAAGCCAAGTGCTAATTTTTTGTTTAACGCCTACGCGGCCATAGTTTTAAGTGAATAAAATCCGTCTTCGCGACATTAGTTTATAGTAAATTAAATAACTAGATCAAATTAAAAAATATAACAACCAACGCAACGATTAAAGGCAAAATTCTACGTGTCGACAAGTTACCAAAAAGAAAATTTGTTAATTTTTACAAAACCAAATCAACAACTCTGTTTTTTCATCTAAATAAAATATTGTAAATTCGTTTTAAACCAAGTGTGTTTATTCAACCTACGAATATACAGGGTGCTCAAGTAGGCCCTACTCCAGAATCCCAGGAAGGGAATTTTAGCTAAGAAAGCTTATACAGGGTGAAGCTTTGGACCCTCACCAAGAAATAAAAAAGCAAATTTACGCTCTGCTCTCATACAGGGTGTACATATCGGCCGGATCCTTCCGTTTAAGGACATACCACCCCAACCTACTTTCAAACAAATTAAGTGCACGAGTGGACTCTAGTATTCTCAGACCAAGCTAGCCAGCCCAAATCTTTTATCTTCCTGACCTTGAGGGTTAACCAGTGACTTATCCGTGTTCACGACGCCCGTCGTGGACCCAAAATAATAAACCCCCCGTCCACCCCGTGTTCACAACGAAGACCGCGTCCTCGCCTCACACATCTTCCAGCGGCTTGTATGTCAGTGTATGCGCGGAAGCTATACAACCTTAGGCGAGGGTTGTATAGGGGATATACCATCCTTCGGAGGGGATGTAAAGCCGTCGGTCCCTTGTCTATTAAATGTTGGGCAAGTAAAAGATCCCTACTCTTCTTAAGGGAAGAGGTTCGGCAAAATTCCTGGTTGGGGGTAGCTCGTCTACAGGCGTCGGTGTTAGGCCTCAGTAGCGGAAATAGGCCGGCGTTAAATAAATGTAAAAAAAAAAAAACTTTGAGATACTTAGCCACTAGAAGAAGCTTTGAAGATTGGAAATGTTTAGTTGCAATGTCACCGGCTCCAATAAAAACAGCTGGTCTTGAAATCTACAAAGTACTTATATCTGTGCTTGAAGATTAGTAATGACGAAATTATGATGCTTTCACTTTTCGCAATCATTATTACTGACAGTATCCCCTCCGCCTGCTAATAAAGATGCTTCATTACCGTTTTATTACTTGTTATCATTCCATTTTTATAACTTTGCACGGTCATTAATAATGGTCATTATTTTCAGACAATGACATTATTACTGACCGTGTAAGGTACCCTTTAGGATGTTCTCTTATTGAGTGCGTTAAGTGTAATAATTGCATATTACCAACAGAACCCTTGATGCTTCGATTGCAAGAAACACCGGCCACACCACTTGCAAACTGCAGTTTCGAGCTATTGACTCACATCAGTGCATGGTAAGCTGTAACGACCGACATGAGGATCCTTCGACTATTTGGTACATCTCGGTATCTTTAAGATAGCGACATGCAAAACAGTCGGCAGGCGCCATCTAATGATCCAGTGTCTGTTGCAATCGTAATAAATAACCTGATTGTGCTTAGCATAAGTTCAAATGTGCTGCAACTAATGTAATGTAAATAGTAACCACAATAAAGCCGAATTAAAAATGTTTTCTCGCATTACACCAAGTCATACCTTGCTAGGAACATGAATATAAACTATAAACAATTTTCTTGAATAAATTGAAACATAACGGGCTCTCAGAAAATTTGAACTATAATATAGTATAAAATTTCAATCGTCTATTCTTTGTTTTAAGAATTCTTTCCCTCCAACTTTCTCAGCTAAGAGCTGCTGTCTTTGTCTTTCGAGCGCTACAGTGTTGTCAAATTGTTTTAGTTAAAAATCAGGTCGCAGATGTCGCTACGTCCGAGAGTACAATAGAGTCTCTATAGAGTTTGGCTACTCTAGCGCGAGGCACTGAATGGTCCGTATGAAAGTGGATGGATAATGGCGGCGACAATAGGAGTTGCTTTTGTTTTGACGAGCATAGTGTCGTTAGACTCAAAGTAATAGGTTAAAATTAAAACAACAGTCTGTTATGACTGATTTGGTCACGAAATCGTTAATGGTTACGTTATTACTTACATATATTTTTCCCTTTGTCAAAACAAATACTGCAACATGCTTTTGACACTTGCGACACGTTGTAAACACACTGATGCATACGCGCACACTGAAACCATCGCCGCCATTATCCATCCACTTGGGTGGAGTGGGGGCCAAACTCTAGTTTAGGATCGCTAGAGTACAAATTCCAACACATCGGGGTATACATTTGCGATTTGAATATTTATTGTTATTATATTATTTTTGGTGTTCAACCAAAGAATTTCGCTGATTTTTTTGAGTGAATGAAAATATGGTTTTTTTCTTTATCAACGCTATTATAACCATTTCGCTGAGCTTGCGAAATACAAAACATTATTATAGAAAGACTCATAATTTTTTTTAAATCTACACCCAGTACTTTGACAATACGGCGGACTTCCTCTTAAAAAACAGACCTACTTTTTATCACATCTGGTTGGCTGAGTCCTCAATGTTCTTGTTGGCTTCAACTGGTTTTTTACATGGATGACCTTGAAGACCAGAAGGAACTCCCATAAGAAAATACATGGGATTTTGGTCCTAAAGCTTATTTAATAATATCTATTAAGAAAAGTTAATCTTTTCGGTCAGATATTCCAACCACAAAACCTCAACTCACCTCACCTCACCGCGAGCCCCACTTTATTTTATGTGTGTGCAGACCTTTCAATATAAGACTGATGAACATAAAATTTGCATTTAGATAGAGTGATATTTAAAAATCGAAGACAGACATAGGATACGACAACAATTTTAACAATGGAGATAGATAGCAAAAAAGGAAAATTAAGGATAACGGTTTAGTTACAGATGTTTTAGGGTAGGTAGTTGCTCCTGTTAATGCAACATATAACGAGATATGATTTTTCTCATTGCCAAAATCTTTTATTATCGATAAAGTAATATTAACAGCGACCCAAACAAGTTTTGGGCCTATATTAATAACAAAAAGGAGGAACTAACACCAACAAAAATATGCTTTACAAGGGCAAGCATTTGAATGACTCAAATGATATTTTAAATGCCGATTTCTTTCAACTTTCATTTTCAACTTTAGAGCCAGAGAACATCTCGTCAGATGATTTCTGTAACAATAATATCAACAGCATTAATATAGTTTCATTTTCAGCAAACTCACTGGCACTAAAAAAAAAATAAACCCTAAGCTCACCATGGGTCCTGACGGGATCCCCGCATTTCCACTGAGAGACTATGCTAATCTTTGCTCACCCACTCATGATATTATTTAATTTATCTATTAAATGCTGGTGTTTTCCTGATATCTGGAAATACTCCAAAGTCTGTCCGGTGTACAAAAAGAGAAATAAAAGCTAAATAATAAACTTCCGCCTAACAACCATAATCTGTAACTTTGGCAAAGCCTTTGACATCTTACTACATAACTCTATTTACCCTCATGCTAAAAATATAATTTCTAGCTAGCTACAGGTCGCTCTACTATTACCACTCTCATATGTGCTACACAATTCATATCTCCATCGGCATGCAGATGCAAACGTACGTAATATACTTTGACTTCACGAAAGTTTTGATAGGCTTAACCATGATATGTTGATTGCAAAACTTTCCAACTTTGGTACTTCGGACCAGCTCATAAACCTTCTTTAGATCTTATCTAACTGATAGACTTCAATATGTTTAGACATTGTGTTTAAGTCCTATGATTATGCCTCATCCTCAAGTATTCCCCAAGGCTCTGTTCTTGGGCCACTGATTTTCAATATATTTATAAATGACATAGGGAATACTTTAGATGTTCACTTCTTAATATATGCAGATGACATAGAACTTCTACACAGAATGTCTGGTTTAAACGACTGCATTATAATGGAAAATAATATTAGTCGATGTCAGGAGTCGAGATTTTTTGGGGTTTTTGCTTTTTTTGCCAGAGCGCCAATCTAGAGATCTTCCCCCGTTTTCGAGGTCGCTGAACAGGATGGTGGGGGTCCCGCAATTTTTTTTGTTCGGCAACCCCCTCAAATTGGCCAAAAACCACCCCCAAAATACCCTTTTCCGTGAACCCGTTTATCATCCCTAGTTTTTTCCCCAGTCACCTGACCACGGTTGTGTAACCATCCCCGGGGGTGTTATCACCCTTCAAAGGGATGGAATTTTTTTTTTTTTTAGAAAAAAATAGTATTTTGTAGGAGGCGTTCCTTTGAGGAAGGTGGTAGGTGACCAGGATTGTGTAACCATCACCGGGGGTATTTTCACCCATCAAAGTGGTGGATATTTGATTTTTTTTAAAGAAATTATTATTTCTTAGGAGGTGTTTCTTTAAGGAAACCCCTAGAGGGGTAGAAGCCTGGCGTAGGGGTGGCTGAGATCAAATCCCTCGAGGGACCTTCCGTTCTACTCGCGGGAATAACAGTTAGTCGAGAAACTGGGGAAAATAAACGGGTTCACGGAAAAGGGCACTTTAGGGGTGGTTTTTGGCCAATTTGAAGGGGTTGCCGAGGAAAAAAATGTGGGACCCCACCATCATGTAGCGACCTCGAAAACGGGAGGAGGGTCTCTAGATTGGCGCTATGGCAAAAAAAGGTACCCCTTCCGACTCCTGACCTCGACTATATCTCTAATCTGAATTCCTGGTGTGTTAAAAACAATCTATCGTTAAATGTACAAAAGTGCAATGTAATGTCGTTTTCACCTAGAGATTCTTACCTACGAGTACACGCTGAACGACGAACAATTAACGCGATAGTCCGCGTTTAAAGACCTTGGTGTAACTTTTGACAAAACACTATAACACTCATGTTACGAAATTAGAGAACATGCAGCGACACTTTTTTAAATATCTGTATTTTATATCTCTAAATACTTATTCGCCTCTTGGTTTTCCTCAATCAAACCTGCTTGACATGTTTTCTTTGCGCAGCTTAAGTGATAAACGTAATAACGTCGCTATCAACTTTTTGAAGAAAGTCATTCGTCATGAAATTGACTGCAGCGAGATACTTCACAAATTGAACTTTCATATTCCTGGAGTTAATTCATGTCATAATCAAACTATTTACCTGCCCAGAGCTCGGACTAGTGCCCTAAAATTCTCACTTTAATAGTTGCTCCTGTTACAATAACAATCAGAATATGGGGCTCCCTGCCTATATTCGCCATCAATTTTCCTGATTATATTTTATATATTACTTATATATAACAATCTTGCTAATTCTCCCAAGTACTATACAGTTTTTATTAGCCTTATGCCTTCCTTACTTCTTTAGTATCAGCCAGCTTAGATTTTTTCACATATATTAATTCTTTCTCCTCCACTTTGTTATATATATATTTAAGCTATTTACTATGTATACTGTATATTAAATATGTGTTGTTAGATGGTGTATAAATAAATAAATAAATAAATAATTTTCACACAGATATTTACGAGTTATAGGCTTATAAAAATATACTGAATTTTCTATGTAAAGATAAATAAAAAATTGTACAGATTAGATAATAAAGTCCACAACTGCAAGACTCAATTATAATTGCAACTACCTTTCATATTAATACTATATCTAGAGAGTTTTTGAAAATAAAACTCACTGTTAGACTTATTTAGCCGATAATAAATGCTCACCGATTCAACACCTGCTTTTTCCTTCAAAACGTATTCATGCAAATTATTTTAACGGTGACTTGTTGCGCTGTAAGTTAAGTATTTGTTTCAATAACACCTTTATCTGGACCACAGAAGAATAACTGTAACAAAATATTTCACAATGATGATGATTTCTTCCGGTCGGTCAGTTTTGTTAGGAAACAACTACTTCCAGAACTGAAATAATAATAGTAAACTAAATCTTAAGTCACATCCGTTTTTAAATATTCACCTTGGTACATGGGCGTAGGTATTACAACGGAAAGAAAGGGAGACAATAATTTATAAAACAATATCCATAAGTAGACGTATGAATCATTCACCTGATGATAATGAAGGAAGATGGAAAATTTTTCTAATATTCAAAATTAAAGACGGTTTAGAAGTAATCAAAAGTTTTGTATTCGACCAGTAAAGCAAGCAAGTATTAAGAAAATGAAAATAAACACTCTTCGATGGTTACTAAAATTTTGATACAATAATTGTTGAACGTTTGGAATAATGTTCATAGTTTTATCGAAAATAAGTTAATTTTATTGGTATAATTGTTATATTTGTGATTTCATTCGTCAGAATATGATTGATCGCTTCACCTAAACGTAATAGATGAGAACCTTCATAGATGCGTTAAAATTTTAAGGAAGGATAAATCTTAAATTATGGTATATGTATATAAATTCTATACTTATACCATATCTTCTATACTTTAGAGCTGCGAGCCAATTAAAGTTGTCCCAATGGTACTAATATTTCGGTAGCCCATAACCAACATTTTCGACTTATCGCCTTATGTCCGTTTACTATTTCTTGGTGTTGATAAATATACATAGTTTAAGGAAAAAATAAAGACTGATATTTTTAATGCTGCGTCAATATATAAAGGGTTAAATTACTGAAAACTGGGAACAGGTGAAAATTCCTGTCGTCGCCTAATGTCCGTTCCGACCGATAATTCTGGTCTATTTCTAAAGTTTTTCTACGACAAAAAAAATGAAAACGGACGATTTAATTGTTGCATATCCGAGTACTTGCAATTCAATTGTGCGTATTTTTACTACCATGTCCAGTGTAAGTATATTGTTAATTGTTGGATCTCCCAGTACTTGCATTTCAATTGTGCGTATTTTTACTTCCACATCCAGTGCAAGTATAGTAATCCAAAATTTTTTTTCATGAAATAAGCTTAAAATGTCATGAAACATCGACATTTTTAATTTGAGCGAAAAAAAATTCTGTCTGTCAGTCTGTAGTCCTGTTTCTGTTTTTTGTGCGCACGTTTACTCTCGCACCGTTTATGATATTGATTTGAAATTTGGTACACTTATGTATTATAACGAGATCTGGAACTAGATTATATTTTGATCTAATTCTGTTGAAGGGTTCGGGGATAAATGGGATAAATAAGGGTAAGTAAGCAAAGCAAGCAGGTAGGAGTCCATAAAATTGCAATTTAAAGCATGTACGAAAAGTCAAGGTCTCAAAAATTGTTTTGGCACCCACTGTCATCCCCAATACCACCCCCACACTTTTATGAAAGGGAGTAAAAAAAAAATAAAATGTAATTTAGTGTGTATACAAGAACGGATGTCTCAAAAAATTTTTTTGGCATTAGCTACCCCCTCTACTACCCCCATTACCACCCCCACTATTATTAAAGGGAATAAAAAATTAAATTGGGATTTAGTGTGCGTACGGGAAGCAAGGCCCTCTAAAATTTATTTTGGCATTACTTACCTCCTTTATCATCCCCATTGTCACCCCTACCTATTGTTTAACGGAATAAAAAATTAAATTGGGATTTAGTGTGTATACGAGAACCAAGGGCCTCTAAAAAAATTTTGGCATTAGCCACCCCCTCTACCACCCCCACTTTATTATTAAAGGGAGTAAAATATCACATTGGGATTTAGTCTATAAGACTTGAATACAAAATCCGGATGTGGAAGTAGTGATTGCTTGGGCAGCGGTTTCTAAGCTAATTTTTTACTCCCTAATGTCCGTTCTCTCATGGAAATTATGTTTTATATCAAAAAATATGTACGAAAAATATGAACGGACAATTTTCAACTTGATATGTTGAAAAAATCATTTTCCGTCGCAATTCAGTAATAAGAGCGCAAAATTTCATATGGCAATGTAGCTGAGTAAAATTTCTCTCCACATGTTTTTTGGGGCGCTGAATCGAATGCGAGTAGTCTCAGTCCTCCCCACCCACCGAATGAACCCTTACGGGCAAGAAATCACCCTGAAACGAGAGTTTCATTAATGTCGAAGTACAAACTGATTTTTCGATGTTGGTATAGAACGCGGAATCATTTTTTCAACTAAAAAGAAACCGATTCGCACTTTGATATTCATAAAAATCCTGCTATTTTTTAACGGACGGAAAATCATTCTACCGGCTACTGCAGCGTTAGTCGAGTTTTTGTCAGAGGAAAATCGATTTTGTATTGTAATAAACTATAGCCTGGTAATCGGAATTAGCATATGGTGATAACAGTTGATCCTGGTTACGGGCTGCCGTACTATAAAGCGGCTCAATTGCTGTATAATTGAGAAGTTATTTAATTCTATATTTACACTTTATAACTTTTGAAATTCACGGAACTTTTATACACGCGCGGGCGTAAATAATTTTTTCTTGTGGCTTAATACGAGAAATTAAAAAGATAGATTTTAAATTATAAGTATTTGAAAATAAATCTCAAAATTTTATTGTCATTTAACATAAGAAATTAAACAAAATGTTAAAATGTCTTTTAAATAGAAAACATTTTACATTTTTTTGGTTTTTACAACCGAAAATTATGCTCTGCGGACAGAACAAATGCATTTTGTAAAATATTAAATTTCTCCATATCAGTAAGCTAATTTTTATTGTATGTAAAATCCTATGTCTACGTCACCTGCATATTTTGAAGGATTTGGCTCTATTTCTAACCTGCATGAAATCTGAATTATATCTTCGGAATTTTTTCTAGTGTCCCCGCCCTCGCTTAGACTAGATTCAGCATGTCCATGCTCAGATTTATGGACTGGGTTGAGTTAATTTGAATTCTCGTAGATCTCATAATGTTTCTTCATTTGTTTAGTAAGGAAGAAGTCTAATGTCTTTTGTCCGACATGTTTACTCATTTTTCTAAAGTATTACAAAAATAATAAGTACCTATCAACTGTGAGACACAGCAAGGCCGCCAGAGTTTTATCCCTCCCCCCCTCAAAATTTTCTCTTGAGATGAGAGTGACCACGATATTTAAATATACCCATTAACAATAAAAATTGGTTTCAAAAATGAACCCAGGCATGGATTACGTTTGTGCACTTAAAAGGGAAAAAGTCTAAATCGAATTCGAATTTCCCGCCAATTTCAATTTCCTACTTACCAAATCTTAATTCCACACACTGTCAAATCTCGTGTTCTTCTAAATTACTGTTTTTTGTTAAAGATTTGTAGACTGGATTGGAGAGAAGTTGTATGAACGGAACACGTATTGAATAGGCCGAATCGCTTAAAAAATTCTGACATAAACTTGGTATTATTTTTTTCCTGTTAGAAATATTTTCTTGTTTTGTTTTAAATATTTACTAGTCAAAAAAATTATTTCAATATTTTTATCAAATATTGATATAAATGTTGAAATGCTTAATTAAAAATAATGAATAATTGGAACATTGCGTTTGCTTCTAAATAATATGCGTGCAGTTAATTTTAATAGGTAATTAGAAAATATTACTAAGACAATGCGGTACAGTAAACAGTAATAGGTGCAGTATTGTTCTCACGTACTACAGCAAAATGAGAAGATCAAACGAACTTACCTAAGCGAAGTTCGATCTTAATTATTACCCCCCCCCCCCCGCTCGTCCCTAGGTGTCCCCACAAGATGCAAAGCTTTTCACTTCCCTGTATGTTTGGACCCGTCCTGTACTCGATCATTATTTTATAGCCCTTATTTGTTGCAACTTAGCGATGGGCTATGCATAAGAGGGTGGGAGTGATCATCTCGAACGAGACGTTCATATGATTAAGATCAAACTTCACTTAGGTAAGTTCGTTTGATCTTTTAATTATATTTCACGTCTCGTTTGAGATGATCACTGTATGTAGATGTTTAAAGTCATTACAACAAATAAAACTGTCAACAAACAATAGTTTGAATATTTTCTTCTTAAATTAAAATATAAAACACAATTTTTTCTATTATTTAATGTAAGAACCTGTCATTATTTTTTATTCAAGATACATTTTGCCAAGGATCCTTTATCGCAGAGAGGTCTATTATAGAATCTAGCGAAAGTGCTTGAATCTTTCGACCACCCAGCTGTTGCTCTAATAATGTCTAAACTGACTCCATTTTCCCAAGCCTTCGATGTTGAGGCGTGACGAGTGCCTTCTGTGTCCAGTAAATATTGAAATATCCAACCCAAAAGAATATGGCTTTGGGAACGTAGCCCGTATAGCCAAAATATCCAACCCACTTTTACTCATTGTCTCTTTTATTCATCGACTAATTGTCTGAGTTGTTGCTTCGTAATATGGTTTCTTGTAAGTTAGAAACAATTTCCGGTGTTGATCTCTTATGTTTTATGTATTGTTCAGATAGCAAGACAAGGTATGCACAGCACAGATTCTCGTGTTTTCCTGATATGTTGGTAGAACTAAGTTCGGTTGAACTCTATTTTTACCAAAAGTCTTAATTCTTCCTGGAATTTTTATCTCGACCCCTTCGTCAGTAGACATAATGTTTTTAATTTCAGTTAGTGATAAAGTTTGCATTCCGTGTGCAGTAATTAAATATATCAGAGTTACCAATTTCTGTGTTAATGTTTCCAAGAGCTACTCGTTTGGGTATAATTTTTTCAAATAATTATTTTTGGATCCCAAGTAATATTATATCTCGGATTTGGTGGCTTTAAATTATGGACTCCTTTAAAGAACCTTTTGACTTTTTGACCCATACCAATATTATAGGGCCTTAGGGGACAAGCCTAGCGATAAAGCTGACCTTGTGTTATTAAGGGTAGCGTAAGATGCCCCTTTATGGTATTCCTCGGATAAAAATTCTAAGATAGTAGGAATTTCTGCAGTATAGGGATCTTTTGCATGATTATGACAAAAGCTCCACCAACATTTTAGACCCGAGTTATACTGCTTGAATGTTGATTCCGTAATTGGAGCAAGCATTACTGAGGTGGAGGTCACTGGTGTATTATTTTTCCTTAGTACTTGTATGATAAAATCCCTGCTACTAGGAAAATTTGTCTCCACAATGGGTTTGGGTCCTATTGGCAGAGAGTAATAATGTTTTATTTCGGTTGAAGTATACTGGATCGGATATTAATAATTTTTTAAATAATGGAAACCAAAGCTGAGTGGTCCAATAGGATACAACGAGAATACCCTCTGCCTTATCATTTTTTATTTTTGCAATACGGTTAGAATTAAACTAAATTAAACAGTCTATAGTGAAAGCATCTATAAAAGCAACATCTGGATCTTTCCATCATGATATATCACATTTTGTGATATATCTGCTAGCAAATAAATCTATTTTTGGATAACCAAAGCTACGTACTATATGGAGAAATGCAAACTTATTCAATTCCCATTCGGCTTCTTCTGATAATTTTCTTGACTGGCTGTCTGCCTCAAAATTATCTTTGGATCTTATATAGGAAGCGAAGATCCAGATACCCTTTTCTTCACACCATTTCCAAATATCCCTAGTTAACATATTTAACTTTTTAAAACGTATACCGCCCATTCTGTTTACATAAGAGATTGCCGTAGTATTATCGATTCTCAAAAGAATGTTGCAATCAAACAAATCTTTAGCCAAACATTTGAGCCCGAAAAATGCTGCCAGACGCTCTAGATAATTTTTCCAAAAAGGGCCACTGTCCAGAGACCTTTTTAACTTTACACACCGCTCTCCACCCCATAAGAGACGCATCACTAAAAATTTCAAATTTAAATATTATTTTTTCTAAGGACACACCTGAAACACATATATTATTTAACCACCAGTTAATATCGCCTTCCAAACAATGTGGAATGGACATTATGTGACTATAGATCCCTTGAGCTATTTTAAGAGCTAAATATTTGGATCTTTCAAATTGTTTTGTATAGCCCCATACATATTTAAAAGCGGGGCATGCCGATACTAGAATGCCTACCATTTTTGCAAAATGTCTAATACTACATTTTTTCAATCTGGAGAATTCTAAAAGCGATTTGTATATGTTAGTTTGTTTGTCATCATGATTTTATAGTCATTGTTCTTGAATTAAAACAAAAATTTACAGTTTTTTGATGGTAGAATTTAACTTTTTTTGGTTATTAATTACAAAACCTAGTTCTTTAAAAGCGTACAGGTTTGTAAGACATTTTGAAAACATTGAGCTTCGGAATTTCCTAACAACAAAAAGTCATCTAGGTAAACAACTGATAGAAACCCTGTCTTCCTCAAGAGTGATATCACCGGCTTCATAATTTTTGTGAAGAGGTACGGGGAAGTACACAACCCAAAAGGTAGGCAGGTAAATTCGTATAAAGTATTGTTAAATGTGAAGCGTAATAATTTTCTTGAGTTCAAGTCAACATTCACAAGGAAATAAGCCTCTTTTAAATCTACACAAGCCATGTAACAGTCTTTTGTTATTAATCTTTTGACTGTACTTCTATCTTGCAATTTAAAATGGGCTAGGTTCACAAACTTATTTAGTTCTTTTAAATTTAGGATGAGCCGATTTTTCCCGTTTTGTTTGGATATCAAAAATATTCTTGATACAAATTGACCTTTACAGGGAGTACATTGAATTATTGCGCCAATTTCAAGTAATCGACTAATTTCTAATTTTAGGCTTATTTCTTCGCTTACCGACCATTTAGTTTCCTTAGGAAGAGAGTATTGAATTAATAATAATAATAATAATAATAATAATAATAATAATAATAACGTATGAGATAGACGAGACACCAGTGCTGCCTTATGCTCCGGGGGATATTGAGTCCGTTGTGGGGAATGAGAGGTGTCTAATTTATTGGAACTACTCGTTTCCCACGGTCAGGCAAATACAGGCAAACAAGCCTGACATAGTCCTCATAGACCACCAACTCAAGACAATGTTCGTCATAGAGTTCTCGGCTCCCGCGGAGAACAACATTGTCTTGAAGGAGAAAGAAAAGCGGACAAAATATCGAGACCTACTCTTCGAACTCCGCAGACTGTATCCAGACCATACTGTCAAGCTGGTGGTACTGATTATAGGAGCTCTCGGTGGAACGAGACACACGCTGCTTTCAGAATTGAACATCATACCGGCATGCCGACAATCGGCAGAAGTCCTAGCCGGGAGAATGCAGAAGGCTGTCATTCTTGGTTCATTGCGTCTGCTCAGGGCACACGAGTCACGGAACCAGTGATCACTGACTCTACGGTGTAGAGAGTGGTTACTGGCGCTCCCAGCGTACCCTCTCTGGTATCGGAGGCAGGGAGAAGGACGACTGGTTTTACTTAAAAAAAAAAATAATAATAATAATAATAAAAACCGAACCGGCAGCCCTAGTGCACCCGGGAGGGGAAAGCATCTTCCCCTCTGGTGTCGGTCGTGGGCCTGCTGGGCTAACCACCCACAGGCCCTAATCTTTGGTTCCAATAGGCCGAAGACAGGGCCCCCACGATCGACCCCGTTCGGATAGGGGTCAAGGGAAAGGTGGTGGGGCCCAACCGGATAGACCGCCCGTTGATGACGTACGCAATGAACACGGACGCTTTGAGTGGACAGATGAACTGAGGGATGAGCTTCTGCATTGCTATGAAAGCAATGAGCCCGCGCGGAGGGGATACATGGCGCGGATGCATGCTCTGTGGTGTGAGAGGCTTCCAGAGCATAGCGCCTTCACGCCACAAAATCTGCGTGACTATGTATCCCACCTTCGTAGTAGGGGCTACGTGAGGGCTGCTCCTGGACCGGTGAATGAGATGGCCGAAGAGCCGCCACATTCACCGGTTGAGGACGTAGCTCTCCTCGTTCCGCCAATACCAGAGGGCCTCAGTACCAGATGGGGGTTACACCGTCTGAAAACCCCCAGGCCACAAGACCTGGCCAGAGTGGACGCTGAACTTCGTACAGCGCTACCAGAAGAGGCTGACATCTGGCACATAAATTGTGCCGTGTATGCCGCTGCTCAACGCTCGTCTCAGGTGGAGAGGCGAAATACCACTTCCCCACAGGAGAGAGCGCAGCGGCGCATACAAAAGATGGAAGCCAAGATCCGGTCGGCGAGGCAACACGCATCCCGTATCCAATGTGTGATGGACTATATGGCGGCCAACAGGCCGTTCACGCCTAAAGTGCGTCGATTAGCCGCCAACTTAAGACGCGTCCATCACACACTCAATGAGGCAGTGCTGCGAACCACCAAACAGCAATGTCTCGACAGGATACGGATGCTAGTGACTTGCAAAAAGTCACTAGTGAGGCGGGCGAGGGTGCTTGCGGAAAATAAACTGTTCCGCGAGAAGCCCTCGCGCCTTTTCCAACCGCCTCCGCGTGTTGTAGACAATCCGCCGACTGCAGATCAGGTAGAGAACTTCTGGAAAACGCTTTACGAGGAGAGGCTTCCACTCAACCGAGATTCTCCTGCCCTTGCACACTTTGAAGCCTTTTGTCAAAGGCTTCAGCAACCACAGGAAGTGTGCGAACCAATAACCCCAGAAGAGGTTCGTAGGGCTCTTGAAGGCTCTAAGAACTTTGCTGCTCCAGGTCCCGATGGGATAAATAACTTTTGGTGGAAAAAGTTATCGAGCACCCACCACCATTTAGCCAGAATTTTTAATTCCTGGTTGAATGGGGAGCAGCAAATCCCTTCTTGGGTTGTTGAGGGGCGGACAGTGCTGATCCCCAAGAACGGAGATTTGTCCAACCCAAAGAATTACAGACCGATAACCTGTCTAAACGCATGTTACAAGGTGTTTACACGCATTTTGTACATGCGGGTGCTCCACGCAGTTGAGCCCGTTTACGAACGGATATATGAGCAACGAGGGTCGAAGAGAGGTGTCGCTGGCTGCAAGGAGAACCTGTTGATCGACAGATGTGTCACGCAGGACTCCATGCAGCATAAACGGAACCTCTCTATGGCCTGGATCGACTACCGCAAGGCATTCGATATGACATCGCATGAGCTCATTGTTCACTTGCTCCGATGTCTTGTGGTACCCGGTCCCGTAGTGAGATGTATTGAAGAACTGATGCCGCTCTGGAGGACTCGCTTTACCATAACATCGGGTAACGATAGAGTCCAAACAGAGTCGGTAACATTCAGAAGAGAAGTATTTCAGGGAGATTCCCTCAGCCCCCTTCTGTTTTGCATCTCACTACTGCCATTATCCGTCTCGCTCCGGAAAACTCGTGGCTACAACTGCGGTACCCCCGGCGACAGGAGGCATAAGGTCACCCATCTATTTTATATGGATGACCTTAAACTTTGTGCCTCTGGAGAGAGGGATCTCCAACAGGCCCTTAGGGTGGTACAGGAGTACACGCAGGCTGTCGGTATGCAGTTCGGGTTGGACAAATGCGCACTGATCCATCTCAAGAGAGGACGATGCGGTGACTACGGAGAGGACGCGCAGCTCGTGGACGGAAGCATCTTACACCATCTAGATGCCGGAGAGTCGTACACTTACTTGGGTGTCGAGCAACGCTCCACCCAAGAAGTGAGTGTAGTGAAAAACGCTCTCCGCGGCAAGTATCAGCACCTACTCCGACAGATCTGGTCTTCAGAACTGTCGGGAAAGAACAAGGTGTCTGCTACAAATATGCTTGCCGTTCCGATCCTTCTCTACTCTTTCGGAGTAGTGAAGTGGACTAGAGAAGAGCTGCGTCAACTTGATGTAGTAACCCGCAAGAAGATGCATCTCAATAGGAGCTTGCATCCTAAATCGTCCGTTCCACGGTTATACCTCCCACGACATCGGGGAGGCCGTGGACTCTTGAGCTTGGAGAGTCTCCATAGCAGGATGGTTCTGGATGGCGCATGTAAAGTCATCAGGAGTTCGGATCCCCTCCTCTGCATGGTCCGAGACCATGAAAATGCAGAGGTAGGAGCTTTTCTCTTTAAGGCAGCACGGAGAGCAGCCGATGAACTTGGTCTCATCTTCGACGTCGAGCAGGTAAACCCCGACTCTGTCACCGAGTTGGAACCCGCTCGACTAAAAGCCCACATTAGAGCTGCAGAACACAACATCCTTCTGCAGCTTCATAAGGATAAGCCATTGCACGGAGTCTTCTATAAAAATATAGAAGACCTCGGCTTATCCGAAAGGCTGACCTTTGCCTCCTTAAGGTCAGCTGATCTGAAGTCTGAGACCGAGGGATTCATAATGGCTTGCCAAGATGGTGTATTTAACACCCTCGTCTATCGACGTCGTGTCATGGGTATGGAGGTCCCTGATGTCAGTTGCAGGGCCTGCCGCAGGGCGCCGGAGACTGTAATGCACTTACTGTCGGCTTGCCCGACATGCGCAGTCTCGGCCTATATTCATAGACACAACGCAGCATTACGAGTGCTTTATTATCATCTAAGGCACTCGTATGGGATAGACGAAACACCAGTGCTGCCTTACGTTCCGGGGGATATTGAGTCCGTTGTGGGGAATGAGAAGTGCCTAATTTATTGGAACTACTCGTTTCCCACCGTCAGGCAAATACAAGCCAACAAGCCTGACATAGTACTCCTCGACCACCAACTCAAGACAATGTATGTCCTGGAATTCTCAGCCCCCGCTGAGAGCAACATTGTCTTGAAAGAGGAGGAAAAACGGACAAAATATCGAGATTTGCTCTTCGAACTCCGCAGGCTTTATCCAGGCCATTCTGTTAAAATAGTGGTACTGATTATAGGAGCCCTCGGTGGAATGAGACAGACGCTGCTTTCAGAACTAAAGATCATACCGGCATGCCGAGATTCGGCAGAGATCTTAGCCGGCAGAATGCAGAAGGCTGTCATCCTCGGTTCGTTGCATCTACTCAGGGCACACGATTCGCGGACCCGGTAGTCACTCACCCCACGGGCGTGGGGAGTGACTATTGGTATTACCAGCTCCCCTCTGTGAGGGTCGGAGCCACAGAGTAGGGTGACTGGTTTTTTGTAAAAAAAAAAAAAAAAATAATAATATTGTTATGAAATTTGAATTATGAATATTGTTATGCAAGCAGTGAGCCCGCGCGGAGGGGGTACATGGCGCGGATGCATGCTCTGTGGTGTGAGAGGCTACCAGAGCATAGCGTCTTCACGCCACAAAATCTACGTGACTATGTATCCCACCTTCGTAGTAGGGGTTACGTGAGGGCTGCTCCTGGGCCGGTGAATGAGGTGGCCGAAGAGCCGCCACATTTACCGGTTGAGGACGTGGCTCTCCTCGTTCCGCCAATACCAGAGGGTCTCAGTACCAGAAGGGGGTTACACCGTCTGAAAACCCCCGGGCCACAAGACCTGGCCAGAGTGGACGCTGAACTTCGTACAGCGCTACCAGAAGAGGCTGACATCTGGCACATAAATTGTGCCGTGTATGCCGCTGCTCAACGCTCGTCTCAGGTGGAGAGGCGAAATACCTCTTCCCCACAGGAGAGAGCGCAGCGGCGCATACAAAAGATGGAAGCCAAGATCCAGTCGGCGAGGCAACACGCATCTCGTATCCAATGTGTGATGGACTATATGGCGGCCAACAGGCCGTTCACGCCTAAAGTGCGTCGATTAGCCGCCAACTTAAGACGCGTCCATCACACACTCAATGAGGCAGTGCTGCGAACCACCAAACAGCACTGTCTCGACAGGATACGGATGCTAGTGACTTGCAAAAAGTCATTAGTGAGGCGGGCGAGGGGGCTTGCGGAAAATAAACTGTTCCGCGAGAAGCCCTCGCGCCTTTTCCAACCGCCTCCGCGTGTTGTAGGCAATCCGCCGACTGCAGATCAGGTGGAGAACGCTGTACGAGGAGAGGCTTCCACTCAACCGAGATTCTCCTGCCCTTGCACACTTTGAAGCCTTTTGTCAAAGGCTTCAGCAACCACAGGAAGTGTGCGAACCAATAACCCCAGAAGAGGTTCGTAGGGCTCTTGATGGCTCTAAGAACTTTGCTGCTCCAGGTCCCGATGGGATAAATAACTTTTGGTGGAAAAAGTTATCGAGCACCCACCACCATTTGGCCAGAATATTTAATTCCTGGTTAAATGGGGAGCAGCAAATCCCTTCTTGGGTTGTTGAGGGGCGGACAGTGCTGATCCCCAAGAACGGAGATTTGTCCAACCCAAAGAATTGCAGACCGATAACCTGTCTAAATGCATGTTACAAGGTGTTTACACGCATTTTGTACATGCGGGTGCTCCACGCAGTTGAACCGGTTTACGAACGGATATATGAGCAACGAGGGTCGAAGAGAGGTGTCGCTGGCTGCAAGGAGAACCTGTTGATCGACAGATGTGTCACGCAGGACTCCATGCAGCATAAGCGGAACCTCTCTATGGCCTGGATCGACTACCGCAAGGCATTCGATATGACATCGCATGAGCTCATTGTTCACTTGCTCCGATGTCTTGTGGTACCCGGTCCCGTAGTGAGATGTATTGAAGAACTGATGCCGCTCTGGAGGACTCGCTTTACCATAACATCGGGTAACGATAGAGTCCAAACAGAGTCGGTAACATTCAGAAGAGGAGTATTTCAGGGAGATTCCCTCAGCCCCCTTCTGTTTTGCATCTCACTACTGCCATTATTCGTCTCGCTCCGGAAAACCCGTGGCTACAACTGCGGTACCCCCGGCGACAGGAGGCATAAGGTCACCCATCTATTTTATATGGATGACCTTAAACTGTATGCCTCCGGAGAGCGAGAACTTCAAAACGCTCTTAGGGTGGTCGAAGAGTACACGGGGGCCATTGGTATGGAGTTTGGGTTGGACAAATGCGCAGTCGTCCACCTCAAGAGAGGGCGGTGCGGGGAATTCTCTGAAGAGGCGCAGCTAGCAGATGGAAGCATTCTACGACATCTGGATGCCGGAGAGACCTATACATATCTGGGTGTGCAACAGCATCACATCCAAGATGTGAAACAGATAAAGGGGTCTCTCCGCGGCAAGTACAGACACCTACTTCGAAAGATTTGGTCTTCCGAGCTTTCGGGGAAGAACAAGGTGTCTGCTACGAATATGCTTGCCGTTCCTGTTCTTCTCTACTCCTTTGGAGTTGTGAAGTGGACGGTAGATGAGCTGCGCCAGTTAGATAGAGATACCCGCAAGATGATGAATATTCACCGTAGCATTCATCCTAAATCGTCCGTTCCTCGAGTTTACCTCCCACGTCAACGGGGGGCCGAGGACTCTTGGGCCTGGAGTGTATGCATGGCCGGGTAGTACTGAGTATGGAATGCAATATCCTTAGGAGCTCTGACCCGCTCCTGCATCTAGTGAGGGATCACGAAAATGCAGGTGTGGGAGCAGGATTATTCAAGGCAGCAAAAAGAGCCGCAGATGAACTCGGTCTCATATTCGACATCAGGCGAGGAGGCCGGCGAGGTGCCGACCCAGAGTCAGTGACTGAGCTTCCGCCAAATCGTCTGAAAGCCCAGATTAAAACTGCCGAGCAGGCAAATTTGCTTAGGCAGCATGTCGATAAATCCCTGCACGATGTTTTCTATAAGAACATAGAAACACTGGGTTTATCGACTAAGCTGACATTTGCCTTTTTGAAGTCAGCTGGGCTTAAGTCGGAGACCGAGGGATTCATTGTGGCCTGCCAAGATGGTGTTATTAATACCTTGGTCTACCGAAGCCGTGTGATGGGTGTAGGCGTTCCTGATGTCAGCTGCAGGACCTGCCGTCAGGCGCCGGAATCGCTCATGCATTTATTGTCTGCATGCCCAGTATACGCGATTTCGGCCTACATCCACCGCCATAACGCGGCATTACGAGTGCTCTATTACTATCTACGGCACTCGTACGGGATAGACCAAACACCAGTGCTGCCTTACGTCCCCGGAGATATCGAGTCCGTTGTCGAGAACGAGAGGTGCAGGATATACTGGAACTACCCGTTCCCGACCGTCAGGCTAATTCAAGCCAACAAGCCTGACATAGTACTCCTCGACCACCAAACCAAGGCGATGTACGTCATCGAGTTTTCGGCACCCGCTGAAACAAACATCGCCTTGAAAGAGGAGGAAAAACGGACTAAATATCGTGATCTCAGGTACGAGCTCCTAGTGCTGTACCCAGGCTACTCAGTCAAGATGGTCGTCCTCATAATCGGTGTACTCGGAGGTATGAAGCCCACGCTGCTCTCGCAATTGAAGACCATACCGGCCTGTCAGAAATCTGCCGAATGGCTAGCAGGCCAAATGCAGAAAGCAGTAATCCTGGGGTCTCTTCGTCTACTTAGGGCACACGATTCGGGTGTTTACAGTCACTGACCCCACAAGTGTGGGGAGTGGCTGTGATTTTAATCGCCGGCGCGATTTCCGTGTGGTGTCGGAGGCCACGGAAGTCCTGTCCGGTATCGGGAAACCGCAAAAATAATAATAATAATAATAATAATAATAATATATATATAAAATAATAGCAGGAGGGGTTAACTTTCATCTATTAAGCCTTTGGTGAGTAGCGCCACCACTTACTCCAGCTGGGGGTGCAAAACCGAACCGGCAGCCCTAGTGCACCCGGGAGGGGAAAGCATTTTCCCCTCTGGTGTCGGTCGTGGGCCTGCTGGGCTAACCACCCACAGGCTCTAACCTTTGGTTCCGGCAGGCCGAAGAGAGGGCTCCCACGATCGACCCCGTTCGGATAGGGGTCAAGGGCAAGGTGGTGGGGCCCAACCGGATAGACCACCCGTTGACGATTTACGCAATGTTCAAAGACGCTTTGAGTGAACGGATGAACTGAGGGACGAGCTTCTGCAGTGTTATGAAAGCAGTGAGCCCGCGCGAAGGGGGTACATGGCGCGGATGCATGCTCTGTGGTGTGAGAGGCTTCCAGAGCATAGCGCCTTCACGCCACAAAATCTGCGTGACTATGTATCCCACCTTCGTAGTAGGGGTTACGTGAGGGCTGCTCCTGGACCGGTGAATGAGGTGGCAGCAGAGCCGCCACATTCACCGGTTGAGGACGTAGCTCTCCTCGTTCCGCCAATACCAGAGGGCCTCAGTACCAGAAGGGGGTTACACCGTCTGAAAACCCCCGGGCCACAAGACCTGGCCAGAGTGGACGCTGAACTTCGTACAACGCTACCAGAAGAGGCACATCTGGCACATAAATTGTGCCGTGTATGCTGCTGCTCAACGCTCGTCTCAGGTGGAGAGGCGAAATACCTCTTCCCCACAGGAGAGAGCGCAGCGGCGCATGCAAAAGATGGAGGCCAAAATCCGGTCGGCGAGACAACACGCATCCCGTGTCCAATGTGTGATGGACTACATGGCGGCCAATAGGCCTTTCACGCCTAAAGTTCGACGTATAGCTGCCAATTTAAGACGCGCCCATCACACACTCAACGGGGCAGTGCTACAAACCACCAAACAGCGCTGCCTCGATAGGATACGGATGCTAGTGGCTTGCAAAAAGTCACTAGTGAGGCGGGCGAGGGGGCTGGCGGAAAATAACTTTTTTCGCCAAAAGCCTTCGCGCCTATTCGAACCGCCTCAGCGTGTTGCCGACAATCCACCGACCGTCGATCAGGTGGAAACTTTCTGGAAAACGTTGTACGAACAGAGGCTTCCGCTCAACAGAGACTCTCCGGCCCTGGCACACTTTGAAGCCTTTTGCCAAAGGCTTCATCTACAACAGGAGGTGTGCCAACCAATAACCCCAGAAGAGGTTCGAAGAGCTCTTGAAGGCTCTAAGAATTTTGCTGCTCCAGGTCCCGATGGGATTAATAACTTTTGGTGGAAAAAGTTAACCAGTACCCACCACCATTTGGCCAGAATTTTTAATTCTTGGCTAAATGGGGAGCAGCAAATTCCTTCTTGGGCTGTTGAGGGGCGGACAGTGCTGATCCCCAAGAACGGAGATTTGTCCAACCCAAAGAACTATAGGCCGATAACCTGTTTAAACGCATGTTACAAGGTGTTCACACGCATCTTGTACATGCGGGTACTCCAAGCAGTTAACCCAGTTTACGAACGGATATATGGGCAACGAGGGTCGAAGAGAGATGTCGCTGGCTGCAAGGAGAACCTGTTGATTGACAGATGTGTCACGCAGGACTCCATGCAGTATAAGCGGAATCTCTCCATGGCCTGGATCGATTACCGCAAGGCATTTGACATGACATCTCATGAGCTTATTGTACACTTGCTCCGATGTCTTGCGGTCGCCGATCCCGTAGTGAGATGCATTGAAGATCTGATGCCGCTCTGGAGGACTCGCTTTACCATAACATCTGGTAATGATAGAGTCCAAACAGAGCCGGTAACGTTCAAAAGGGGAGTATTTCAGGGAGGTTCCCTCAGCCCCCTTTTGTTTTGCATCTCGCTACTGCCATTATCCGTCTCGCTCCGGAAAACCCGCGGTTACAACTGTGGTACCCCCGGCGGCAGGAGGCATAAGGTCACCCATTTGTTTTATATGGATGACCTTAAACTTTATGCCTCCAGAGAAAGGGATCTCCAACAATCCCTTAGGGCGGTACAGGAGTACACGCAGGCTGTCGGTATGCAGTTCGGATTGGACAAATGTGCACTGGTCCATCTCAAGAGAGGACGATGTGGGGACTACGGCGAGGACGCGCAGCTCGTAGACGGAAGCATCCTACACCACCTAGATGCCGGAGAGTCGTACACTTACTTGGGTGTCGAGCAACGCTCCACCCAAGAAGTGGGGGTAGTGAAAAACGCTCTCCGCGGCAAGTATCAGCACCGACTCCGACAGATCTGGTCTTCAGAACTGTCGGGGAAGAACAAGGTGTCTGCTACTAATATGCTTGCCGTTCCGATCCTTCTCTACTCCTTTGGAGTAGTGAAGTGGACTCGAGAGGAGCTGCGTCAACTCGATGTAGGAACCCGGAGAAAGATGCACCTCAATAGGAGCCTGCATCCTAAATCGTCCGTTCCACGGTTATATCTCCCACGCCATCGGAGAGGCCGTGGACTCTTGAGCTTGGAGAGTCTACACAGCAGGATGGTGCTGGATGGAGCCTGTAAGGTCGTCAGGAGTTCGGATCCCCTCCTCTGCATGGTCCGAGACCATGAAAATGCAGGGGTAGGAGCTTTTCTGTTTAAGGCAGCACGCAGAGCAGCCGATGAACTCGGTCTCATCTTCGACGTTGAGCGGGATAATCCCGACTCTGTCACCGAGTTGGCACCCGCTCGGCGGAAAGCCCAAATAAAAGCTAGGAATGTGGGGAATGAGAAGTGCCTAATTTATTGGAACTACTCGTTTCCCACCGTCAGGCAAATACAAGCCAACAAGCCTGACATAGTACTCCTCGATCACCAACTCAAGACAATGTATGTCGTGGAATTCTCGGCTCCCGCTGAGAGCAACATTGTCTTGAAAGAGGAGGAAAAACGGACAAAATATCGAGATTTGCTCTTCGAACTCCGCAGGCTTTATCCAGGCCATTCTGTTAAAATAGTGGTACTGATTATAGGAGCCCTCGGTGGAATGAGACAGACGCTGCTTTCAGAACTAAAGATCATACCGGCATGCCGATTTTGTAAAAAAAAAAAAAGAATCTTTATTAACCACTTAAGATACATTACTTGTATATGTGGTAAGTCACAGGCATAAATTGTCAAAGATAAATGTATAAAATATAAATAAATAAATATATAAAATGTAAATAAATAAATGTATAAAATATAAAGATATAAAAATGTATAAAATATAACACACAGTAAATGTGAAACGATGACATAACATACATAATATAAAACAAAATATACATACAAATACAAGTGTACAAAATAAAAGTAAACAGAATAGTAAACATAAATGGTGGAACTAGTCAATGTATATTATTAAAAAAAAATAAAAACTCCCCAAGGTTATAAAAAACATCAGACAATAAAAGAGCCTTTAAATTTTTTTTAAAGACTTCTATGGATTTAGCATTTTGAATTTCCAAAGGTAGCTTGTTATAAAAAACTATACCAGCATAGCGTGGCGATTTTTTAAAATATTCATGATCGTGCTTAAATGTGCAGAGTCTGTTCCGACTTCTCGTATTGTGGGAGTGAACATCTCCGTTAGTTTGAAATTTGCTTTTATTGCTATGTAAGAAGGTCAACAATTTCATAAGATATATGGAGGTTACAGTGAATAACTTCGAGTTTCTAAAGGTTTGCCTACATGATTCACGGTAGCTTAAGTTAAATATAAGTCTAATAACCCTTTTCTGATGGATGAACACTCTATCAATATCACTAGATTGTCCCCATATGTTAATGCTGTAGGCAATCGCTGAATAAATGAGTGCATAATACACATTTAATAACGAGTCTTTGTTAAGAACATTTTTTAATGAATTAATGACATAAAAACCCCTATTTAGTCTGTTGCAGACTTGATCAATTTGACTATAAAAGTTAAAATTTTGATCTAGACTAACCCCTAGAAATTTCACTTGTTCACTAGCAGTAAGCAGAAAACCGTTAAAATTAAAATTAAGGTTATACCGATTGTTTTGTCTGTAGCTAAACTCTACTAAAACTGTCTTATCATGATTAATCATCAACCTATTGTCGTAACACCATTGATTAAATTCTTGAAGAACCGTAGATACTTTATGACTTAATATTAAAGGATCGGGATCGGCAACGATTATTGCAGTGTCATCGGCGTACATGAAGATATTACCCAAAGATATATGATTGGGCAGATCGTTCACATATAATAAAAATATTAACCGCCCCAATACACTACCCTGTGGAATTCCAATGCAACTATCTTACTTATCAGATGTAGTAGTACCAATTTTTACAACAACTTTTCTGTTTGACAGATAAGAAAAAATCCAGCTATTTAAGGGATCGTGTATTCCTATACTATGTAATTTTTGAGCTACAAAGTCTCTATCTATGGTGTCGAAGGCCTTAGAGAGATCAAAAAATACACCACAGACACGTTCACCTGAATCCATTTTGTCATAAACAAATTGGCTGAGATCTGTTATATTTGCTTCTGTTGATAAACCTGGTCTAAATCCATATTGGCAAGACAGAGTTTTGATTTAGGAATTCAAAAATTTTATTTGCAACCACTTTTTCTATTATTTTAGAGATTACACTTAAAAGAGCAATTAATTATCTATGTTTTCACTTGCCCCTTTTTTAAAAACAGGTATTAATGCTGCTTCCTTTAGACAGTTTGGGAATTCACCTAAGAGTACCGATATATTAATGATGTCCGCAAGTATAGGTGCTAGCTCATTTGAACATTCTTTCTGTACCCTTACCTCTTCTAGCGAGAGTGGATCGTGTGGTTCATTGTTTTTATCAATATTACTTTCATCTGGAAGGAATGATAAATTAATTTTTGATAAATACCATTATCATTATTTTCTCACTCTCGCAGAACGAGTAATCATTTTATTTACTTGTTCTGCTATGACTTGTATGACATTATGTACTATGCCGCGATTCTTAATTTAGAATTCAGTAATAAAATGTTGAAGAAAAAGAAATACCATTTACATCATGTGACGCTATGATCTGTGTCGCCATCTCGAGTGCAACAGTTAAATCTCGAGAGGAATAAAGAAGCTTTTAGAATTAAGTACTATGCGTTCCCTGAGGTAAAGGTGCGGCGCTTGTGCAAGATCTGCATTCTCCATTGACAAAACGACTTAATCAGCCGCCATGATGTTCGATTTTCTTTGTACTTACAATTATTATCTTCCCCCACAACTTCCATCAAGTTTACGACTGAGGAGGTTGAAGAATTACATCGACTGGAACCTGGGTAATTTATCGTTCTAGATCTAGAACGTAAGTGACTAGGAATATTCTCCTTGTCACTGTTCGATGCATGGCCATCGCCCTTTCTATGTAGTATTTTCAGCTTTTTCTTGTACTTCCGTATACGTCATTTTCAGTTCCTTGTTTTCGTCTTCTGAGCTTGAAGTATCGGAGGACGATGAAGAACTTCTTTTACGTTTTCCCATAATTTAAGCTTCTTTCATTTAATAATTCGCGGCACACTGTGGTAACACCTTCGGCACAAAACAGAAGAATGATGGAGTACAGGATGGGTCCAACCGTACAGGAGGGAGGTGAAAAGCTTTGAATCTTGTGGTGACACCTAGGGACGGGCGGGGGGTGCTACATACAGTGATCATCTCGAATGAGGCGTGAAATATAATTATCTTACGGTGGACACATCCAAGAGGGAAATATTTATTATTTTTGGCCGTAATTTTTTATTAATACATATATTGGTAACAAAGTATAGGATTACCTAAGTAGTATTATGACAGGTGTAGTGATATGAATTTTCACGTATCTCCTAAATTTAAATCTATTTCGCGTATGTTTGAAATTATTGAGTGAAAATTTATAACACTACTCTTGTTATAGTTCTACTTGGGTAGTCTTATATTTTGTTTGCAATATGTGTTTTAGAATAAGAAGTTATGGTCAAAGACAGTAAATATTTCCCTATCGAATCTCAATCTCTCTCTCTTGAATATGGCGACCTTAAACACGAGAACTATCTTTACCCACCTAAAAGTAAAAAGCAGCAAGTTTCGGTCACAAACTTCAAAAATCAAAGGCACCAAGTAGAGACTAGAGAGTGAACGCATCAACCATTCGATCACATCAAAGATTGGAGCGAAAATAAACTTGTGGCATTCATTCATTTCGTTTTAAAATCTTCATATTTTTTTAAATTTAAGAAGTGAAAAACGTAAATATGAATAAGGCATTTACTAACTTTACAATAATTGTATAAAATATTTGACCTGAGTATCTTTTTATGTGGGTCAGGACAGAATTACAATTTATGAGGGGTTGACTTTCTCTTTTCTATGAAACATCAAGCATTTAGCGGCAATAAATTTAACTTGAGGACCAAGTACAAACCAAAATAAAGCGTACGCTAATATAATTTTTTATGTAGATAAACCACTCTAACTCGCCTGAATTTTTATGTTCTAGCCCTTCCTTGGGGGGTAATTACTGTTTTAGTCCATATAAAATAATATACTGTCATAACAAAAATTAATAGAATAAATAATAAAACGTTCTCCCCGGCGGGGCATCAAACCCCTGTCTCCCACTTGACAGGCCATTTGCCATTTAAATCGTTTATTTACAGAATTTTAATTTCACACTCATTTTTGCCTTAAGATATTATTTCATTTTGGGGATACAGACCACTATAATACTGAGAAATTGATGGTAAGTCTTCCTTTTACAAAATTTACGGTTAGATCCTTAGGCAATGAACACACTAATTTATAATTTAAAAGAGATTATTTCATAGGATTCATATTTGCTTACAATCTAAATTTTCAGTGTTTCAGAAGATTAAAAGATTATAATGAAGCTTCTTGTTTTCCTCACGTTTATTTCACAAATATCTACACAATGCATATATAGCAACTGAATGCATTTCTACGTTTTCATGTCCGAAAATCCTGCCCGCTTCCAAAGACATTTTCATAATTTTAACCAGGAAGTGACATATAGGAGTATATTTATGTTTTTTCTTACGTTTTGACAAACATTGTTACCTACATATTCATATTTATAGTTCAGTAAACTTTAATAGTGTAGGAACTACATCATAATTGAAGCTAAAAACCGATCGAAGAAAGGTACAAAAATCTTTTCTCATCAACCTCATTATAATTAATGGACTTTCTAGGAATTCACGATGTTTAGAATTCACAGATATAGCAAATTTTGACTTAACAATGTATAGTACAGTAAACATCGACTCACATCTATCGGTTTAGAAAAAAATTCGATCTATATCATCGTTAATATTTATTTATTTATTACACATGGAATTAATAGAATATACGTACATAGTAATTCATAATTTTACATATCTCTACACTATATTTATATTGTATGACATCTAGCAAAATCGATAATATTATGTAATGTATTCTGAAAAGGGCATATGTTGTGTCCTTATTTAATTTAGTTATTTTTTTAATATTAAATTAACAAAAGGTAAACAAATCATTATACTTGTGGTATATCCGCATAAAATATAAATAAATAACCACAGAAATTAGACAACCCCCAATTCCAGAAGCCAGGGCTTGTGCGGAAGGGGGTTACACATTGAAAAAACGCGGACTTACAACCATTTCCTCCGACAGTGCCAATGCCGGAGCCAGGATTTGAACCCGGTGGTGCGATGTCCGTGTGATTAATCGAGATTGTCACCTCGCTCCTTAACCCACTCGGCTATCGACCAGGCATGGCATAGCACATCTATATATTTTTCTGCAACCGTGCGGTAAGTAGTTAGTTACCTGCACTAATTTTCATGCAGTACTTATCATTTTATGACACGTGTGCGGTGTGTTAATACTCGTAGCCTAATTGAGATTAATGGTTTGTTGCATTTTTGGCGCCCAACGTGGGGCAGGTTAATATCGACTTCGACATTTCTGACTTCTATTGATAGTACATATTGATATTCTGCTCCTTTATGTCAAATAAACATTTGTAAAATGCAACATTTATAAAACAGGACGATAAATTAATACAATTATTATTGTAATTAATAAAATGTAAAAAGTCCTCCCCGACGGGGAATCGAACCCCGGTCTCCTACTGACCACTATACTACCGAGGACTTGATTGTAAGTCTCCTTTTTACAAAATTTACGGTTAGATCTTTAGCCAACGAACACACTAATTTATAATTTAAAAGAGATTATTTCATAGGATTCATATATCTGCAATTTGCTTACAATCTAAATTTTCAGTTTTTCAGAAGATTTAAATAGAGCTTCTTGTTTTCTTCAAGTTTATTTCACAAATATTTTTTATTATTATTATTATTATTATTAGCCGTTACTCGAGTCCGAGTATAAAAATGTTACAGTCGATAAATTTTGTACAATAAGAAACAAGTAAAAGGTGTAGTCTATTGTAATTCCCATTCATCTACGGTGCACACGACTATGGCTATAGAGGCCAATTCGGGAGAGCACATGTCGACCGCAGTCAGGACAAACATAGACCTGGTTAGGTCTTGGATTCGGCCTTCTTGCAGCAACATTTCCTTGATAGCTGGCCACAACCCCTCGCCATTCGGTTCTGTCCGCTGCAAGTTGTTCCCATTGCTCGTCTGCAATACCGCAGGATTTTAGATTTTCATGGAGAGCATCTTTGAACCTCTTTCGTTGACCGCCACGCCTTCTTCTACCGCTTAGCAATTCACCATAAAGTGTACATTTAGGAAGGCGGTTATCATGCATACGATGAACGTGACCTGCCCATCTTAGGCGTGCTCTTGAAATAAGCACCTCAATTGGAAGGCTGTTTGCTCTCCTGAGTACTTCCACGTTTGATATGTGATGGAACCAACGGGTTTTCATCATACTTCTGAGGTGTCTTTGCTGAAAACGTTCTAATTCTTTCACATGACGACGGTAAGTGACCCAGCTTTCACATCCATATAGCAGTGTTGGAATGACAACTGCTCTGTAGACAGCCATTTTCGTTGACAAAGCAAGGTCGTGGTTGTCAAATACTCTCTCTCTAAGTCCCCAGAGTGCTCTAGATGCAGCGTTAATTCTATTGCGAATCTCGCTATCCATGTTTGCTTTGTCATTAACAACGTTGCCTAAGTAATTGAACTGATCCACCACTTCAAGAGAATTTCCGTTAAGTGTAATGTCTATTTGGTTCACTTGATGAGGAGTTGACATAATCTTAGTCTTTCCAATGTTGATTTTAAGTCCCAAGGAATCATAGCTCTGGGCATACACATCTAAAAGTTCTTGAAGCTCTTCCGGCGTAGAGGCTAAAAGTGCACAGTCATCCGCATACTGGAGATCACAAATGAATCGTGTGCGTGTCTTCGTGAAAGCTCTAAAGCGCCCTATGTTAAAGAGACCGCCATCAAAACGGTATCTGAGACCTATTCCTCTGACTGTCAGTTTGTTGTCAACAATAATTGTTAGAGCAGTGGTAAACAAATTAAAGAACAACTGAATGCATTTCTACGTTTTCATGTCCGAAAATCCTGCCCACCTCCAAAGATCATTCATTCATAATTTTAACCCGGGGATTGACATTTAGGGGTTAAAATTTTAGGGGCTATGTACCTTTTCTTTATTCTGAAATTATTACTTCGGTGTAAGTTTTATATATGTTGTTTCTTATGTTTTGACAAACATTTATTACCTACGTATTTATTTATATTTATAGTTCGACAAATTTTAATAGTGTACGAAATACATCATAAAGAAGCTAAAAACTTATCGAAGACAAGTACAAAAAACTCATGTCGTCGACCTCATTATAACTAATGGACTTACTAGAAATTCACAATGTTTAGAATTAGATAGAATAGATATAGCAAATGATTCATTTGATTTATTTAATACAGTAAACGTCAATTCGCATCCATCGGTTTTGAAAGAACTTCGATGCAATATTGTCGTTAATATGTATTTATTTATTTTATTTATTATACATAGAATTAATGGAACATAATAATCATAATTTTATATATCTATACAAAATACTTATTATGTATGACATCTAGCAAAATCGATAATATTTGAAATATTTACATTAATGTATTTTGAAAATCGCATGTAAACTTGTGGTATGCCCGCATACCACTATATACGAAAATAACTTTTTCTACAATCGTACGGTAAGTAGCTAGTTACCGGCAGGTGTCTCAATAATCGCAGCCTAATCGAGAATAAACGCTTGTTGAATTTTTGGCGCCCAACGTGGGGCAAGCTAATATCGACTTCGACATTTCTCACTTCTATTGATTGTACATATTGACAATATTATTTTTCTGCTCCTTTATGTCAAATAATCATTTGTAGAACGCAACATTTGTAAAATAGGGCGATAAATTAATAAACTTTTCCACTCATTTACATCACAAAATCATTTGTAAAATACAAAACTATATATATTTTATAAAACAGAACAATAAATTAATACAATTTACCCAGCCGGCTGATTAATTAGACTTTATTGCCTTCATTACTATAGCAGCTGTTTCAACCGCTTTTATTGTAATTAATAAAATGTAAAAAGGCCTCCCCGGCGGGGAATCGAACCCCGGTCTCCCGCGTGACAGGCGGGGATACTGACCACTATACTACCGAGGACTTGATGGTAAGTCTTTCTTTTACAAAATTTACGGTTAGAATTTTAGCCAATGATCACACTAATTTAAAATTGAATAGAGATTATTTCGTGGGATTCATATATCTCCAATTGGCTTACAATTTAAATTTTCAATGGTTCAGAAGATTAAATTAAATGACTTATGCATCTCTACGTTTTCATGTCAAAAGAACCTGACCACTTCCAAACGCGTAGACATTATCATAATTTTAAGTAGGGGGTGATATATAAAGGTTAAAATTTAGGGGTTTTGCACCTTTGCTTTATTTTGAAATTGTTAACTTCGGTGTAAGTTTTATATATTTATATTTTTCTATCTCATACTGTAATAGTAACAAACATCATTACCCAGATATTGTATATTTATAGTTCGGTAAACTCTAAAGGTGTAAGAAATGCACTATTGAAACTAAAAACTTGTCGAAGAGAAGTGCAGAAATTCTCTCTCATTATAACCGATGGGCCTATTGGGGATTCATGATGTTTAGAATCCACATATCTATTAGATTTTGAGTTATCAATATGTAGCACAATAAATGTCGACTCGCATCTATCGATTTTCAAAAAACTTCGACTCAATATCATTGTTGCTACGCGAAAATATGTTTTTTTCTAAATCGTACAAAAAGTAGTTAGATACAGCACTAACTTGTGTGTGAAGTCGTAATTTAGCATTTTGTCAAAATTGACATTTCGTTGATATTTCATTTAAAGAATTCTAGTTTGAGAAAACTTTAAATTTTATTATTTGTTTTTTAACATAATCAAAAAGAATTATTATCATTATTATTACGCATTTTACCCTATAATATTTGTAATTTCTTTAGGAATCCCCTCTTTACTATCACTGCAACTAGTTTCCATTATAAACAGTACAATATTCAAAATTTAAATGGAGTAATAGAATATAATTTTGTTTATTGATTTTGTTTCCTAGAATACCTCAATCAATCAATCAATACAACTTTATTAAGAATTAAAATTTACATCTGCCTCCCCAGAACCCACTCCGCGACCTACCGTGCAACCACCGCGTTATTCGCTGTGCAGGATTGCAGGGTTGGACGGAATGGGACTGGTTCGGCTAAAAGACAATTAAAAAAGTAAAACCCAAACACCTTCCATCGCAGATGGATTAAATTAGGTTATAAAATTAACATATCTGAAAACAGATTTAATAAAACTTAAAACTACACCTTTTAAAAACTCACGCACTGTCACTTACCAAGTTTTGATTCTGACGCAGGCACCTCAACTTGTACAAGGTGCCTTCCGCGAGATATGTCAATGCTGGGCTGCGCGTGGCTGGCCTAAACTTTGATTTTAAAAATTTTGGTTTTAAAAATTTTGGTTTTACGAAATTTTGGTTTGGTCCTAGAATACCTCATGATATATAGGCGTCTGTAAATTCTTGAGGCAAAGCCAGTTATTTACTAGTAATAGTTTATTCGCCCTGAAAATACCATTGTGGAAAATATAATAAAATGGAGTTTTCTTGTTCTAAAAACACGATTGTAGAAAAAATATCGTGTGAGACACGTGTGGTGAGTTTATCTTTATGGCACCAGTAAAACTCGTTTTCAGTTCGTTTTGTGATTTTATACAGGTGCGGTAAAAACCTAGCTATCACACTTGTTACACAATATACTACATTTGATATGAATAGATCTCAAGTTCAATCAACAATATATTAAAAATTCATTTATTAAATAAAATAATGACCAAAAATAAAATATGTAGTCTGATATAAAAAGAATACGTGCCTAAAGAAGTCTATTCATGCAATAAATTAAATTCTTCTTCAATTATATGTTCAAAGCCATCCCACCAGCCATCAATTGATATATCAAAACTTCGAGGTGCAACATTAAACGAGGAGCTACGAGAAGACAAGATATGTAGCTAGAAATGAGAAATAATTATAGATAAATAACCGAGACTCTAAGAAATACAAACGAGAAAAACCCGGAAGTTCTAGATTCCAATGCTGCTTTGAAATATAAATAATATAGCAAACCGACTCGAAGAATGGTTTGTTGAAAGGCTAAATATTTGTATTTACAGGACATCTGTAAATTGCAGAGACAACAAATTACAGAAAGGAACTTGTTCAAACGATGAAAGTAATACATGAATTTAACCTAAAACTTAATCAGTTCATCATCTTAAAAAGAAGTAGTAAAATTATAGACGCAGATGAGGGAGCAGAGCAATTGGAGAGTGCACATCGAATAAAAATAAAAAGAATAATTTTTGCAACTGCATTTGAAGGTACTTGGGAACTGTATGTTATTTATCAAAACTGGAACTGGAATTCACACTCTAATTGAGAATAAAAGTTATTGCATTTTTGGCGCCCAACATGGGGCAGGTTAATATCGATTTCGACATTTCTGAATTCTATTCATAGTACGTATTAATAGCATTGTTTTTCCACTCATCTATATTACAAAATCATTTGTAAAATACAAGATTTATGAAACAGAACAATAAACTAATACAACTATTATTGTAATTTAGAAAACGTAAAAAGTACTCGCCGGTGGGGAATTGAACCACGGTCTCCCGCGTAACATACTGATCACTATACTACCAATTACCAATTAAAATGTTTTTATTTCTATTATAATTACAATACATTATTCCATTCATGTTATTTTTTCCCTATAGATATTAGTTTTTATAATCTTACACATCCTGCATACAAAAACAAATTGCCTGCTCTAAGCTAAGGGGTTTCCTTGTTAGATACAGGTTGGCTGATGTTTGCCGACAATAATATGCTCATGGATTAAAGTTTGTTGTTTTGTTATTTCTTATATCTTACGTTTTATGACATTTTTTTGTGTTGTTATCTGCAAGCAGTTTAAAAAGAAAGAGAAACGATACGCATTGAGTAATTAAAATTTTAGTCTATTCTGTTAATGTAGGAAAGAAAGTAAAAATCTACTTGAATTAATCTTTAGTTGTAGTAAATAAAATAAAAGATATTCTGTTACTTATTTACAATCACTGAACTCTATTACAGTAAATGGAATGCCAATGCCCACAAACATTTCTACGTACAATTGAATATCGCGTAAGTATGGCGGCTACATAGTAGCGCGCAATCGCACTATGAAATACGTCAGGGCCGGTCTTATTTTTATTGCGTATTTCGTATTTTTAACTTTTTTTAGAAATCGCACAAATAAATATAACAATTTATTTGCCTTGATAGTTATAAAAAAAAATCAAAGTTAGTCGTTATTCCCAAAACAATCATTTTATTTTCAATTTCTTGTAGCAAATGTCGAATATGTATGATAATAAGTTCAATATATAGTTTACAAAAAACGTTACGTTATGTTTTCTATCTCTGGGGTTGAAATATGATTTTAAAATTAATAAAAGCTAAAATTGAGGCCTGAAAAAAACCTATACTTTTTTTCTACGATCAATCAGTAAATATATATTTTTATTGAAAACTAAAATCATGCATTTTATATTCACATGAATTGACAAATGAAATGAAGAAAAGGTAATAATTAACTATTTTCAAATAATTGGTGTGGTATTATTATTTGAATTTCAAGATAACTTAGCTTTTTTGTTTAAGATCAAATGCCTTGATATATAAGTGATAGATTGTTTTACTCGTTTGTTTATAAAAATATGACATACTCATGAGACAATGAATTGTAAAAGAATATGTAAAGGTGTTTACGTAAAACTTCCTTCACTATTTGCAAGAGAAAATTAAAGTATAATGTCCATTTATATTTTGACTAAAAGTATGTGGTTTCATCCCCGGTAGTAGTCTACATATATCAAATGTTTACTTGCTACATTAAATAATTTTTCTGACAAAGTAGCTGAATAACTATAATTAATGCCATGGTGTACAAAAAATATATAAAAATTTTAATGAATGAAACTTCTGCTTAAAAATAGCAGAACTTGGTTTTTGAATATTACAAAATGTCTCGCTAGTAAAATATATAAATTAAAACAAAATTTTTAAATAAATTATTACATAATTAAAAATATAAATTAACACAGTTATAAAATTTGCAGGAAATTATCTTTTTATTCACAAAACGCTTTGTTATATGTCAAACATTGTCATTCTGTTTGTATTTCCATAAACATTTGGCACATATTTGCATTATTTTTAACCGACTGCGCTAAGCAACGGAGGGTAATGTGTACCTTATTTATTTCGCATAATACACAAATAATTGAGATGCCTTGCTGCCGCGCTCTATTAAACTTACTAGTAATATACTTGAGTGTTCCTATTGTCAACTTTACCACGTTGGCTGACTGGACTCACATTTCACAGTTTGAACTTGCTTGTTTCATAAAATTGTAATATTAGTTTATAAAAAGTATGATAACGTTATGTATTTTCAAAAAGATCTTGGAATTAGTATTATTATCCCGAATATGTTGGATACGTATTTATGGTAACAATTCACAAATAATAAACTTAAAAATCGCAGCAATGAAAAAATGTGAAGTTAGAATATTTTGCATCCTGATTTCTCGAGAAGTATATACAGCCTATTTTTAATAAAAATTCGTGTTTAAGTAGGCAAAAGTATTCATGTTAAAAGAAAAAAAATCCAAAATCGGACTGTCTTGCCAATATTTAGATGGTAGCTTATTTTAATACAACAGACAAAAGTTGAGTAGGTATACTTACTTAAAATATAACAAACCCGGGATTTCGCCCCGGTTCTTACAAAACAGTACCATACAAGTGCGCACCTATTGTCTTAATTAAGAAACACACTGTTTATAAGTCACAAAATTATATACAAAATAACCAATATATTTCACAACTTTTCGCAAACGAAAGGATAAAATCACGAAGACCGACTCTGTAATTCGCATTCAATTCAAGACCTACGCTTTAGAAACACAAACTAGCGTCAGCGCATAACTTCCGTACACAGTTGTTTGAGTCAAGCTCCGACATATTTTTAAGCTTAGATTTCTTACTGCGTCGGCGCTTGTCTATGCATTTTAAATCGCATGATTATCACATTTTTTTACGCGCATATGTCTATAATGGCGTTCCATTCACTGTAATAGAGTTCAGTGTTTACAATACAATGTTAAAATGATTTAAAACGAAAATAAATAAAGCCAAAATTCTAGGTAAAAAGGAAAACAAACATGGACTTTTCTGATTCTATTTACATATATACAATTTGAAGTGAGGGGGGAGGGGAAGGATAGGGGGGGAGGATGTCTTAGTTTTAAGTATAGTGCATACTATACTACCGAGGACTTGATGGTTAGTTTCTCTTTTACAAAATTTACTGTTAGATGTTTAGCCAAGGGGCGAGCGTGGGTGCGTCTTTATTATGTACATACTTCGATATGCGATGTAAAGCAACGTAAGGCGCGGTTAGTAGTTGGATGGGTGACCGTTCCAACTGTTATAGTATTTTCTCCATTGAAACAAAATGGCCGACGAAAAAAATATTAAGATTCATCAAATAATTCAAGCATCCCGCGCAACTTGGCAAACACCATAAAAAAGTCCTTCAGACACCCGTAACATTGAAAAATCACAGTATTCCATAAATAAATCTGAGAAAATCCAGTAGCATCGATAAGTCCCCAATAATCTAAATCCACCGACAAGTTCATTGCAAAGTCAAATTTCACTAAATTATATCCAACACTTTACAAAAGACAGCCCTAAAAAATACAGCCCATTCATCATCTCGAATCACTTTCAATTATCTCCCCAAACCTAGATTCAAAATATTTTATTTCGCTTCCAAAAAGCCAAGCCCCTTATTGCTCTTCAATTCAACTTCAAATTCAACTTTCCGATAATATATCAAAACACCTTTCATTTGTCTCTCCAGTCAGCCCATAAAATGTTCGTCCCAAGAATGAGTCCAATTTACGTATTCCCATTGCATGCTGGCAACTTGCAGCTAACTTCATTCCATTACCCTAAAATTGACTGGAGCCATCAAGATACATTACTCTCAATATGGCATAATATAACAATCACGAATGGATTAACATGACTTAACATAACATCAATATGATATCGCGATAATACTTCACGGGACCAATTCAATTTATCATGTTATTCAGGCAGTTATCGTTCATAATTCAAAAACCAAATTAGATTCCGCTGACATTTTCATACCAAAATATCACATTTTTCACAGCCTATTTAAGGATATAATTTTCGACCCAAAATTCTAAATTTTCAGCAAACATTACACAATATTTCATCATCCGAGCCCCATATGATGGTCTGGCTCCCGTTCCGGCTTTTCCAGCTCTCAGCGAGCGTCGTGTCCCATCACGGGTATAAATAATGGAGCGTGCCAAGCCCCTGGCAAGTTGTGTTTCCCGCGTACCTAGTGATAGTTTCTTCCGTTCGCGATAAATATTCTAGTGCCCGTGTCCTCTTCCTAGGCAACCCCTAGTAAAATAATTTTAGTATTAATATTCAGCCCCAGTGCTCCATTTTAAATCGCCTTCGCGGCCCTAGTTTCTAAGTGACAAATCGCCTTCGCGGCCCCAGTATTAAGTGAATTTTTTGAGATTTTTTAAGTTTACGATTTAATTAAATCTTCTACGAACTCATCCAACTCAGGCAAAATTTCAAGTGTCGATACGTTACTTGATAAAAAAAAATTTATCGTGTAAAATATTTTAGTTCCACATCATAATAATCAACTATGTGTTTTACGCTTAAATAAATATTGTTTAATTCTTGTTTTAAAATACAGTGTTGTTATTTCAAGAAATTATTATACAGGGTGCAATCCTTGACCCTGCCAGCAAAATTAAAACAAATTTAATTACAAAAAATCTATACAAGATGTAGTATTAGATCCTACGACTTCGCAGAGAAGTCCCAAAAGAGTGATTTTTAGCTCTGAATTAGATACAGGGCGAAGCTATTGGCCCATTCCAACCGTTTAAGGACAAACCACCCCAACTCCGAATTTTACGAAATAAAGTGCACAGCAGGCCTCCAGGGTCTCCAACCAAATTTAAATTATTTTTTCAATCGCCGAGGTCCGGCTCGTGTTCACAACGAAGACCGCGTCCTCGCCTCACACATCTTCCAGCGGCTTGTATATCGGTGTATGCGCGGAAGCTATACACAACCTTAGGCGAGGGTTGTATAGGAGATATACCATCCTTCAGAGGGGATGTAAAGCCGTCGGTCCCTTGTCTATTATAAATAAATAAAATAAGAGAATCAAATAAAATCAAAGATCCCTACTCTTCTTAAGGCAAAATTCCTGGTTGGGGGTAGCTCGTCTACAGGCGTCGGTGTTAGGTCTCTGTAGCGGAAATAGGCCGACGTTAAATAAATGTATAAAAAAAATCTTTAGCCAATGAACACTAATTTAAACTTAGAGATTTTTTAATGGGATTTGCTATCTTCAATTTGTTTACAGTTTTTCAATGTTTCAGAAGATTAAAATATTTACGTTTATTTCACAATTATCTACACAGAATAAATCTACGCTGTCATGTCCAAAACAACCTGACCACCTCCAAGCGACGTAAATATTTTCATAATTTTAACCAGAGGGTGGCATGTTATAGGGGTTAAAATTTTAAAGGTTTTACACTTTTTCTTTATTTTGAAATCATTACTTCGGTGTAAGATTACCAACATGAGGCAGGTTAATATCGACATTTCTGAATGTTATTGATATTACATTTTGATAAATATCTCTTTATTCAAGACTGTCGGTATTCTTGAGATTTCAACAGAATTAGTATTAAAGTTTCTTTACAGTAAAAGTACTAGAATGCAAAATGAAAGCAAGTCAATTAATAACCTTCTTAACAATCAACTTATCAAAAATACCATTTTCATTAATTCTTAATTTATAGCTTATTTAGAGATGATTTGGTTAATGAGGATAATTATTGTTTATGACGCAAATGCGAGTAATGCAGCTTTTCGTATGATTATGAAATCCGTATGTCATACATCAGACATTAGGAAGACTTTTATTATTAAATTTAAGCAGATATATATGAAATATATCGCAATGTGCATTTTTTGCTCATTTACATCAAATAATCTTTTGTAAAATGCAATATTTGTAAAAGAGGACGATAAATTAATACGATTATTATTGCAATTAACAAAATGTATAAAAAGATCTCCCCGGCGGGGAATCGAACCCCGGTCTCCCGCGTGACAGGCGGGGATACTTACCACTATACTACCGAGGACTTAATGGTAAGTCTTTCTTTTAGCAAACTTACAGTTAGGCCGTTGACCAAAATACACACTAATTAAAAATATATTTTGAAGGCCAATAAAATGGGTTGAAGAAATTTAAAATATTCCTATTGGTTTCGGAGATACATGGTAAAATCCGAAACAGCTCGTTTTCTTTCTTTTTACCTAGCGCTGTAATATAAAAAATATTAGAATACTTTATAGGAATATTTTTTACCAAGTGTGATATATTCTTGAACACACAATATCAAATGTTTTAAAAATTCATAATAAAGAGGGCAGGTCCGTATTTAAAAAAATAAAGTTGATGGTGACCCCGAGGAGACGAAATGTCATAACAAAAATTTTAATACGGTTAGTTATATCAAAGTTGATGAATAACAAAATATTTATATGAAGTTTTTAAACATCAATTGGAATAATTTCGATTTCTATAATCCATTTCATTGACTTTCAAAATACGAAACTTTTGTCCCTTGCAATTGAATTTGTAACTGTTACGGTTTGCGAGATAGCTATACTGTTCAATATAAAAAGTAGTCACACTGCATAAAAACTGAATGCATCTCTATGGTTTCAGGTCCAAAAATTTTGATTAATTCTAGACGACGTAAGCATTTTCACATTTTTTACCATGAGTTGAACCTTGACTAAAAATAAAAGATATTATTATAAACCAGGTTAGTCTTACACTAATTTTTTTTTAGTGCCATAAGTAATAAAGGGAGTATTTGGGAAGGTGTTAGCTATTTACTAACACCAGAACACATACATTAATTGAGAATAAGAGTTTACTGCATTTTTGGCGCCCGACGTGGGGGAGGTTAATATCGGCTTTGACATTGTGGAATTCTTTTAATAGTACATATTGTTAAGTGCCCGTTTAAACCGGAAGTTGAAGAAAATGTTTGATAGGCTTAAAGCAAGGAAATTATGTAATATACAGCTCTCCCAATATTCAAAATTTTAACTTCTGAAATAGCAAAGTTACATGTCTCTTGTGTCACCCGGTATACTACTTTCCAAAGAGAACCATTACAGTATTACTGTTGCTAGTGGAATACACACGTCGGTTATTGTAATGATTTTTGCCGATTCTTAACATATTGGAATTTTTATCGAAAAAAATCCATCGAACGATTTTGTACTTCGAAATGGCAACGACACCGCATCGCTCGTATGTTTCAGTCCTGATACTCGATAAATAATAGTATTACATATTTTTTATGCTTTTCTGGGCTATATTAAAATCTGAATGATTTAAAATCTTGGAAGTCACATAATAAATCATATATTTATAAGGCGGTTACTGTTTATAAATTGGTTAAATCTTCACGGGTAAACTTTGTAAAAATAAAGGTTCAATTTATCTATTAGGCTACCCATTTACATTGTATCTTTGTTATCATTATTTTATATACAATAAACACATCGATAATCATAAATGATGTGTAAAATTGAGGCGCTAAATAAAACTTCCAAACCGTTGTGCGCATGCATACCATATGGCAGTTTCATTGTCAGAAGAATCAATTTTATGGACTTATCTTGATGAAAACCGATTATTATTTTTAGAACAATGCTACTGAATAAATGTATTGTAGAGTTGACTTGATAACGGAAACATTAATTGTAACTATTTTCAAGATAAAAGTGAATTTACCTATGCCTGATGTTTGGACAGGATCATTTTATACTTTGAGATAGTTTAAACAAAAAATATTATACGCCACTGTTTTATTCTGTGGAAAAATTTCAGTCTTTTGAAAAAAATTTATAAAATAAGGTTCGTCTTTATGTATTTTTTAATAATTGGCGATAATAAAGTTTCTAAATGCATTTATTAGCAACCAAAAATTTAACATCTCATCGAATTTGAACAAGGTTAATTTGTTAAAATATCAACATAGGAGAATTAAAATTTGTTTTTGGTTATTAAAATATACTGACGATACCCTAAATAAAAATCGGCCAGAGACAACTCGGATAAACATTACCAATTAGGAATAAATAAATTGTGATGTTAAAATCTTTATTTCAAATTATTGTTAATCTGCGGAACTATGCACTTGCACCATGCTTTCACTCTCAGCATACCTAGCGAAGTGGATTCGAGTCCCACCTACTGCAAAGTAATGTTCAATTATAAACTACCCCCCAAGAAGTGGTTTGGCTCCTACTATAAACTGTAGGGCCCCGTCTACTTTCTCACACAAGTCTAGGCTTAAGAAAGTCACTCAAGTGATCTGGATGGCGGTTAAAACATTTATTTATGTTACTCTTCCCTCAATAGTTTTTTATTTCGTCAAATCTTCCTTATTTTTCAAGCAATCCTGATAAAATATTAAACTCACAATTTTAAAAGGCAGCAAGTTGAATTCCTTCCCCACTGTAATTTTTTTATTAATTTTACTTTCACTAATTTTTAACCCCTTCCCTCGAAGATTCTCTCCCTACATTTAATAGAAGGAAATAGGAGTTATGTCATCTTATACTGGTACTAATGGAGTATATATATTGTTATGTCATTCCGAAAGGACAAAAAATTTAGGAGCCAGGGAGGAGCTCAGGCCGAAATACCAAGCACATCCTAAAAACACAAGGGGAGGAGTATTAGGATCAATTCCGAAGAGGAGGTTGGCCTAATGACAGACACGGTAGTACGAGCTGCTCGTCTGTTCGGAGTCTCAAAAAAGAGGCTCCAAGATCTTGTCAAAGGTGATCGAGATTTTTTCGAGGCTAAAAGGGCCATAATCAAGAGCAACTTTGGCAAGATTTAAAAAAGCCAAGCAATGGCAAAAGACCAAAAGAAGGCTATTCAAGGGCCCAGCGCGGTAAAGAAGACGGACCAGCAAGGCCGAACCAAGGCCCAAAAAAGCTCCGTCAGGAAACGGTCATACCTCCCAGCGGCCAGCGGGGGAAAAATAGGGTAAAATTGGAGGAGCTATCCTTCAAGGATGTCCTCTCCGCCGTAAAGGTCGCGGTAGTGCAGGACGATTTTCCGATGGAAACGATGGAGCAAGAGAGGCTAAAGGCCGTCCATAGCTCCATTATGCACGCCTACGAGAGTATTCCGGTAAGAGGGCGTCAGGTGCGTAATGTTGTCCCCACGCTCCAGCCTTGGGAAGGCGCAAGCCTCAAAACACTGGAGGGGGGCAGGATTCCGGGGTTGTACGCGTGCACCGTGTACGTTGTTTGAAAAGACCCCGTCCAAGAAGGGGCAAGTGTGGATTTTTTCCATTGACAAGCAGTCCATGGAAGAACTCAAAAAGCTAGATATGTATCCTTACCTCGCAATGGGATTAAGTTCCGCCCAAAGGAACAGGGAACATATCCAGGTAAATAGGCGACAAAGGACGTCAACGTCCAAAAGCCTCCAATCAAGCCACGACCTCCGGAATGCAAGGAATTGGCCTCGGAGGAAGGGCCAAGAGAAGGAGGAGAAGAAGGAGACAACGAGCTCCACTCCGACGAAGAGGACGAAGACTTCTCCGGCCAAAGTGAGTTGAGTCCGCTCAAGAGGTTTGTCGCCCAGAAGCGGACACCCAGGGACCTTCACCCCAATAAAAGAAGAAATCCTGCAGGCGAATCTCCATCATGCGAAGGCTGCTTCGGCCATCGCATGTCGGAGATTCGAGGAAGAGGGCATCGATATTGTCCTCCTGCAGGAGTCCTGGATAGTCAAAGAAAGGCCGGTAGGCCTAAAGCCGCCACAAGTTGTTGTACAATACACACAATCTACTAGACATAGAGCATGTATTGTATACAGTAGAGTGCTTCGCACCGAAGATTTTGTTACAGCCACTCTAACAGTATAGACGGAAGAGGGTATGAAGAGCTGGGTCGTATGCTCCGCCTACTTCCCAGGTGAGGAAAAATCCTGTCCACCGGAGATACTAAGCGGAACCTTCCACTACTAATCGGTATGGGGAAGCACTAACATCAACAACAGGGGTGAGTCGTTATTACATTCATCCTAGGGAAAAGGTTACTAAAAGCTAATATAGGCAGGAAACCTACTTTTGTCACTTCGGTCCATAGGGAAGTCTTGGATTTATCCTTATGTACAGGTAATGTAAGTGATACTACGTATCAGAAGAGCCATCAGGCTCCAATCATAGGCACGTCAGATTCAACATCTTGATGTTGAATCTGAGAGGGTATTTGGAGAGCAGATTAGTGTCTGGAAGAAACATAGAGAGCCTTGAAGTGACAGTGGAACAGATAAGCGAGGCGATAGTAGCTGTCTATCAAGAAAACAAGGAAAACTAGGGATAAAACAGTCTGGTGGAATAATCACCTAGAAGGCCTTAGGGCTGAGGTTAGAAAGCTACTTAATAGGGTCAAATCCAACCAAGACTGTGATACCTACAAAGTAAAACTCACGCAGTACAATAAAGAGATCATCAAAGCAAAAAGAGACTCATGGAAGAGATTCTGCGAAGAGGTCAGTGATGGCCCTGCAGCTTCCAGAATCCATAGAGTCCTGGCCAAGGACGGTTGTACTGCAAATGAAGTAGGTTTTATCAAAAAAGAAGATGAAATCTATGCGGAAACAATGACAGAAAGTATCAAATTGCTTATGGAGGCACACTTTCCGGGATCACTGATAATAACAGACCTAGAGGATAGGCGTTATTTAGACCAAAGGCCAGAACGGCTCAAACTCGCGGACTGGAGGTTGGCCACCGAGGTTATAAAACCTGAAAAAATCAGATGGGCAATTAGTAAGTTCCAACCATTCAAATCTCCTGGGATGGAGGAAATATATCCAATTTTGCTCCAAAAGTGACTAGAGGTATTAATACCTTACTTATGTAAAATATTCAGGGCTTACTTGGCCTGGAGTCATCTACCTATCAAAAATAGCTAGATTATCGGACCAAACGCCCAAGTCATATAGGCCTATAAATAAGCCTATCTTCTTTCCTACTTAAAACGATGAAAATACTGTTGGATAGGTACATTAGAGACAAATTACTAAGGGAAAACCTCATGAGTGAACGTCAATATGCATACCAGCCGAGGAGGTCGACAGACCTTGCGCTGGATGAATTTACTAACAAAATCCTTAGATGACAAGGAAATGGCAGCAGTAACATTTCGAGACATAGAAGGAGTGTTTAATAACGCGACAACACACTCACTAACGAGGGCATTATCAAACAGAGGAGTCCCAACAGTGATCTGCCAGTGGATTAAAGCCAACCTAGACAATAGGATTATAATATCCAATCTAGGTGAGACCTCCATTGAGAAAGTGAGCAGAGGCTGCCACCAGGGAGGAGTATTACCTCTACTACTGTGGACAACCCTGGTTGGCAAACTCCTCCGGAAACTGTCCACAGAATGCTTCTATTGCTTAGGATATGCCGATGATAGTAATACAATAACGTCCGCAAAGAGCCCTAAATGTTGTCCACAAACGGTGTTGTAAGGAAGGACTCTCTATAAATCCCTACAAAACCACAGCCGTCACTTTTATACGGAGAAGAGCACTGGAAGGTCGACAGCCTCTAAAGTTTAACGAAGTGGAAATTCCATTTGCCTGTGAGGCAAAATATTTAGGAGTCATCTTTGACCAAAAATTAACATGGAACTCCCACATCCAAAAAGTCACACAGAAAGCAACAATCGCTCTAGGAAGGTGTAGGCAAATGTGTGGAAAAAAACTGGGAGCCAAATCCCAAAATGAATCTGTGGTTATACACCAGGGTAGTGAGATCCATGAAAACCTATGGATCAGTGATATGGTGGACTAAGACGGTGCAATCGGGAACAATAAGGCTGCTAAGTGGCGTATAAAGGTTTGCTTGCCTGTGCGCCACGGGGGCCATAAAAACTGCTCCTACGGTTGCACTTGAGGTTTTCTTGGACCTGCCACCTACAAATATTCATACAAAGTGAAACTCGGTCAGTGGTGGTGCACAGGTTAATGCAAGGCCAAACGTCAATTAGCCAGCAACACGGGACGGAGTACCAGAACTTATACCCGGAGATGAGGGCAGATCCCATCCTAGGCATGCCCACGGACGTAATGGTCCCAAGATATAACTTCAATAACAGCTTGCAAACTGTAATACAGACAAGAAAGACTGGAAAAACGGTCCTCCCATAACAGCACAAACAGTCTGGTACACTGACGACTCCAAGACAGAAGAAGGAGTCGGAGCCGGGATTTACGGGACAAGGTCAGAAGCCAGTATCCCGGTAAGTGTAGGGAAATACGCAACGGTGTATCACGCTGAAGTGATCGCCATACACTGTTGCGCAAGGGATATAATAGGACAAGGTACTGTTAACCAGTCGAAAACTTACGACCAAAAATGTCTAAATTCTGAACCCTGGTTTTGTGTATCTATAAATCGAATTTACACAAAAACATTAAATCAACTGAGATGTGGATATGCACTACATCAAGCATATCTGTACGAAATCAGGTTAAAATATTTACCAAATTGCATATGTGGAGAAATATGTGATACACTATACACGTAATCTACACACACACGTCCTCTAATCATAGTGAAATGAGTAGGTTGTACGATAAAATTAAGAAGGAACTACAATTCCCCATAAACAGCATATCACTTCTGTTATGAAGCAATAACATCAAGATATTTAATGCCATATATGAATATTTAAGAGAAATAGGATTTAAAATCTAGTAATAAACACTCTCATCCCTCTAAATGTTCAACTTTACCGTAAGCCCCTCCGCCATGACAGCCTCCTCGGCACCTCCTTTTCCTTCTTGTATCTTGTATTACATGTGCTGTATGTCATGTAGGAACTTAAGAGGAAACTCGAAGTGTTTATGTTATCGAATGTGTTCAAATATAGAAGTGTGGCTGATTGGTACACCACCAAAGCCATCCTGTTTCCTGCATAAATTAATACCTTAATAATATATATTCCCTACTATTGACATACTTGCTCATTACATAACTGCTTTAGCAGAAAATAACATAAAAATCAGTTGAACCTATATCAGGAGAGTAGAATAGCCAAAGAAGAATTCTAATTCATGTCAATTTAAAATTCAATTCAATTTTAAAGGTTTATAATATTACAAATATCTTAAAATATAATAAATGATATAAATAAAATGATATGTAAACATAATATTCAATAACTATTTTTAATAGGTAATTGGTAAAGCCATTCAATCAAAACCAATCAACCAACAGTTCGATAATTATTTATACATTTTCTTAGATTTGAAATTTACTTACTTTTGTTAAAGGAACTTTGCATTAAAACGTTTATATCGAGAAACAAATAATATAATATTTTTTAATAGGGCGATCGTAGGTGCGTCTTTACTATGTACATACTTCGGTATGCGATGTAAAGCAACGACAGGCGCAGTTAGTACTTGGATGGGTGACCATTCCAACGGAAACCGCGTCCTCGCCTCACACATCTTCCAGCGGCTTGTATATCAGTGTATGCGCGGAAGCTATACAACCTTAGGCGAGGGTTGTATAGGAGATATACCATCCTTCGGAGGGGATGTAAAGCCGTCGGTCCCTTGTCTATTAAATGTTAGGCAAGTAAAAGATCCCTACTCTTCTTAAGGGAAGAGGTTCGGCAAAATTCCTGGTTGGGGGTAGCTCGTCTACAGGCGTCGGCGTTAGGCCTCAGTAGCGGAAATAGGCCGACGTTAAATAAATGTATAAAAAAAATATATTTTTTAAAATAATTCTACATATTTCTTACACATTTGTAGGATAGATATATTACGGTTAAAAAATATATAATTCTTATTTGGTTTCCGGAATCTAGTCACCTTAGTTACATAACATTTACATAGGTATTATATCATTACGTTTTCTCATACGTAGCATGTTACTTACATCACATGCGACTTCTTTATATGTTATTTTGAAATGTCTAAAAGCAAAGTTTACTTAAGAGTTGGTCGGAGTGTATTAGTCATCCATGCTACCAATTTTAATTGTAAATGACTTCACGTCAATAAAATGACGCAGCTGAATGTACGGTGTGCTTGGAAGGCGAGAGATAGATATGTAGTAGAATATGACATTGGACAAATTTATTATACCTAATCTTTAAATTTCTCTGTGCATTTGAGGACATTAGGGCTAATTTTATTTTAGTTCTATAAAAGGGAAAATATTTATTTTAATGATACCTATGCGGGACGATAAAAATTATTTTTGCAAGTCGATAATAGAAGAAAAAAAATTATTTTTTTATATATACTTTTTTTCTCTCATTGTCCCACATTGTAACATGTTTTTAATGTCTTTTAGTAAAAGCCGCTTTTTAAAATAATGATTTATATGAGAGTAATTTGCACAGTATTTCCGGCTTATATCCGGAGCGCTCTTAAAATAAAAAGAGTTAGAGAAAAACTACGTTGCAATCCTAATTTCTAGCTTCATCGAAACCGGGTAAAAAATGTTTAAGATTGTGCGTTGTAACAAATACTATTCTTCTACATTTCTTATTAAAGTTTCAAAAATAAGCGATAGAATTTAATTTTCGCTAAAAATGGCAAAAAAATATCAAAACATGTAATTGTTTATGTTTTCACGGGAACTTTTTTAAACATATACTGCTATAAAAAATATATAGGGGGCTATTTAAATTAAAAAAGTTGTTAGGGGTTACGTAAAAAAAAATATTTATCCTCTATCATAATTTCGTCTTGAAAAGTTAAGATAAAATTGACTGTGTACCTAGTATCATGGACATCCGGTACAGAACGAAGTTTGGAAATACTTTCATTAAAACAATTTTTTTCAATAGTTGGATATTATACATTTTACTAACAAAGTTTGAATTATGCATTCATCGTGGGATTTGTTTAAGCAGTTTTTAATTATGAACAAGGATTTATTTTCGTACATGGACAGCAATTTATCGATTAATTTTTTAGTCGTTCCCATTTCCATCGGAATTCAAAGTACGGCTATGTAAGGAACGTGAGTTCTTTGCATTGCTAATCACTAAATGCACTGATTGTTGGCTTCCATAGCATACTTCTATACCTAATGATTTGATCACTTTTTATCAGGAAGAGTTAAGTACAGACATTTACGTTAGTAAGGTAGGGTTATTTCCAAAAATTCTATAGATCAACCAATTATAAAATTCCGAATAACATATATATTTTTACTGTTTAAATTTTTGATTTTGACAATTGTAAAATAAAACCTTTACATAATCAAAGTTACACATTCTTGGATGGAATAGAAATTACTATTCTAAAATGAAAAGGAATGGTTAAATTTAATAATAATAGTTTTCCTGTTCCTATTGTGCTGTAATTTCGCTGACTAGATTTTCATCAAATAAATAAATGTTATAAATGTTTTAACCGCCTTCCAGATAGCTTAAATGACCCTCTTACGCCTTTGTGTGAATAAAGGAGACGGGACCCTACAGTTTATAGTTGGATCCGAACCATTTCTCGGGAGTAATTTATAATTGAACATTACTTCGCAGTAGGTGGAGCTCGTGTCCAGTTCACTAGGTATGCTCAGAGTGAAAGCTAGACGCGCTAACCACTGTGCAACAGTTCCCCTTAAAAAATTTGAAAACCATTATTTTATTATGTTTTACTGTAACGCTATTTATAAACATGTATTAATGCCTACTTAAGTAAATAGTATATTTATTTATTTTATTTATAATAAATCAAATTTGCAGCAGTAAGATCATCAATTATATTTTTTATACATTTTTGTTCTAAGTCACAAAAGTAGCACAGGAGACTTAAAATTAATTAGATTGAAGCTGCGGTAGGTTCTTGATGAAACATGTTCACTAGAATAATTATAAATATTCAATGGAATAGTTACAATACACAATTAGTTTATTGTTTCATTAGTTTTGTTCAGTTTTGTCTGACATATGTTTCGGCCTTGTGACCATTATCAAGGAGTCTTAAGAACTGACCTGAAAGTATTGGTTCACAATATACATCTTGGAAATATTCTACCTACTTAGAAGGGAATAATAACTTGATTTGTTATTTCTTTAAATTTAACAATACAGCCCAGAACTACGAACTTCATTTTAATTTTATTACGGTGTCTAGTACAGAGGTTGTTAATAAATACTGTTTGTGTATTTGTGACGTTTATATAGTTTCTTAGGGTCTTTTAATTTCTAAAACTTCAAGCATCTCTAGGATGTTCCTTTGTTGCATTATGCAAAAGTTTAACACTACTACCGTTAAAAAAGTGATTTTGCAATGCAATGTTTGACGAAACCAGTTGATTTTTTATTGTATAAAATGGACTTCTTGTGTTCTCTTAACCTCACATCTATGCTACGGCCACTCTGACCTATATATACGGCATCACATTTTATTTCATATACCCCCAATTTTTTAATATCTTCTGTTTTTTCTTTATTAGAAGTAACGTAATAGAAGTAACTATTCTTTTGAATATTTATAATTATTCCATGAGACTTAAATTTGTTTTTGTAAAGATTTATAGTGGACTGCCTGAGGTTTTTAATACTTTGACTTGTTACCGTCCTCATATATCTAGTATTTGTGGTAAATTCCTTACAAACTTTATTTATTCCCTAGAATGTAATAACTAGAAATTGGTCCACTTTTGTTTCCTGCCGAGACCTAAGCTACGAAAAAAAAATTATAAAAAATTATTATATTGTTGTGTTTACACCCTTTAGAACACGCTTCAAATAATTGCAATAAGAATTTTCACTAACCACTGATTTATCAATCATTAAATTAAATAATTAAGTCCTTATAATTACACACTAATTATAAATTTCATCTTCAATTTCCACTAGACGTGGAAGTAATTATGTGTTGACCATTCATAGCATGCCATGATCATTTATTTTTTTACCAACACTCTATACCATTTATCGACCAAACTTCAAAAGTAATGACGTAAAACTAAACTATTCTCCCTCTGTCCTCCTCCATTCCTTCCATTATTACCACCATCCCTATAATAACCCTGACTGACAGATAGTGTTCACTATTCGCCGTTTCAAGTCCGCAGGTAAATAAATTCAAATCCGGTTACGCCCCATTGAATATTTACAAAGATTATATTAGGTAGAAAATAGAACAAATTTTCAACATCCTTTTGCAGCCAATTTTGCTCGGTAACTTTTCTACTTCTTTCTTTTTATTTTTTAAACTTCGGAGGTGAAGTATGATGTTACTTATGACAGGTCATGTGTCATCTATAAGTTGAGATAGTAATATTTTAGGTTAGCAATGTTATTTCTTTTCTTGGTATTGATAACTGAGCCACATAAGGTACAAGTATAAACATTGGATTATTGATTGACTAACTTTATAACACCCAGAGAAGAAGGGGTAAAATTTATAGATGATCTTGTTAGTAGCATCGGAAGTAGATCTTTTTCTTAAGAGAACCAAATAATTTGTACGTAATTAATTGGGATTTTAAAAGGTTTGTTAATTTGTTTATTAAACTATGCGTTTAAATATTGTCGTACCTCCTTTCGAATAGGTATCACTGACAGGTTTAGGAGATCTAATCGGTAGGAAAGGTAAAATTAACTAATTCACGATAATGATAAAGGATAATTATAAATATTCAAGTAGTTGATTTTTGATTATATAAAATAGACTGTTTGTGTTCTCTTAACCTCACATCTATGCTGCGACCACTCTGACCTATATATGTTATAGCTCGCGTTCGAGTTTTTAAAAACAATTTTATTGATTTGTAGAGAGTCAATCGTTGACTCTTAGAAATAATACAGTAATAAAATATAAAGTGTTTAATTTGAAGTGAGTATGATAACTGGCTACAGAAATGTCTCGTGGTTCTATTTATGACATTTAGATGCAGTGTCATCTAAATGATGAACAAAGAAAAAGCAAGCAAGCGATTCAGCGTAATCGTGAGAGGTTAAAAATGTAATATAATATAATATGATACTTTGTAAGCGATAAATGATAGCGGGAATTTGTTATCTGCACGTAGCTGAAATATGATATTATATGATAATATGAAATGAAGCAAAAGTCACGTATCGTCTTGTATACAGTGGCTCAAATACTATATAATAACTTCCCCCTTAACGAAAAAGTTGCTGTTATACAGGAACTTTTGAAATTGAAGAGATAATAAAATAGTGAGTGAATACAATACAAAATAATAAAGATAAAGGTAAAAATATACAAAGGTTAAGTTAATAATGCGAATGATAAATCACAAGTGAAAGTCTATGTTAACTCGATGTCATCTCCTTCTTGGGGTCTGATAACGGGTCGCTTTCTTGGGGGGATGAAACCGGGAAGTTTCATAAATGGTTTGCTTCGTCCTGCAGAGGGTGAAGAGGCGTCATCTGTAGAGTGTTGGATTTTCAGCATTCCACGTCGTCTTTTCGTACACTTACAGAATATGTAAAGTAGAATTAGGGAAACAACAAATGTGATTGTAAAGTACGTGAACCAAGGTACATGTTTGTTCACAAATGGTTCGTTTATAAGATCATCTAAGTCCTTTGAATATTGCTCCAGTTTGGTTTTGGCAATGTCCAAATCTTCTACGTTTAGATTGTTTAACTTGAGAGGTTTTAATTTTGGTAATTTAATTTTGTCGGGCATTTGATTGCAGCACTCATAAGGAATTTGGATGGGATGAGAATTGTCTTTAATGTCTGAAAAGTCTTTGGCACTAGCTTGTATTCTGGTGATTCCTACAAAGGCGTAACATCCGGGTTGTAGTTTGACGATTGAATTTTTGTTGATTAATTCTGTTATTGAATCTCTTTTTGGGCAATTGATGGTGATGTGGAGTGGTTCGGAGTTTATTATTAACCATGTGTTGTCTTCAAGTTCTTGAACGTTGTATCCTTGACCAATGATGAAGGATGTCTGGCAATTTTCGGGGAGTTTAGTCAATTGTTTCAGGATTCTGGCTTCACATATGGCATTTTGATCGATAGGGTATGCAAACAGGTTTGAGCATAGTTTCGTTCCAAAGTATAGTGGTTTGCATTCATTTAAATTTGAAATTGGTATGTACATCAAAGAATCATCGTCTCTCGCGATAAACTTTTGTGAAATAGATAGAATGTGCAGAAGGCCAGTTCTGTTATCAAGAATTGGGATCGGGTATAGGCGGAAGGTATTGTAGTTTTGAGGTTCGACAAGAGGTATTTTTAGAACGAATACTAAGTTAGAATCTACTTGAAAAGCTTGTAACTCAATAATGTCTAAATACTGAGCGACTGCTGATAATTTAATAGGTAGAGGCAAATTGTTTCTTTGTAAACTCTGAGAAATCTCTTGTAATGCTGTTACTAAATGGTCAGGAGTTATTATTGACGAATGTATAATTTTTAGTCTAGCGAATGTTATGGCATTCAAAATATCGTTTAAATTGTCTTCAATGAATAAATAACTTGCCATGAGTTGTTCGCAAATTTCTAAAAATCTTAATTTTGTGTGGATATTTTCGATATCCTTAGTCATATCTAGAATTGAGGTTTCGATTTCTTTGATATCCTTATTGAAAGTTTCTTCGTCGATTTGTAGTTTTTGAATAGTTGAATTAAAATTTTTGATGACTGAAGTCGTGACAGATATTTGATTTTTGATTAAATTTTCGAGTTGGTGTTCGTCATTATTTAGCTTGTTGATGCAATCAGAATAGTACTGACCATCTTCTGCGTCTAGATTTCCAGTTATCGATTTGAAAATCGTTCCGATGCCGTTTAGTATTCCTCGCCTGTATCTTTTTGTGTCAAGGTAAACTTCGTTAAATTTTGATTGTATCGATTGAGAGATTTGAGTTAATAAACTGAGATGCGTTTTTACATCGCCGAAAAAGACATTCATGTAATGGTATGTTCGGTCGAGTGTGTTGTAGAGGGTTTGTAAGATTTTGTCATTTTTGTCAAATGCTGTTTTAAGAGTCGATATATTTTTATGTACAAGTAGAGTCCATTTCTCGTTAGAAATTACTATGTCTGTGTCTCGGTGGTAGTATACTCCGATCGTGTTGTTGATCGATGTTATTTTATACTGGGCAAGTGCTGACCAGAGCAGCAGCAGAAACCTGAAAATAAATTTAATTTTCAGTATATGGTTTCATTCGGTCAAAGTTTACTTTGGTTGTTTGGTTCGTTTCGAGATTTAGTAGCGTAGCGGAATTTTGAAAAATTTCCTTAATTTCGAACGGACCGTTGAATTTATCTTGTAATTTGTTCTTTATTTGAGATTCCTTAACATATACTTTGTCGCCAACATTATATGTGGGGCGATTTTCGGGCACGTTTTTATCAAACCGAACTTTGGCTTTTTGTTTTTGAGTTTCAGTTCGACTTCGAGCTATTTTATAATAGTGGGAAATGCGATTGTTTAAATCTCGGACATATTTAGTGATTAACTCTTTTTGATTGTATAACGTTTCCGGTGGACGAACAGATGTATGACCAAAAACTAATTCGTATGGGGTAAATCCGTGAGTTTTACTTACAGAGTTATTATAACAGATTACTGCATATGGCAAAATGGTAAATGGGTGTTTATTCGGGTTTTCCGTTTTGTTAGCTCTTATCATTTCGGCCAAGGTGGCGTGAAATCGTTCAATTGAACCATTTGACTGGGGATGTCCTACACTTGAAAAAGTTAATTTTATATCATATAATCTACACAAATCTCTTAATAAATTGTTATCGAATTCTCCTCCATAGTCGCAATGTATTCTTAATGGAGTACCATAATGTTGAAAATAAAGCAGTAGCGTATTTACTACAGATTTGGCGGATTTATCGGGGACTGCGTAAGCTTGTGTAAATTTAGTCAATTCATCGCGAATAGTCAATGCATAATTGCGCGTAGGGAATTCAAATAAGTCAATGTTAATTCTTTCGAACGGTGTCTTTGGTGTTTCTGTAATTACTAATGGACTACTTAAATTTTTTCGTTTTTTGACATGTTTCGCAGTTTTTGATAAAATTTTCGACATCTTTCGTTAACCCTTGCCAATTATATTTGTTATTGATTCTGCGTATTGTCTCGTTTATTCCGCGGTGCAAATTATTTTTTCCGGCGTGATTTTGATCGAGGATTATCGGGCGTTGGTCTTCGTCGGGGCATTGCACTAGATTTTGACAAATGATTAATTTTAGGTCTTTTTCCGCAAAAATGAATGAGAGAATTTCGAGTATTGGGAGGTCCAAATTATTTTCGACATAGTAGGTCTTGGAAAGATCTAGTTTATTTTGATTTTTATACAACGTTAAAAACAAGTGTTCTATTACAGATTCGGGGCCGAAAGGTACAGCGATAATATAATAATTTCTATGTCGGGTTGATTTACTAGAGACAATATTGATTGTACTGTTGTCGAATTCGGGATTTTCTTCGAAAATATCTTCTATAATTTGGTGATGAAGGTCTTTTAGGTTATTTTGCCGAAAGAACGTAATTATGTTTTTGTTTTCTTGATCTAACGTTTGTTTGTAATTTCGATTTTCGAGTAATCTATTAGGGATTTTGTCTTGTATAGTCTAGAGAATGTGTCAAATTCCTGAGCGATATGTTCGTTAGTTATTTCGTTTTCGTCATTTAGGCTTTCGTCATCGTCTGTGTTTTCGTTAGCTGCTAAAATTTTAGAATAGAATTTGGAACAATCGTTAAAGTAGTTTATTTTGATTCTGGACAAGGCGTCTGCGTTTTTGTTTATTTTGCCGGGTTTGTATATGACCTCGTAGTCATACTCTTCAAGTTTGAGGCGCCAACGGGCTAATCTGCTACCCGGGTCCTTTATCGAAAATAACCAGGTAAGTGGTCTGTGATCGGTGATTAGTTTAAACTTTATGCCAAACAGGTATGGTCTAAAATGCTTTACTGACCACACGATAGCTAAGAGCTCTCTTTCTATCGTGGAGTACTTAGTTTCGGCATTGCATAAAACTCGAGAGGCATAAGCGATAGGTAAATCTTTACCAATGGGGCCCTGCGAAAGCACGGAACCAATGGCGAATGCACTCGCGTCTGTGGTTAATAGGAAAGGCTCATCGAAGTTCGGGTAAATTAGTATCGGAGTTGTTGTCAAGGTTTGTTTTAAGTTTTTGAATGAATTCGTACAATCATTGTCGAAATTAAAGGGTATGTCTTTTTGTAGTAATTTAGTCAGAGGTTTTGATATTTTAGAGAAATTGGGGATAAAACGTCTATAATAGCCTGCTAAACCCAGGAAAGATTTAATTTCCTTTTGGTTTTTGGGTTGAGGAAAGTTTAGGATTGCTTCAACCTTAGTAGGGTTTGGCTTTACACCGTCCTTGGTGATGAGGTGTCCTACGTAGGCAACTTCTTTCCTAAGAAACTCACACTTGTCGGGCTGTATTTTAAGGTTAGCTTTCCTTAAACGTTGGAATATTTCGGTTAGTCGGGTAATATGTTCGTGAATCGTTGGGGAATAAATGATGATGTCGTCCATATAGACGAGGCAACGTTCGTTTTGGATACCTAGTAGGATATTGTCCATAACCCTTTGGAAAGTGGATGGGGCGTTTTTAAGACCGAATGGCATGCGAAGAAATTCATAGTGGCCATTCTCTACAGAGAAGGCAGTCTTTTGGACGTCTTCGGGATTAATTTCTATCTGGTGGAACCCAGAGGCCAAATCTAGGGTTGTGAAGTATTGGCATTTTCCTAGTTGGTCAAGAAGGTCAGATATGTTCGGAAGGGGATATTTGTCGTCAATAGTCAGTTCGTTAAGTTTTCTGTAGTCGACTACAACTCGCCATTTTTGTTTGCCAGAGGCGTCAAGTTTTTTTGGGACTACCCAAACTGGGGAGGACCAGGGAGAAATCGAAGGCTGGATTATGCCTTGGACTAACATTTTTGAAACCTGTGACTTTACCTCTTGCTTATGAATTTGGGGGTAACGATAAGATTTTGTGAATATTGGTTTGGCATTGTTGGTGTCAATAGAATGTTTAATTTCGTTTGTGAATGACAAGTTATCTCCTTCTAGGTAGAATATGTCCGAAAAATTTAGACAAAGTTGTGTTATTAAATCGGTTTCTTCTTCGTTTAAATGTTCTAAGCGTAATTGATTTTTAATTTCGAAATTCCTGTCTATTTGTTGTTGGTAGTCTGAATTTTGACAATTTAAATTAAAGATTGCCCTAAATTTTTCTATTGGTTCGAGTTTAAGGTTTGACAAATCTACAGTTTTTGGAATAGCGTTTGCGTTTATTACAGATGTTAAAAATTCTCCGTTGTTGTCTATTTTGACGATAGCGTTGGGTAAGCGTACTTTTTCGTTTTCTTGGGCTACCAGTATAGCCTCGATATTTCGTAGGTCACATTTTAATTTGAATATTTTTTCCGTGCGCGGTTCAATGGAAATTAAGTTTCGATTTTTTGTGGTGTTTAAACCGCGGGTTACGCTTGGTTGCGATGGTAAAATATCAGTAACTTTGAATATCGGTACGGTTTTAAAATTCGTGACTAATTGTTTATTTTTAAAATCTATCCTGCATTCGTAATGTTCGAAAAAGTCCGCGCCTAAAAGTCCGTCGAAGTCTATGTCTAGATCGTGAATATAAACTTTATGAGGATCACTTGTGGTAAATGGTATGAGAACAGATTCATTAATATTAATCTTTTCGTTCGTTATACCTTGAACAATCACATTTTTAGGGGATCTGCGCCTGTATTTTTCAGCTGTCTTAGGTTTAAAAACTGAAATACCGGCGCCTGTCTAGCAAAATTTTAAATTTACCTGTTATCTCTTTCATGTAATAGAGATTTTTTGAGTTGACAGTTAGCAATGCATGCGAAAGAATATTTACATGAATTTGTGTTCCGGGAAATTCAGGTATGGGTTGAAACTGTCTTTTAGATTCAGCGTTTGAATCTGAGTTTCCAATTCTGCAATTGGTTCGGATTCCAGGTTGGGAGGATGAGTTAATTGGTTGGAACCTTGGTAAAAATCCTGAGGATTAGCGGTATAATCCTCATACTGGCAGACTGAGAATTATAGTTCTCTGAGAAATTTTGATTGGTTTCGAAATTATAATTTTCACAATTGTCTTGTTGAAGTTGGTAATTTGGGGAGTAATCGGTAGAGTAGGTCTCATATTGATTGGGATTATCAAAGTAATTATCATAAGGTTCACAGTTGAAATAATGGGCTTTTTGTTGATCGTAACGATTAAAGTTTGGATTTGGTTGGATTGCAGATGGTCTCTGCTGATTGAAATTCCGGTTTGGTCTGATGGCTGAAGGCCTATTTTGCTGTGGATAATTAGATTGATTGTTTTGTGGAAATTGCCTGTGAATAAATTGATTATTTTGCGAAAAATTTCGGAAGTTTGAATTTCCTTGGAAGTTTGGTCTTTGAAAGTTTTGGGACGTTGATGGCATAAATTGTTGTTGTTGCCTAGTACGGCATTCACTTACAGTATGCCCAATGCGATTGCAAAATGAACACATTTTCTGTTGGAAAGAAATTGGTCTCTTTTGTTGGGGAGGAATTGGATTTTTAGCTTGGTTATTTCTTGAGAATTTTTGTGACTCAAAATAAGAGAGTTGCAATTCTCTTTTAATTCGGTTAATAGCCTCCAACATATTTTGTGGATTGCCAGCACGTATAATTTTGCCTAAATTTGGTTCTAAGCCTGTTAATAAATTATTTAGCGTCATAGTTTCGACTAAATCAGTTTGAGATTTCTTCTGTTCTTTGGACAAAGCTTGTTTTTGGATTGCGGCATGCATTTTTGCATTGTGCGTTTGCAACCGTGATACAAAGGTTAACGCAGATTCGTTAGGTAATTGATGGATGCGTTGTAGGTCAGTGATTAGAGATGTTAGGTCTCTAGAATCTCCGAAGTGCGCTTCTAATAAGGATTTTATTTCTGCATATGTAGCCGGATTTCTAGAATTTATCAATTCGGCAGCTTTGCCACGCAATTTATTTTTGATATGAATAGTCAATAATAACAACTGGTCATTAATTGCCATTCCTTGAGCATATGTGCAAGAATTTAAAAATGCTTGTAAGTTGATGGGGTTTCCATCGAACTCAGGTATTATCGAGAATATCTCTGAAAGTTTATAAGCCTCAATTTGTTCTTCGATTTGAACGGTGGCTTCTTGTTCTGACATTTTGTTGCTTTTAGTTACAAACTATTAAAGTTAAATTTAAAAAAAGGTTTTCTTGTCTGTTTGTGTATTAGCTGTATAATACACACAAGTACGTATTAGCAGTATAATACGCTTCGATGTCGCTTTAAAATAAAATGGAACTTGGTGAGTGTATTAGCTGTATAATACACACATACGTATTAACAGTATAATACGTATGAAATAAAACTAATTATGTCGTTTGGGGAATAATAAGGATAAAATTGATAGCAGAACTGTTTCGTTTTCGTTGGATGTATTAGCAGTATAATACACTTAAATAAATTGCGAAATGTGAAAAATAAAAATAGCAGTAATAAAACGTGATGATTCTTAAAAATGACTTGCGTAAATATTTTCATAGGTAGGTTCTTTCCTCCGTCGAGGGATTGGGATCCGCCACCACTGGTGAGGAAGGTCCCCTTGTTCTTGTAGATCACTCGCACTAGTTAGGCACCCTTGTTGAGATGTTCTCCTTGTTCTCGAACGTTTCACTACAAGTTAGGCTTCTTGTTCCAGGGATGTTTAACGGATCCTACCGACTGCGCCAATGTTATAGCTCGCGTTTCGTAGCTAAGTTTTTAAAAACAATTTTATTGATTTGTAGAGAGTCAATCGTTGACTCTTAGAAATAATACAGTAATAAAATATAAAGTGTTTAATTTGAAGTGAGTATGATAACTGGCTACAGAAATGTCTCATGGTTCTATTTATGACATTTAGATGCAGTGTCATCTAAATGATGAACAAAGAAAAAGCAAGCAAGCGATTCAGCGTAATCGTGAGAGGTTAAAAATGTAATATAATATAATATGATACTTTGTAAGCGATAAATGATAGCGGGAATTTGTTATCTGCACGTAGCTGAAATATGATATTATATGATAATATGAAATGAAGCAAAAGTCACGTATCGTCTTGTATACAGTGGCTCAAATACTATATAACATATATACGGCATCACAGTCGTCACACTTTATTTCATATACCCCCGATTTTTTAATATCTTCTGTCTTTTCTTTATTATTAACCAACAAGCGACCTAAATTATTTCTATTCGTCGATATTGTATTAATACCTAATTTATTTAATCTATTACATACTGAGTTGCTAACCTTATGTACATAATTTATACTATGCCACTTTTTGTTTTCCATATTTGGCACGTTATAAAAATGTTTTTGTAATAATTTTCTCTGTTTATTTTTTATTAATTTGTCAATAAAATTGAAATGAAATTAGTATATGGTGTAAATCATTATTACCGTTAAAATAATATATTATTTATAACACACAATTCCCATTCTTTATTGAATTTATGACTTGATAACAATAACCATTAAAAACACTTATGTATTAAAAGCACGACTTTAAAATCTAACATCTATGGAACGTATACTATAAGAAATGAGTGCAGGTTATACATTTATAATACATTTCACACGGGCAAAGAAAAGTTTATTAGATCGCACTGTGGCAAAATCCAATCAAGTGTGGAAAAATTATATTTCCAATTATTGTTATTTCTGAAGCTCTAAGTACTAATATTTCCAACAAAGCTTTCATTCTTTACTGTTATTATGAGGAACATTAAATTGACTAATATGCTTTTCATAGGGAAGTATATCTACTGGAATTAATATAAGAGCGTCAGCTTAGCTATAGAAATTGTTGTTACACTATTTTAAAGCAACGACGATTACAGAGTTTACTTGCATTTTTGTAATTTAATTGGAAATGTAATTTCCATTACACAGAATTAGGTTGGAATTTATTGAAAATGAATCATAAAATAGACATAAAATTTTCTTTGTGCAATAATAATAGACATATGAAAAAATATATCATTTCTAGCATTAATTTATTCAATTTAAATTCTGTTAAAATGTGAACATGTTTTTCAAGTCTCCATGCTTAGTATTCTTTATAAAAAAATCTTCAAAAAACCACAATTGTCACCTTTACACAGAAAAGAACTCTGTATTGTTTTTATTTAGAGAAACATCAAAACAAAATTAACCTTTTTTTGAACCATGAAGTCAATCAATCAATCAATACAACTTTATTAAAAATTAAAATTTACACCTGCCTCCCCAAAACCCACCCCGGGACCGACCGTGCAACCAACACGTTGCTCGTGATGGCGGATTGCAATGTCGGGCGGAATGGGCCTGGTTCAGCTAAAGGCAATTAAAAAACAGCTTAAACCTAAACACCTTCCATCGCAGATGGATAAAATTAGGTCATAAAATGGGACATATCTAAAAAATAGACTTAACTAAACTTACAAACTACACACTGTTAAGAAACTTTTGTACTAAACACTTTTTTTAAAATTTTGGTACTGACGCAGACACCTCAGCATAAACGAGGAGCCTTCCGCGAGGTGTGAAAACGCCGGGCTGCGCATAGGCTAGCCTAAACTGTGGTTTTAAAAATTTGGATTTCGAAAAATTTTGATTTTTGAAAAATTTGAATGAAAACGAATTTAGGGACAAAAATGTACAAAAATAAAACGAGAAACAAACGCGACAAAAAGATTACAAACAAAAAGGAAGAGACAGGAAAGATTTAAAGATATAACAGGTATGAAATGTCAGCAAGGGTGGATAGAGTAAGCGGAAGTTATAGTTGGTGAAGTTTGGCTACAGAGGTTGCCGGAAGATCGGTAACGTCTGGTATGGTAGGGTGTGTTTTATCCGAAATGGGGCATTATGCTGTCTAATTTGTGTTATATTTCTTGTTAGCGGGCTACCGCCCAGTTTGAAAGAATAGAATTTTTGAGAGATGTCCTGGACGTAGTCCGCTATTGGGGTTATGTCGTGGCAAAGTGCGTATAGGTCTCTGAGGGAGGTGTATCTTCCAGAATTAGAGATGAGGCGCATAAATTTGTGTTCGAGCACTTTTAGTTTCCTCATTGTCGTGGCCGAAATGCTGCACCACACCGGCGCCGCATATGTGATAGACGGCCTGACCACCATTGTGTACAACAATTTTTTATTTTGTCGGTTAAGTCTGCTACCCCTGACCATGAGCGGATACAGACTCTTGGAAAGGGAGTAGACCGTCCGTACTGTCTCATTTATGTGCGTGTTAAACGTCAGTCGCTGGTCCAGTCTGACCCCCATGTACTTCACGCACCTCTTAGTTGGAATTTTGTTGCCCCGGATCGAGATTGGTGTTATGGAACCATGAAGTAGTTAGTTGCAACCGAACTGCAAACATTAACGAGAGTTTTATTTCCCTCTCTGCCCAATACTCGGGAATACCTAAAACCCCTAGCGCTCAATGCAGCGGAAGCTTCATTTGTTTGCGAGACAAAATACCTAGGAGTCATCCTTGATCGAACATTGTCTGAACACGATCAAGCCCTCTGCGTTGGAAAATAAGGAGTGGAGCAGTGGTGAGTTACAGCTGAGACCCTAGAGGGTGTTCGTGCACTTAATTTTGATGTGAGGAGTCTTTAGGTTCAAATTCTGGTAGTGGTAGTTAGAGTCAATTGCTACACCCTGTATATGTCCTTTGCATTGTTCTTAATGTGCACTGTTAACACTTAATTAAAAGTCTGTTTTATTTTAGCACTGATTTGTCTTTTACAGTTCTACCAGGGTCAAAGGCTACACTATGATTTTTGTTGAGACTAAATCACTTTTGTTTAAACGGAAGTACAAAAATTATTTATTTAGATTTTTTACTTGAACAGAGTTTAAAAAATGGGGATTGTTTTATTTAACAAGTTTCCTTTTCGGAAATAGAAACTAATCGACAACAAAAATTCTGTCTTTAAAACTTCTGTAAAAATATTTTTTAGAAAAGGTCTTTTCGAAATTAAATCTGAAAAAATTCACTTTAAAAGTTGAGCCGCAAAGGCGAATGAAAAATAAGGGGGCCACTTAAGGCAAAATATTCTCTTAAAATTAAATGGGGCCACTTAAAGCGAATACCTAAAACTAACTCTTTTTTACCAGGTTTCGGCCTGGGAAGCTAGATCTGAAGAGCTAGTCACGAAAAGTATGCAGGGACAGGGACTAAGAAAGCCTAACTAGACGGTGGGTATCTACAACTTTAGTTAAATAGTAACCGGACCGATGCACTAGTAAAATCAGCTTATCACACTAAAATCGCTTTTAAATGACTTTTTTCACTAAACCACTTCGCGAGTACTTATGAGTCACCGTCAAAACTGAACTTGCTTTGGGCTTGCTATGCTCGGGTATTAGAAAGGTTGCGTTTTTCGCGCCCCATTGAGTCTCACGTCCAGTTTTAAAAAGTCTGGAAAAGCTGGAAATCGCTCCGTGCGGGCGAGTATGAGTCATCGATTGCGAAACATTGCGCAATACTGAAAATTTGAGATTTCGAAGAGGAGTTATATGGAAAAATCGGAAATGAAAAGCGGGATTTTTTGAAATAAGTACGAAATTGATATCTAATCGGGTTTGGAAGTTATCGAAGTTTAATTGAAATAATCTGAAATGACCCCGTAAATTAATAACGAAGATCCGATGTTTACTAGTTGAAATGACATGAGAATGTTCCCGATAGATGCTAGGCGGCTGGAAATAAGATATGAGAATGTTCCTAACAGGCACGGGTCGAGTTTGAGTGTAGATATCGGTTGCAAGAGGGATCGAGATATTGTATGCAGTATTACGAGGGGTGATCGGAAATTACTGAAGCTTGAATTTAGTAAATGGGTGGTAATTAATTTATGAATCGATTCAAGACGTTGGAGTTTAAAATAAGGTAATTAATTTTTTATGTATACGAAGGGTGGTCGAAATGTATTAAATTTTGAAACGCGAATTGGCTGCAAGAAATTTTTCAAATGAAATAGTACGTTAAGATTGGAGGTAAGTAAAAGTATACGAGACGTTGTCAAAATGTAATGAATTTTGAAACATAAAGTGGTTCATAAGAAGTTAACGAAACGATATAAAATGTTATGATTGTAGGTACGGATAGTGGCTTTGATCTTGTTGATTAATATATGGGGGTTGTATTTTTAAGGGATGTTTTTTGTAATGAATCTTTTGTGAAATGACTAGAATGAATGTTTTAAGTTTGATATCGGTGAATTTACGTCACTTTAGAATTATCGAGTGTTTGTGAATTTTTTCTTTGGATGTGGTTTTTCGGTGTAAAATGTGTCTGGTCGACTTTTTTTATATGGTTTGCCATGATGCATAAATCGATATGATTTTTTGGTTAATTTTAAAATTTTTTATTTTGATTTTTTTACTTGTAGGAAAAATACCCTACAACATGCCCTAAAACAGCATTCAGGCAGATATGTGGAAACAATTGGGGGCTAAACCCCAAAATCCCTCTATCGAGACTGGACAAAAGGGTAAGGAGAGATTCACTAATAATTCATTGAAGGAGTCGAACGAACTAACAAACGTTTGCTCCTGGGACTAGACAATGTGTGTGGTGGTGCTGAATCGATTTCCGGGGTCAAACCAATTTTTCTATCTCGGCAATACCCTCAAATTGTCCAATAGCCACCCCCAAATCCCCTTTTCCGTGAACTCGTTTACTTTCCCCAGTTTTTCGACTAATTGTTGTTCCCTCGAGAAGAACGGAAGGTCCCTCGAGGCATTTGAACTCAGCCACCCCTACCCCAGACCTTCACCAATATAGGGGATTGGAAAGTTGATATTTTTTTTTGTGAGAAAGAAAATTGATATTTTACAGGTGCTTTTTTGAATAAGATGGTAGGTGACCAGGTGTGTAATCACTCCCGGGGTTGTTTTCACCCTTCAAAAGGCTGGAAATATTTTAAGGGGGATTAATATCCTATAGCAGACATCTCTTTGACGAAGCTGGTAGGTGACCAGGATTGTGTAACCAACCACGGGGGTTGGCTCCACCCTTTAAGGGGTGGACATTTTTTTTCATCTATAATTGAATCAATTCCGAGCTTCCCCATGTGATCTATGTAAGTTAGCTTTAAAATTAGTAAGTAGAGTATATCTAAAGAAAAATTTACCCATCGCTGATTTTAACTCCATCCGATGGCAATATTTACAGGCACAAAGAAAAATTTAAATGTCAACATGCTACCCACAACTGATGAGGCGATTCGAGAACACGCTTTAAGAATGTATTTTCAATGCAAAGCATGGCTAGGAAATGAACTTAATCCTACTGAATGGGGATGGATATTACGAAATGGGCGTTTGGAAAATTTTTAGAAAAGACCGAGGAAAAGACATTGATACCGGACTTTTTTTTCAAGGATTATAACTATGCTTGTAAAAGCGAGTATACCAAGCGGTGTAGCTGTATAAAGTTAGGTGTGGAATATAGTGTTTTATGTAAAAACTGTAAAGGTATCGAATACGACAGAGGATGAACCTGACGTACCACGATTTAGACATTATTTACATCAATTTCTTATAGATTATTCCTGATATCAGTATTAACGTTCATTCCCTGAGAACGGCGTGCGATATGCAAGAGGATACAGCACTGAATGTCACGAACATTAGGAATAAAATGAAGAATGGAACCCTTCTTGTAAGCGCCTATGATTTTGTTGATCCACTGTCACAATTAAAAAAAAGATGTAAGTATCTATACACATATGTATTTACACATGTATTCATACACCAATGCCTCTATGTACAAAATTTATAAAAAGAATTTAATGAACATATTTTTTATACTATTTTTCAATTGTAGATGGAAAAAATTTTCACCCCCTTGGAGGGTGAAAACAACCCCCTGTGTTGGTCACACACTCCTGGTTACCTATCACCTTCCTCAAAGAGATGCCTCCTACAAAATATTAATTTTTTCAAAAAAAAAAAATTCCACCTCTTTGAAAGGTGAGAACAACCTCCGGTGGTGATTACACAACCCAGGTTACCTACCACTTTATTCAAAGAAACACCTCCTATAAAATATCAATTTTTTCTCACAAAAAAACATAAATTTTCTAACTTCCTACAGGGGTGGAAACCTGGGGTAGAACAAGATAACGGAAAAAGGTTTTTGGGGTGGTTCTTGACCAATTTGAGGGAACTGCCGAGGTGGAAAAATTGATTTGACCCCGGGAATCGATTCAGCACCCTCAAAAATGGGGGAGAGATGTTGTCTAGTCCCAGGCTCAACCATTTGGTAATTTCGTCATAAATCCCAACTCTTTAAATGGACTATAAGGGAACCATATAAAAACGTCAAAATAAGGAGTCATTTTGCTAAGAATAACTCCTACATTCGTAAAACTAATAAAACAGCTTCCCGTCGCAATTATGTTAACTACGTACCAAATATTATCACCCTTTGCCACACATTTTCGTAAGTTACTTTCTTAGCGTGTTCAGTCAGAGGGCGTATATTTTCTAAAAATATATCAATAATATATTTAGTTTTTATTTATATTTTATCTTGCCGGAGTTTAGTCCATCTGTTCTACCACTCAACCAAGACAGTTCGCTCAGTAAATATTATACAATATTATAGAGTGAGGTCCATAAGTAACAGATATATTCATTATCTACGTAATTAACTATTTATGAGTAAAATCCTAAAACATGTCACGTTTTTAATTCTAAAATGACATTTTTTAGCATAATTTTATACCTTCCCCAACAGCTACCGTTTTAAAATGTTTAAATGGAACGAGGGTGCGTGTGATAGCTTATTTGAAAGGATTTTTAGTTCTCTATCCAGCACACATTCATTCTCAACCTGTCTTGATAATACTCTAATGTTCAAAGGTAGTAATTTGTGATTAGACATTATAGACATAAGTAATATAGTTTGATAATAAACTTTAAATTTCGTACCTATAGATCTTATACTTACTTACTACTATATAGTTACTTTACCAACAATGAGATGTTTCTCGCTAATTTTTTTCGCGTCCAGTGCTTCTATTCATTTACAGGCAAGTTAAGCAAAGGCATCTGAACTTTTACATATAATCGTGTCAAATTAGCAAAAAGGTACCTACCTTTTTAAGTAGAACCAAATGGCGTAATTTTTTTTGGAAAGTGTTCAGAAACACTTATTGATCAAGTATTATATGGTCTGAGGGTGTGCAAATGTGTTTATCCATTATTTATTTAACAAATGGCTAATGTTAATGAACAATTAATGTACCATTAATTAAGAAATTGAAAATCTCGGAAAATATCTCACTAAATGGACCCAAAATTTAGTCTCGGAAGTTTTCGAGGTCGCTGAACATGAATCCGAGGTCCAAATTTAAAAATTCAAAATGGCGGATCTAATATGGCCGACTTTTAATTCTAGATTGACATTTCTGTTAAAGATAAACCTCAAAATTTAACAAAAATCTGTACTCGGGGGTTTTCGAGGTCGCTGAACACGAATTCGGGGTCCAAATTTAAAAACTCAAAATGACGGATCCAATATGGCCGACTTTTAAGGTTAGACTTCCATTTTTGTTAAAGACAAATCACGAAATTGCAATTCACTGATGATGATGAAGCAAACGATGCATAATACTCGTATAGAAAGTGTACAGGTTTAATGTAATTAACAATTGGAAATAAAATCTTATATTTTAATATATTTATAATAATAATGATATTTATGTAATATGTATTATAATTATTATTATAAATGCCTAATGAATAATTTTCTTGACTTTAAATTTAATAAAATATATTATATTTGTTAATAAATAAAGAAAAAAGTAATTGTTACAAATTTATATTTTTTTATTCGATTTATATATATATATATATATATATATATATATATATATATATATTGTTATTATACATGATTTGCAGGAAACAACTACTCAGCGGGCAAATACCCCGACCTGCATTGAATTACACCTTACAAATCATGAAAAATTGGTAGCCAATGTCATTTGTCAACTCCCTGACCAGACATAGACCGGTTTCGAACTTATTAGTTCTCTTCAGTATGCCATAGGTCATGGAGCAGACAAATGACAGTGGCCAACCTGCTAGTCTTATACAGACTAATGTAAATGTCAATTACCTCTCACCACTATACCATATATATATATATATATATATATATATATATATATGTTATATTAGAAATATACTATGATATATAATATTATCGAGACAGGCTTAACCTTCTCAAACATATCGTATTACATACTGCGTAACAGCTCTTCTCAATAACCGCTCACGCTGCATGAGCATTGTATTTCAATTCTCAGTAATTCTGATTGTGCTGAATCAGCAACACTGTTTCCTTTGTTCTTGAAACATTATAAATATTACTAACAACCTTTTTGTAATCAGTCTTATACTCACTTTCGAATAAACCTCATCTAAATTATTATTGTATTTTCTTAACGAGTCAACGCTGACTCCAGTGTAACAAATAAAGTTTCTTTTTAAAAAGTTATTCAAACAATCCACTATCTAACATTGGCGCAGTCGTGGCGGATCTGAAAAACACGCACAGTTCGGGAGCCTAACCAGTAGCAAACATATCCGAGGGAACAAGGAGTCCATCTGAAAAAGGTGCCTAACCGGACGAAAAGAGCTTCTGGAACAAGGAGAACTTCTTAGCTGTAGTGGTGGATCCCAATCCTTTGTTCAGAAGAACCTACATTATTCTCAAACGCACAGAAGCGAAACAATAATAATTATCAAGAAATACAAGCAACAAAGCAACATTTCAAATCAACACGATTCAACAATTAGTAAGTAAGAATTTCATCCCGTCCCATCGTTGGTGTCTTCGGCATCAAAGGCAACCCTGTGGAAGGAACACCCAGTGACGCCCCTGGCAGAGAGAGACCTTTGGTGAAGCTAAGCTCACGAAGTCGCATTCAACTGGACCACGAGGAATGAAAAATTTAGGGTAAGTCATTTTTGAATCATCTCGCAAACATTTATTTGCAAACAACGACATAATTTTACATTCTATTTTATCAAAATACATTGCATTGCTACATACAGTTCTAATATCTAAGGTAGTAATTTTATTTAAACTTGAAACAAAATATCTTGATTATAATTTGTGTGACCTATATAAATAACCGTAATCATACACTGTTCCTATCGTAACATTATTTTTATGGTAATATCATACACTCTTTAAGTGCGAATTTATCTAATTAACTGTAATCACGTACCATTGTTATCTTAGCATTTTTATCGTAATATAATATTGCATACCACATAAAAGGTTAAAGTTAAGGCCGTAAGACAAAGCTTATGTTCTACAATACAATATTTAAAGTGCATATCCTTTACAGTAAAATATAAAATTATCAGAGATATACTATTTTCAAACTCAAAACGCTTTTTAAACCAAACGCGTTTTTCGAATTAATCTAGCTATTCTATAATATAAATTTTAAATATTACAGAATAAATTCTTGCACATTTCATATAAAAATTTCTTATTAAACACCAGTAGCGTACTAACTTAAATTGGAAAAAGGCGTTTTAAGTTATTTAATTATCTAAATATTATAAATAAAATGGCTACCGCTACAAATTCCAATGTAAACAACTCAGTCACTACAAATGCCAACAATTCAATCGCTGCAAACGAAACCATAAATATTGAACCTTATAGGTTAAGCGAAATATTTTCCATAGTGCCCGAATTTGACGGCAACCCCATATTCTTGCAAACATTTATTTCAGCCTGTATAACCGCTCAGGGGATCGCTGTTGATGATCAGCGCGTCTTATTAACGCTTCACATAAAAAATAAATTACGCGGAAAAGCCGCAGAATTAATAAATTCCGGAAACCCTGCTACATAGGCAGAAATCAAAAGCTTACTTGAAGCTCATTTTGGTGATTCTCGTGACCTGACAGCACTAATTCAGGATCTACAGAGGATTCGCCAATCATCTAACGAAACTGCATTGGTATTTGTATCTAGGTTGCAGACACACAACGCGAAAATGCACGCCGCTATACAAAAACAAACTCTAACCCTTGAAGAAAAAACGGCTCAATCAAATTTGATTGAAAACATGACATTGACCACTCTATTGACCGGGTTAGAACCAAAATTAGGCCAAATCATTAGGGCTGGTAATCCTAGCAACATGCTAGATGCCATAAACAGGATCAAACGAGAACTACAGTTGTCATATTTCGAATCACAAAAATTTTCCATTAAAGCCCCAATCAAAAACCCTGTCCAAAATGTTCAAAGACGTCCAAATTCTCATCAATTCTGCACATTCTGCAGAAGAAATGGGCACCATGTTAACGAATGCCGCACAAGGCAAAATTATCAGTCCCCATCTCCCAATTTCACACCAAATGCTTATTCTAATCAAGCACAGCCTCCAAGGCAACATTTCCAGAGTGCATCTAACCATAGACCACAAAACTTTCAAAATTTCTCTAATCAGCAACACAATTATTCTAAACAGAACAGGCCCTCAGCTATCAGGCCAAATTCCAACTTCCACCAGCAGAGACCTTCTGCCATACAACCGAACCCGAATTTTAATCGATTCAATCGATTCAATTCAAGACACATCACCTAAATCAAGAATCTTATGATAACTACACTGATAGCCCAAACCAATATGAAAATTATCCTGTAAATTATTCTACCAATTATTCTCCCAATTATTCTAACCAAAATGATTATGATTACGATTTTGGAACCCAACAATGTGAGAATTATACTGCTAATTCTCAACCCCAACAGTACGAGAATTATACTGCTAATTCTCAATCTCAACAGCACGAGGATTATACTGCTAATCCTCCGGATTTTTGCATAGGCCCGGAGTATTCCACGAGTAGTCCAACACAGCAAACGGACGAACTAGACCAAATTTCTCGCCAAGTCCAAGCGATAAACCTCCAGGACAGTTTCGACCCAAACCTGAACTTCCCGGAAAGCCAATTCATGTAAAAACACCCCGCTACAAACTAAATGTCGTAAATTCCAAAAATCTATTTTACATAAAAAACTTCACAAATCGTTTCAAAATTCTTGTCGACTCAGGTGCAGGTATTTCTAAAACCAAAATAGCGGAAAGGTACAAACAAAGATATCCTGAAAACGTAATTATACAGGGTATAACAGATGAAAAAATTAATATCACCGAATCTGTACTAATACCATTCAATATAAATGACCCATACAAGGTTTATGTTCACGATCTAGATATAGAATTCGGTGGACTATTAGGTGCAGACTTTTTAAAATATTATAAGTGTCATGTGGACTTTGAAAATAATCAACTTATTACCAATTTTAAAACCGTACCACTATTCGAGGTGACTGAGGTAACATCAATCAGGAACCACAATAATTCTAACGAAAACAATAATCCAGGTATTAGAATTTCAAACCCAAATTTAAATGTCAAAAACCAAAATGTAATTTCTATCGAACCACGCATAGAAAAGATTTTTAAACTTAAATGCGATTTACAAAATACCGAAGCTATACTAATAGCCCAGGAAAACGAAAAGGTACGTTTACCGAACGCCATTGTCAAAGTAGACAACAATGGTGAATTTTTGACGACAGTAATAAACTCAAATGCAATTCCGAAAACAATAAAATTTTCAAATTTTAAACTTGAACCCGTCCAAAAATTTAGGTCAATATTTAATGTAAATCTTCAAAATCCGGATTCCCAATATATAGACAGAAATTACGAAATAAGAAACCAATTACGCTTAGACCACTTGAACGACGAGGAGAGTGAATTAATTACTCAACTCTGTTTAGACTTTTCAGACATATTCTATTTAGAAGGTGACAACTTGACATTTACCAATGAAATCAAACATTCAATAGTCACTAACGATTCCAAACCAATTTTCACTAAATCTTATCGTTACCCCCAAATTCATAAACAAGAGGTAAAATCACAAGTTTCAAAAATGCTCGACCAAGGCATTATCCAGCCTTCAATTTCTCCCTGGTCGTCCCCAGTTTGGGTAGTCCCCAAAAAACTAGACGCTTCTGGTAAACAGAAATGGCGCGTCGTAGTTGACTATCGAAAATTAAACGAAGTAACGATAGGTGATAAATATCCTCTACCTAACATTTCCGACCTTTTAGATCAATTAGGCAAATGCCAATATTTCACAACTTTAGACTTGGCCTCTGGCTTCCATCAAATTGAAATCGATCCCAAAGACATTCAAAAAACCGCTTTCGCAGTCGAAAATGGTCATTTTGAATTCGTACGAATGCCTTTTGGACTCAAAAATGCTTCATCAACATTTCAAAGGGTGATGGACAACATTTTACTAGGAATCCAAAACGAAAGGTGTCTCGTCTATATGGACGATATCATTATCTACTCCCCTACTATCCATGAACATATTTCTCGATTAACAGAAGTCTTCAAACGTTTACAAAAAGCCAACCTCAAAATTCAGCCAGACAAATGCGAATTCCTTCGCAAAGAAGTTGCCTATTTAGGACATCTTATTACAAAAGATGGTGTAAAACCGAACCCTGCCAAAGTCGAAGCAATTCTAAATTTTCCTCAACCCAAAAATCAGAAAGAAATTAAATCTTTTCTAGGTTTAGCAGGCTATTATAGACGTTTCATTCCTAATTTTTCCAAAATTTCAAAACCCTTGACTAAATTGCTACAAAAAGATATACCTTTCAATTTCGACAATGACTGTACAAATTCATTCGAAACCCTAAAACAAACTTTGACAACTACCCCGATATTGATCTACCCCAACTTTGATGAACCTTTTGTCCTAACTACAGACGCTAGTGCATTTGCAATAGGTTCTGTACTTTCACAAGGAAGTATAGGAAAAGATTTGCCAATCGCATACGCATCTCGAACTTTATGCGGCGCGGAAACTAAGTATTCAACCATTGAGCGTGAACTTTTATCTTTGGTCTGGAGTGTAAAGCATTTTAGGCCATATCTATTCGGAAGGAAGTTCAAACTCGTCACCGACCACCGACCACTCACTTGGTTATTTTCCATAAAAGACCCAGGTAGTAGACTAGCGCGTTGGCGCTTAAAACTCGAAGAATACGATTACGAAATAGTATACAAACCCGGAAAGATCAATAAAAACGCGGACGCGTTGTCCAGAATAAAAATCAATCACTTTTCAGAATGTTCCAAACTTTATTCAAAAATTCTAGCCGCGAACGAAGACTCAGATGAAGATGAAATTTCAGACAACGATGACGAAATTACCGACGAACAAATCGCCCGAGAATTTGACACATTTTCCCGACTTTACAAAACCAAATCTCTAATAGATTATTCCAAAATTCAAATTACAAATAAACAACTATTAGATCGAGAAAATAAAAATATCATAACGTTCTTCCAACAAAACAACTTGACAGACCTTCACCATCAAATTATCGAAGACATTTTCGAGGAAAACCCAGAGTTTTATAACAACACAATTAATATCGTTTCCAGTAAATCAACCCGACAAAGAAACTATTACATTATCGCTCTACTCTTCGACCCAAAGTCTGTGGTAGAACACCTATTTTTAACACTGTACAAACATCGAAACAAATTAGACCTTTCCAAAACTTATCACGTTGAAAATAACTTAGACTTTCCAATTCTCGAAATCCTATCATTTATTTTTGCAGAAAAAGACTTAAAACTAATTATTTGTCAAAATTTAGTACGAACTCCCGATGAAGACCAACGTCCGATCATTCTCGACCAGCATCACACCGGAAAAAATAATTTACATCGTGGAATAAATGAAACGATACGTAGAATCAAAAATAAGTATAATTGGCAAGGCTTAACAAAAGACGTCGAAAATTTTATAAAAAATTGTGAAACATGTCAAAGAACAAAAGTCTGTCGTAAGAACCTCAACAATCCCTTAGTGATTACCGAAACCCCTAAAACTCCATTTGAGAGAGTTAATATCGATCTATTCGAATTTCCCACGCGAAACTATGCATTAACTATCCGCGACGAGTTAACCAAATTTACTCAAGATTACGCAGCCCCAGACAAGAGCGCAAAATCAGTCGTAAATACCCTGTTGCTTTATTTTCAGCATTATGGTACTCCACTAAGAATTCATTGCGATTATGGCGGCGAATTTGATAATAATTTATTAAAAGACCTTTGCACCCTTTACGACATAAAACTAACATACTCAAGCGTAGGACACCCTCAATCCAACGGATCTATCGAACGATTCCATGCCACCCTAGCGGAAATGATCAGAATACATAAAACAGAGAATCCGAACGAACATCCTTTCACCATATTACCATACGCGGTAATATGTTATAACAATTCAGTAAACAAAACTCATGGCTTTACGCCATACGAACTTATTTTCGGACATACAGCTAACCGACCACCTGAAACTCTTTACAACCAAAAAGACCTGATCACCAAATACGTTAGAGACCTAAATAATCGAATATCTCATTATTACAAAATTGCGCGAAGTCGAACATAAGCACAAAAACAAAAAGCCAAAGTTCGATTCGACAAGAACATTCCCGAAAATAGACACACATATAATATTGGCGATAAAGTGTACGTCAAAGAATCACAAATAAAAAATAAACTGCAAAATAAATTCAACGGTCCCTTTGAAATTACAGAAATCTTTCAAAATTCCGCTACATTACTAAATCTCGAAACAAACCAAACAACCAAAGTAAATTTTGATCGAATGAAACCATATACTGAAGATTAAATTTATTTTCAGGTTTCTCCTGCTGATCGGATCAGCACTTGCTCAATTTAAAATAACACCTATTAACAATACGATCGGAGTATATTATCACCAAGACACGGACATTGTGATTTCTCACAAGAAATGGACTTTACTGGTACACAAAAACATATCTACCTTTAAGACAGCTTTCGACAAAAACGACAAGATCTTACAGACACTATACAACACACTCGACCCAGCATATCATTACATGAACGTCTTTTCAGGAGATGTAAAAACTCACCTTAGCTTATTGACGCAAATTTCCCAATCAATACAATCAAAATTTGACGAAATTTACCTTGACACGAAACGATACAAACGAGGAATACTAAATGGCATCGGAACGATTTTCAAATCAATAACCGGAAATTTAGACGCAGAAGACGGTCAGTATTATTCTGATTGTATCAACAAATTGAATAATGACGAACACCAACTCGAAAACCTAATTAAAAACCAAATATCCGTTACAACTTCAGTAATCAAAAATTTCAACGCAACTATTCAAAAATTGCAAGTTGACGAAGAAACTTTCAATAAGGATATTAAAGAAATTGAAACCTCAATTTTAGACATGACTAAGGACATAGAAAACGTCCATGCAAAACTGAAATTTATCGAAATCTGCGAACAACTTATGGCAAGTTATTTATTTATCGAGGATAACTTAAATGACATCCAAAATTCCATCACTTTCGCGAGGCTTAAAATAATTCACACGTCAATTATAAATCCAAAAGACTTAATAAATTCTCTACAGGAAATTTCGCAAAACCTACAAAGGAACAATTTACCGGTTCCAATCAAACTATCAAAGGTTGCACAGTACTTAGACATTATAGAACTAAAAGCTTTTCAAACAAATTCGGATCTAATATTTGTGTTAGACATACCTTTAATAGACCCTCAAATATATTCAGTATTTCAATTATACCCTATTCCTATTTTGGATAATAGAACTGGTTTATATCATGTATTATCAACTTCTCAAAAATATATCGCGAGAGATGATGATTCATTAATGTACATACCTATCTCGAACCTTGAAGAATGCAAACCACTTTATTTCAACACCAAATTATGTCCAAATTTATTTGCATATCCTATTGACAACAATGCCATATGCGAAGCCCGTCTCTTCAAGAACCTCAAAACTCTGCCAGAAAACTGCCAGACGTCATTTATCATCAGCCAAGGCTACAACGTCCAAAAAATAGACGAAAACACATGGTTAGTTATTAACGCGGAACCTCTACAAACAACCATCAACTGTCCAGAAAGAAATTCAAAAACTGAAGTCATCTACAAAAATTCAATAGTAAAATTACAACCAAATTGTTACGCCTTCATAGGCATCACAAAATTCAAGCCAGTACCAATGAAGTAACCGATGTAAAAGACGACACTCATCCAATCCAAATTCCATTTGAATATTGTAAACATATTCCAGACAAAATCCGAGCTCCAAATCTTAAACCACTAAAATTAAACAATCTCAATACGGAAGACCTCGAAGTTGCCAAACACAAGTTGGACCAATACTCCAGAGATTTAGATGATTTGATCAACGAACCCTTTATAACAAAACACATATCCTGGTTCACCTATTTTATCATTGTGCTAATATTTGGACTGTTATTTCTGTACCTATTTTGTAAGTGCAGAACAAAAAGACGAAGACTAGCCATCGATGTTTCTGCATCACCCCCATCTCCACCGAGGCCTAGCAAACCCTACAGGACATTTGCTAACCTATTTCCTTCACGAAGACGACCTACCTTAAGAAGAGAAGACAACGAAGCCGAAGACATAGAACTTACATAAAGACAAACTGTTTTGTGCCTTTTTACTGACTTTCAGTGCTGGACTCTTCAGTGAATTTTATTTCATTTGTTTAATCATTATATTTCATTATTTTTCTATCATTTGTTAATTTCAATTTTATTAACATTTTTACGTCATTTTCATTCAAACCCATCATGCTTATATTTTATGCTTTCACAGTAAAGCTATATTTATATATGGGGTGTAATGGGGTAGTGAAGCGCAAGTTATAGCCTCTCCTACTCAATTGTTAACCTCACCTTCGTGATGAGTTCAATTTGAACTTGGTGCACCCTGTTTTCACTAACGAGGCTCTAACGACCGAGTAAGGGCGGAATAACCCTTACCTTTTGCCGTGAGCACATCCACCTTCTCACGAAGAGTGCGGTAAAAATAACCCACCGCACACAAAGGTTGCTTTTGGAATCGTTTGGTTACCCCATCGTCGCAGTCTCCTTCTGTGCCATGGGACCACACCACTCGCCTTCCGCAACCGAGCTGGTCAGTTGCATACCTGCTCCAGCTAAAACTTCAAATGCAGCTTCGTTTTCAGTCGATTAAGGCTTTAAAAAAATGATGGAGCGTTCAAGTGGGACAAAATCATCCGGAGGTAAAATACCCTCCCGATCGGATCTCCGGGGGAGGGTGCCCACAGGGACACCTCATCGAATGTCGAGAAAACACCGACAAGTTAAATCCAACAAAACTAATTCTTTCATCTACGGCGCTTGGAATGTTCGTACTTTGAACGACAGCACTCGCACCGATCGGCCTGAAAGAAGAACTGCTCTAATAGATAGAGAACTTCACCGACTCAATGTTGACGTTGCAGCTCTCAGCGAAACTCGATTTTTGGAGGAAGGCTCTCTCACAGAAAAGTACTACACCTTCTATTGGAAAGGTCTTCCCACCAATTCAAGAAGGCAACATGGAGTAGGATTTGCCGTTCGGAATCAACTTGTATCCAACTTAACACAAGTACCACAAGGCCTATCCGAGCGTCTAATGCTGCTACGCTATGAGCTATCAGATGGCAACGCGGTAAATCTAATAAGCGCCTACGCTCCCACTCTGGATGCAAGTCACGAAACCAAGGAAAGCTTCTATCAACAGCTGGAAGAAACCCTCTGTAGAATACCTAAAACGGAACGACTCGTTATTCTTGGCAATTTTAACGCTAGAGTAGGGAGAGATGCAGACACCTGGCCAGGCATCATAGGCAAGAACGGTTTGGGCAACATGAACGCTAACGGTCAACTACTCCTAACTAAATGCGTCGAACATGATCTAGTTATAACAAACACCATTTTCCGACAAAAGGATAAATTTAAAGGCACCTGGCGTCACCCCAGATCAGGCCACTGGCATCTACTGGACTATGTTATCGTACGTAGGAAGCATCTCAAGGACGTCCAAATTACAAAGGCGCGCATTGATAGCGAATGTTGGACCGATCATCGTCCTGTTGTCTCTAAAATGAAAATTGTTATGAGACCCAAACACCGAAGAACTCAAGTAAAACGTAGACTCCGTCTCTGTATTAGTAAATTGCGTGACCCACAAACCGTCGAACAGCTAAAGCAAAAAGTTCAAGATAATTTGAGTGCACTAGAAGAAACCAATTCTGTAGATGTCGCTGCTACCTGGACACAAATTAAAGACAGTTTAAAAAGTGCGAGTGAGGAAATTCTTGGCACTACAGCAAGTAAAAAACAGGAGGACTGGTTCAATGATAATGAAGCTTTTATACAAGAACTTCTTGACCGCAAACATATTGCCTTCCAAAACGCTATCAACCACCCCAACGACTCATCAAAAGCAGAAGCTTTTACCCAATCTAAGTATGAAACGCAACGCGAAATCAGAAGAATAAAGAATGAGTGGTGGGCAAGCAAGGCCAGAGAAATTCAAAGGTACGCCGATTCACACGACTACAGGAATTTCTTTCAAGGAGTAAAAGCAGTGTACGGCCCCAGTCGGAAAAATATGTGCCCTATTAAAGATTTAAATGGAAATCTCCTCAAAGAAGACCAGGAAATAAGAGCCCGATGGAAAGAACACTACTTTAACATTCTTAACCAGCAAAGTCAAGCCAATCACGATATTATAAATCTTATCCCTCAATATGACACCTTCGAAGACTTAGATAAACCACTAACAACGGAAGAGATCTTAACCGCCATTGGGCAGCTAAAAAATAACAAATCTCCCGGCGCCGACTCACTCCCAGCTGAGATCTTTAAAGCTGTGTCGTCAGAGCTCATACCCTACCTCAAAAAACTGTTTGATGTCGTGTGGGAAAGTGGTCAAGCTCCGCAGGAGTTTCGTGATACACTTTTAATCAACCTCTTCAAAAACAAAGGGAGCGCTGCGGACTGTGGAAATTACAGGGGTATAGCTCTCCTGGCTGTTGGAGGAAAAATACTCACTAAAGCGATGGCAAATAGGCTAACACCTGTTATGGAAAAGTTACTTCCTGAAACACAGAGTGGCTTTAGACCAAACCGAGGCACATCGGACCTAATCTTCACACTTAAACAGCTTCAAGAAAAAGCACTCGAACATCAAGGAGAAATTCACATGGCCTTCATTGATTTAACCAAGGCGTTTGACTCAGTGGACAGGGAAGTGCTCTGGAAAATTATGCTCCGCTTAGGTATCCCTAGAAAATTTGTGGAAGTATGTCGCAGTCTACATACAAACAACAACGCCCAGGTTATGTATAATAATGAGGCAACCGAACCTTTCCAAACCCTCACTGGAGTTAGGCAGGGATGTGTCCTGGCACCCCTACTCTTTAATTTGTTTACCACTGCTCTAACAATTATTGTTGACAACAAACTGACAGTCAGAGGAATAGGTCTCAGATACCGTTTTGATGGAGGTCTCTTTAACATAGGGCGTTTTAGAGCTTTCACGAAGACACGCACACGATTCATTTGTGATCTCCAGTATGCGGATGACTGTGCACTTTTAGCCTCTACGCCGGAAGAGCTTCAAGAACTTTTAGATGTGTATGCCCAGAGCTATGATTCCTTAGGACTTAAAATCAACATTGGAAAGACTAAGATTATGTCAACTCCTCATCAAGTGAACCAAATAGACATTACACTTAACGGAAATTCTCTTGAAGTGGTGGGTCAGTTCAATTACTTAGGCAACGTTGTTAATGACAAAGCAAACATGGACAGCGAGATTCGCAATAGAATTAACGCTGCATCTAGAGCGCTCTGGGGACTTAGAGAGAGAGTATTTGACAACCACGACCTTGCTTTGTCAACGAAAATGGCTGTCTACAGAGCAGTTGTCATTCCAACACTGCTATATGGATGTGAAAGCTGGGTCACTTACCGTCGTCATGTGAAAGAATTAGAAGGTTTTCAGCAAAGACACCTCAGAAGTATGATGAAAATCCGTTGGTTCCATCACATATCAAACGTGGAAGTACTCAGGAGAGCAAACAGCCGTCCAATTGAGGTGCTTATTTCAAGAGCACGCCTAAGATGGGCAGGTCACGTTCATCGTATGCATGATAACCGCCTTCCTAAATGTACACTTTATGGTGAATTGCTAAGCGGTAGAAGAAGGCGTGGCGGTCAACGAAAGAGGTTCAAAGACGCTCTCCATGAAAATCTAAAATCCTGCGGTATTGCAGGCGAGCAATGGGAACAACTTGCAGCGGACAGAACCGAATGGCGAGGGGTTGTGGCCAGCTATCAAGGAAATGTTGCTGCAAGAAGGCCGAATCCAAGACCTAACCAGGTCTATGTTTGTCCTGACTGCGGTCGACATGTGCTCTCCCGAATTGGCCTCTATAGCCATAGTCGTGTGCACCGTAGATGAATGGGAATTACAATAGACTACACCTTTTACTTGTTTTTTATTGTACACAATTTATCGACTGTAACATTTTTATACTCGGACTCGAGTAACGGCTAATAATAATAAAATAATAATAATAATTTTAACCTTAGGAATACTTTATCCTATTTTACAATGCAAACCTAGTATGTTTGTATTTTACGCTTTCTTGCTAAAGCTATATTTTAACTCTAACATTTTTATGTTATTTTATTTTATGAATCAAGCTTATTGTGCTTGCATTTCATATTTTAGACGCTAAGGTTATATTCTGTATTTTAAACCTTACGATTTAACATTTTTGTATCTTTTATATTTTTCCAAATTGTACCATTACCTTTTATATACATTTTATATTCATTTCAAAAGTTGCTGCATAAAACACCAACTTTTTTTATAAGGGGGAAGCTGTTATGTTAGAAATATACTATGATATATAATATTATCGAGACAGGCTTAACCTTCTCAAACATATCGTATTACATACTGCGTAACAGCTCTTCTCAATAACCGCTCACGCTGCATGAGCATTGTATTTCAATTCTCAGTAATTCTGATTGTGCTGAATCAGCAACACTGTTTCCTTTGTTCTTGAAACATTATAAATATTACTAACAACCTTTTTGTAATCAGTCTTATACTCACTTTCGAATAAACCTCATCTAAATTATTATTGTATTTTCTTAACGAGTCAACGTTGACTCCAGTGTAACAAATAAAGTTTCTTTTTAAAAAGTTATTCAAACAATCCTCTATCTAACATATATATATATTTAAATAAATATATTTATATTTTTTTAAATGTATGCAATAGGAGTAATTGAAATAGTTATAAAAATAATATTTTTAAATTGTATTACATTTTTATTTCACAAACCTGCTGTTTTTCATAATTATCTATGCAATTATTTGTTTAGCTAAATAGAATAATAATAAAGTAAGTAAAGAGAATTTATTATTTAACTTGATTTAAGACTTAAATAATGCAAAATTTACATTCACTTAAAATAACATTAAATATTCTATATTTCATTTTTTTCATCAAAAATCGTAAAAATTTGACCTCAAAAACCTCTATGCACATATTTTTGTTCAATTTCGTGATTTGCCTTTAACAAAAATCGAAATCTAACCTTAAAAGTCGGCTATATTGGATCCGCCATTTTGAATTTTTAAATTTGGACCTCAAATTCGTGTTCAGCGACCTCGAAAATCCCCGAGTATGGATTTTTGTTCAATTTTGAGGTTTATCTTTAACAAAAATGTCAATCTAACTTTAAAGTCGGCCATATTGAATCCGCCATTTTGAATTTTTAAATTTGGACCTCGGATTCGTGTTCAGCGACCTCGAAAACCCCCCGAGTATAGATTTTGGGCCCATTTCGTGAGATATTTTCCGAGATTTTTAATTTGTTAATTAATGGTATAGTGTATACGACCAGAATTGAAACCCCATAAAAACTAAAATTCGGCAAAAACAGTCGGCATTTATTTATTGTTTTTCTTATGAAAAACATTTCAATTTCACCAGTAAAGGATGCCGACTGTTTTTGCCGGCTTTTAGTTTTTATACGGTTTCAATTCTGGTCGTATACACTATAAGTACATTAAGTGTTCATTAACATTAGCCATTTGTTAAATAAATAATGGATAAAAACATTTGCACACCCTCAGACCATATAACACTTGATCAATAAGTGTTTCTGAGCACTTTCCAAAAAAAATTACGCCATTTGGATCTACTTCAAAAAAACTAGGTACTTCAACACTAAATCATGCTAATTTGACACGATTAATACTCTAATTTCGTCATTGGCCACAGAGTTCGTTTGAAATAACAAGTAATCTATCACCACACTATTAAAAATTTTTAGATGTCTAACGATGCAGTTAAATCTCTTACTTTTAAACTATAGTGTGACCCATTTCAAATGGAAACCGAAAAGGGTCACACTGTATATGGATCAACATCAATCTACTCTAACTTAGAAATAAATTTGGTGATTCCTAAAATGAATTCTATAGATCAAATTTTAACAAATTTAACAACCCTAATTTCTAAAATGAACTCACCATTTAGAAAATAAATAACTTTTGACAGCACGCAAAAAACACGTCGGTTAAAAAACACTGACTTAAAGTCAGTTCAACAAATCACAGAACGCATAGTAGAAGGAAACCCTAATTATTAATTTTGCAGAAAAAAATCTTTTAAAAAGCTCTAAAACTGCTTAAAACTTGGAATAATTCTAGGATCCGAAGTTGCTGCTTGATGTGACGTCAGCTGCTACTACTCCACTGCAATCATAATAGCAAATTGATACATCCTTACTTCATAGTAGCATGGTGCTGAACAGCATTGAACTTAAATTTTAACAATAAGTAACAGCTAGTAACAGCAAGCAACTGTCAGCGAAGCCTTGAAGATAACAGATGTGGTTCTGCCGAAACGTAGTTTTTTGCAATGACCAAAAATATCATGCCTCGAGGCGTCACTGTGTTTATACCACAATAATTTACTGTGTGAAATTGCACAAACACAGCATAATGAGGTGTATGAATCAGGTTATTAATACCCATCTAATTACTCTTTCTCACTCGGTCAAAGGATCCTTTTAAAACATTATAGAAGTATCAGGATACAGTTTTGTTCGAATTCTAATCAATAATTTATAGTGCTTAACGGTACCGTTTATTAAGCAAATTCCCATAACTGTAGAATTTGAAAAATATTTAAAACGATGTTTAAACAAAATAAAACTGTCGAATCCCATGACGAATATACTAATCCGACAAACACAATGAAATTTTGCCAGCACAATTAGTTTCTTGCAGAGGTAGACTAAGCTAAAATACATTATGCATTTGAACTAGCTCTATTGTAGTCTAGTAAAAAAACGGACTCGGTGGATAATACCGTGAAAAGTAACATTTTATGCCTTATTAACTATGATATGGATACACAGAAATTATATTATAAACTGTTATAAAGTTTAAATGATTCTCCACATACCTGAGCTTTTGAATTATACACACATTTTTCTTTAATTTGCTACTATGAACATAAGGGATGGTTAAATTAAGTACTTCAAGTTTCAAAAGATAATAATTACTCATTAGAAAATTATACAACGCACAAGTAAAACGATTTTACCGTTGTTAATAATAATTTGTTGTCTTTGCAAATTCTTGTTTTTTATATATTTAAAATTCAACTCTTAAGAGAATTTTTAAATAAGCAAGAAATTCTTTATAAACAAATAAATCCAAAAAAGTGAATTTCAACTTTTTTTTTCTTGGTGTAATGAAAACCATTGAAGTCTATGAAATCGCTTATTTATTTATTCAACATATACAATATTACAGTATAGTGTGGTATGGAACGACACTCTTGTTAACCTTATGCTTGGCTTGTATACTTACCCAAAATTGTAACTAACAAAAATGTTTCTAATAAAACCAATATACACCTTTACCTAATTCCTATCCTTTTTATTGTGTTTACTAAGTCCAAACTAATAAAATTCCATTTCAATTTAATTAGGAAGTGCTAGCAGTTAAGAGTGTTAGCTTTAAGACAGTGCAGCGACGTCCAATTAATACCATTTTGTGAAAGCAGTTAAGCAAAAATCGAAAGTAAGTATAAATTTTGTATTTTACGTTTGAATAAGTCACATCGAACCCTTCAGGTGAACGTCCTACTAGTCAATTTAGGAAGAGTAACAAAACGTCTTTCAGGCACCAAAGCACGAATTGCTCACATTAACAATGGTTTTCAAAACACGTTTACAGATAAATTATTACACAAAAAGCAGTATAATAATGCCTTTAAAGCAATATACACATACTATCTTTATAGTATGGGTATATTCTTTAATAGAACGTTTCGAAATCTAAATTTAGGTCATTAACATTCATTGATGGGCCATAAAAAAAATCATAATAAAAAAATTTAATATGACCTATAAAATTATAGAAGAATACTTTAAGCTCAATTATAAAAAGTAACGAAGATAAAATATATAAATGTCGAGAGTATATAAGTTTGCTTGAGTTGCCCAAAGATACATGCCAACATGTACACATGGAACATGCAAACACAAAGAGATTTTACGTACAGAAGAACATCAACATTCGTTTTTGACAAATAAGAATAATTCTGCCTTTACTTTAAGTTCGGCCAGACGGGCAGGGGGCGCGTAGAGGGCTGCAGACCCGGGTGAAGATTGGCCTCGTTATTCGGGGATGCACAACCTTCTCACGACGTTGCCTGTCTCTGGGGGATATATCCACTTGGTAGCCCTGACGATCGCACGGACTTGTCATGTGACATCCCCCCCCCCCCCAGCAGATAAGCAATCAGCTAAAAACACTGCGGCAGAGCGGCTAAGACCAGTGGATGAACAGCAGCGCTCTCCGGAACAAAATGCGGCGGGGCCACAACGCTTGTCGCATACGATCCTCCCACAGAGGGAATGCAGGAGGAGGAAAGCACGCTGCTGCAGCGCACCCCCCAGGCCGAGCATCTCACCCCAGTACAGCTCAAGGCAAAGGCGGGGCACCACCTAGGTGTGCCGGCCCCAACAAGGGACTCACATCCCCCAAACGAGGCCGGTCATCCTAAGGGCGCTCTGCTAAAAACACAGAGTAAAGTAAGCATAGTACAGTGCAATCTGCAACACAGCAGGACGGCGACGGTAGTACTGTGCCGACACCTTGATGTGGAGCAGGACACACTGCCACTAATTCAGGAACCTCGGATTGTTCAAACTAACAAGGTTATCAAGACTAAGTGGACTTATTTTCAGCTCACCAACAACAGAGAGGCCGAGGACAGACATCTACGTTCCTCGGCATATCAAAACCAAGCTACTTCAACGCCTCTCAACATCTGACCTAACGGCCGTGAAGATGTTTGGTGGCAGGCAAACCAACAACTATTGTCTTGGCATCTGTGTACCTCCCTCAAAATTCGGCCACTCCACCACCAACAAGGAAGATGGAGGACCTGGTAGCACACTGCCGCAATTAAAACTGGGAATTAATCATGGGCTGTGACGCCAGCGCACACCATGTGACCTGGGGCAGTGAAGACACAATGCAAGAGGTAAGTCGTTTTATGATTATATTATCGGTAACAACCTTAGCGTAAGTAATAGGGGCTTGTACACCGACATTTATTAACACTAGAAGTCAAACTATAATAGATATGACACTAACAACGTGGCGTATATCCAGCCTAATCCAGTGTTGGCATGTGTTTGATTGTGTAACACTATTAGACCACCAATGGATAAACTTTGAAATTAATCTCATCAAGGCAACAAAAAACTATTCCAATTCCCCGGAGAACTGATAGAAATAAATATCGATGTCAACTCAGGGAGAACTTGGAACGGGTTAATAAGAGAGTGCCCAGAACGAGTGGTGAAATAGAGCCAAAAGTCAAAATCTTGCAAACAGCCACGAGACAAATTTTTGAAACATCCTGCCTCTTGAGGTTCTCGCAACAGCCCAATGAGGTCACCAAGTGGTGGTTCCAAAGGCTAACTGACCTCAAGAAGAAGGCTAGGACTTCGTTCAACAAAGTAAAACTGACAAGACAGGAATCCGATTGGGAATCATACAAAACCAATCTGAAAGAGTTTAAGAATCTAGTCAGACAGAGACAAAGAGATGGGTGGAGAACCTACTGTGAGGAAATCGAAGATTACTCACAGACTGCTAGGTTATGCAAAATTCTCGCCAAAGACAAAGACCATGACCTCTGCTTATTAAAAGGGAGTGATGGTACAGGAACCAGCGACTTTCGTGAAAGCCTAGAGTTACTCATGGAGACTCACTTCCCGGGATCTGTGATAACAGAACGGAAGGAGTGGCCAAACGAAGTCGACACCCACTCCTCGGATTTGTATTGGCAAATGGTCAACCAAATAGTGAGTGAGAACAGAATAAGATGGGCAATACAGAGCTTCTCCCCTTTTAAGTCGCCAGGCGTTGACGGTATCTACCCCGCCCTACTGCAATGGGGACTGGATGAATTACTGCCGCTCCTCGTTGAAATATTTAGGGCGTGCTTAGCAACCTTTATATTCCAGATACATGGAGAGAAGTGAAAGTTGCGTTCATCCAAAGGCAGGGCGGATGGACTATACCACACCCAAAGCCTATAGACCCATTACCTTAACCTCGTTCCTGCTCAAGACGATGGAGAAGCTGTGTGAACAATACATAAGGGATGTACGCATACACCCTGGGAGGATCCACCGACACCGCCCTCCATGCAGTCGCGAGTCGGATTGAGAGATCCTTGCACAATAAAGAGTCCACATTAGGTGTCTTCATAGACATAGAAGCTGCGTTCGACAGGGCCATCTTTCCAAAAATTACAGCAGGCCTAGTGGAAAAGAATGTCCCTACGATCATGGGAAGCTGGATATCCAACATGATCTCGAAGAGAGTTGTACAAGTCAGTGTTAGAGATGCTTCTGTACGAGTAATGGTCGCGAGAAGCTGTCCGCAGAGACGTGTAATATCACCACTGCTATGGAACCTCGTTCTTGATAGCCTCTTGTACCGACTCGATTCAGAAGGATTCCACATAATTGCCTACGCAGATGATTTAACAATCATGCTTAGCGGAAAATTCGAATGAGTCTTTTGTGAAAGAATGCAGGGGGCCCTAAGAATAATCGAAAAATGTTGCAAAGAACACTCCCTGTCTGTTAGTCCCAGGAAGACAGAGATGGTTCTCTTCACAAGGAAAATGAAACTAGGAGCACGGAAGGCGCCTGCTCTTCTGGATACAACACTAAGTTTCGCATCAGAAGTGAAATCCCTTGGGGTAATCTTCGATGCCAAACTAACATGGAATCTTCACAGATAGAATACTAAAGAAGGCTTACATTTCTTATGAGAAGTGCCGCAGCACCGTGGGGGAAAACCTGGGGAATGAAACCCAAAGTAGTCATGTGGATATACATTTCCGTTATAAGATCAATGATACCAATACGGATACGGATACGAGAGCTAGGAGGTAATGCTGTGTCTGCCACCACTAGATATATATCTAGGAGAAGTGGCTCTGACAATAATGGTACGCCTCAAATCCGTTGGTATACAACAAATGTAGGCTGTTGAGAGGCCAGAAGTCGCCTATGGAATGAGGCTGTCAGAAAGACGCCTCTTCTGCAGGTGTGCACTGATGGCATTTCTCCCCGGTATGTCTTTGACAGACCCTACATAATACAGAAGAATAGTGAGAACGGGGCTGCTGGCGAAGGTGTGATCTTCACAGACGGATCAAAAAAGAAGGATGGATCAGGATGTGGAATATACTCCAAAAGTCTGCAAAACCAATATAAATGGGCTATGGATGAGCGAGCCAGCGTAGTACAAACAGAACTGGCGGGCATAACGATAGCTGCAAAAAATATTGTCCGTAGACAAATTACGGGCAAAACAATCAGGATCTACGAAGATTGTAGACAATCATTACTAGCCTGAGAAGTTAGAAAATTACCACCGGAGCAGTATGGGAATGTCACCAAGCACTTGTGGGTCCCTCCAGCATGAATAACATACTGGTATGCTGGGTGAAAGGACACGCATAGTGTAGTGGCAACAAAGTAGCTGACAGATTGACCAAGAAGGCAGCAGGCCTAAGTATCTTTGGACGTAGAAGTTGTGAGATGAAACAAACAGCTGTCAGCTTGCTAGGGACCTACTAAAATATCCCAACAAGAGTACAGCAATGGACTACCTGGCAATAGTCTGGTCGATAGCCGAGTTGGTTAAGGTGCGAGGTGGCAATCGCGATTAATCACACAGACATCGCACCACCGGGTTCGAATCCTGGCTCCGACACTGACATTGTCAGAGGAAATGGTCGTATGTCCGCGTTTTTTCAATGTGTAACCCCCTTCCGCACAAGCTCTGGCTTCTGGAATTGGGGTTGTCTAATTTCTGTGGTGCTTATTTATTTATTTTATTTAATGTCCAGAAGGAACTTACGTTTTATAACGGGAATCCAGACTGGACACTGTCCGTTAAGAAAACATCTACATAATATGAGGTTAACCGAAACGCCTCTCTGTAGAGGTTGTAAATAAGAAGATGAGATCGTTCAACAGGTACTCTGTGACTGTTCTACCGTCTCATGAATCAGAGAATCCATTTAGGGCCTACTTTGGCCGATGTAAGGGAGATGCCCCTAGGCAGCATCACCACATATTCTGCAAGATTAGGTTTTGTGGAGGCCTAGGCGAGGGTCTCCCTACAGGGAGGATGTACAAGGGGCCTAAGTGCTGTGGTTCAATAATTTTTATTGATCACCCTCCCAATCAATTCCAGATTCCAGATTTTGCCTTTACTAGTTACTTAATAGAAGTGAATCTTACAAATGTCTTCGAAATTATACAAAAAGTGCTATAAAAAGAGAAAAATATGCGTTTGCACATCAAAATTCTAGAGAAAATGACAGTAAAAGTAATTGGAACATCATAAAGCAGTTAGGTTTATCAAATAAAAATAAGTCTGAAGTTCCTATGCACCTCTCAAATGTAGATGATATTAATAATTATTTTGTGAACTTATCAACAAATAATGTGTCAGACTGTAAAAATAGCATTATATATTACAATAATAATCTAATGATAGATAGAACTTTTAGCCTTCAATTGGCCTCAGTAGAAGATGTAATAAATTCACTTAATAGCATTAAATCACACGCCACTGGATCAGATGAAATAAATATAAAAATGAT